>KE505036.1:367065-406119 GCA_000441515.1 Elaeis oleifera | reverse complement strand
TAGATTTATGTGGGTGAATTTTATGTTAATTGAAAAAAAAAACAGCAATTAGTACTAAAAAAGAATGTAGTTTAGGGTTAAGATTAGGATTGATCTCACCAACTTTAAGCATTTCACCCTTCTTTTTTTTTCTGCAAAAAGATAAAAAATCAGAAAAGTTAGTAAGCTATATTCACAAGAAAATCAAAGAAATCAAACATTAAAATTGGTGCTTTCCCCGGCAACGGCGCAAAAAGTTGATAACTCGCGATATTGTCATTAAGACATCGTGATTATCAAATTAAATCCGACTTCAATAAAAATTAAAACACGTAGAAAGTAGTGAGTCGGGTCGAATTCACAGAGAAGACAGTGTTTTGATTTGATAACTTTGATTTTTATAAAAAAAATAAATTTTGAGAAAAATAATTTAAGTCGGAAAACAAAAATTAAAAGTGCAAAAAATAAATCTGGTACTAAGATCTATTATTTAGATCCTAGCTTTTATTTACAATAAAAATAATAATAAAATTTAAAGTGTATAAAATAAATTGGTACTAAGATCTACTAATTAGATTTTAGCATCTACTTGCAATAAATAAATAACAAAATTTAAAATGTAAGAAAATAAATTTTACCTTAATCAAAAATAAAATTCAAGTACAAAAATTTAAAAGAATAATAAAATAAAATAAAATAAAATAAAATAAAACTGTAATAAAGACTCCGAAGTCGATTGACGCAGCCTCGTCGGGAAGCTGGTTGACGACCTCTCCTTCCTTCGTACTCCATGGAGCGAACTGGCTTCTCTTCTTTTTTTCCTTTGGATCTGATCTTCGAGATAGTGTAGGCATGGAGATGGCGCAGGAACAAAATTCTCTTCTAAGCACCTCTTTTTTAGAAGCCTTCTCTGCAATCCAAAGCTTGTTTGCTGCCCTCTCTCTATGCCTCTCCCACTCTTGGATGTCTTTCCTTATAGCATGGGGTCCCTTAAATAGATGTTGGGGGAGGGGATCTTTTGATTTCACGGTACGGGACTATAGGAATAGTGCTGGACGTTGTGTTCTGTGAAGAGGAGGAATTTTATTGGAATTCGGCATTTAAATCCCGATCAAAATCGGCTTCTTTGTCTCAGACGAACTCGATTTTCATCCGTGCCTCAGGCTACCAAAAATCTTATGCTCCAAGCCCGCTCACGTGTCACAGGCCCACATAAAGTCGCGCCAAACTCTCGCTTTTAAATCACTTGACGTGCTTGCCTCCGCCTGTTACGGACCCTAATATTTGAACCTGCGCCTGCATCTATTTTAAATCACCCAAAGCGGCTTAAACGCTATGAAGAAATTATTTAAACCCTCTCAGCCATAAGCTATGGATGCACTCCCAAATCACCAAAGACCCACTGTCACAGGCCACCTTTCTTCCTTTATTACTTTAATAACTATGGTCCCATTATTTTTAATGCCTCATGCCTTTCTTCTCTTTCTTTTTTTTAATTTCTTTTATTCATTGAATCTCTGTCAGACGCCCATGAATTATTGTATGTCGTGCACCTGATAGGCGTGAATTTAGACATGAGCTTCATCTGTACGTGTTGAAGGGCCGTTGCTTGTTGATTTACGATTAATTTTTATAATTAATTATTTCTGAAAAAATATAAAAGTATCAAATATAAATAATATGGCTTAAATATCAAGAATTTAATACTTTTATATTACATTTGATGCACTGATCAGTTATCCTGTTGAATTCAATTGTTATGTTGTTTTGGAAAATGATTTTACTCTTTCTGTAACCTGCTGTTCTTTTTGATATTCTGTTTGTTGAGATCTCTGTAAATGCTGCTTGAGTCCACTTGAGTTCTTGTTAACTATAACATTCATCAATTCTATCAGTACTTTAGGGGATTAAGTTTAACAGAATTGTCATGGTGATGTGGTCTTAAAGAGGTAGAAAATTAGGTCCAGATAGGCCCATGAGCCAATTCATTTGCATTTCAGGCAGAAGTGCAATCATGCTTATGCTTGAATTTTGGATGCTAATGCTGAACAAATAGGTAGAGGTATCAATATTCATGATACTGATGCTGATCAGGGAGTATATGTTGGTTAAATAATCTGAGTTTAATCCTTGCAGGTTCTAAATTTTTCTGAAAGAATTATCAGTTGGACATATTGTTGTTCAACCAGTTTATTGCAAATAGTATTCTTAAGTCCAATGATGGAAATGTGCTAGGAGCTGCAGAGTACTTTCCCTAAATGAATGTTCCTTTCTAGTCAAATGGATCTAGAAACTTAGCAAAATTGCAATAAGTGTTAAACTTTTTTGAAAGAAGAAAATATGGTTGTGGAGTGTAATCACAAAATTTGGTGATTTAGTGCAGCTTCTTGGATATTTTTCACTTATTGATTTGGTAGTAGCAGTAAGTTCATATTCAGTAGCTTCTTTGGTTGTTTTGGTTTTTCATTTTGTGGAATATCAGATGCCTTAGTTGTTGATTTGGAGCTGGACTTCTTATACACTTTTTATCATATTTCTCTGTAATAAAATATTCAGGCTATTATTTTTTTTGTCTTGGTGATTTCCGTTCGCTTCTTGAATCCAAATGTCTAAATGATGTCTTTTTGGTTTACAATCTTGTTAAATTTCAGTGCTAGGCTGGCTTTCTTTACTTTGACATATAGGAGTTCCTTCATTTGTATGCGTTCATATGTACAGCATCTCTTCATTTTATCTGCAATCTATCATTCTCTTGCTGTTTTCTAAATATTGCTATTTATTAAACAAATGCATTCCTTATTTATATCATGGTAAACATTCAGAATTACTTATAATATTATTTTCCATTTTTATATTTTAGTCTGATATGTATTTATTTTATTACAGGCAATTTGCGAGAAATATTGTGTCAAAGTCGATAACTTCTCTTCTCTGATTAATGGAGAAGCTGTGTGCTGTCTGATTGACTACTATTCAGGCATTGAAGTTCAAAGATGTTCTTCTAAGGTTGAGATTTAATTACATTTTCTATTTGTTCACTATATATTTTTGTTTCTTCTTAGTTTACTTTGTCATTCTTTATATGGGTTCTTATGATATTTAGGACAATCAGAATGAATGTCATGAAGCATTAATTAGGCGTGGTGATACAGATTCTAGTGTTGCTGTTCGCAATTTTGTTTTAGTTCAAAAGATAACTGCAATGCTGGGAAACATTCCTGAGGTAGAATGTAAATTTGCAGAACATTTGTTTCTTTATGTTTCCTTATCTCATTCTGCTATACATATTCCACAGGTACTGCAGTTAGGTGACTTACTAGATAATGATTCATCTTATGATGAGCGGAGTGTGATAATTCTTCTTGTATTTCTTGCTTCTCAACTGATTCACCGGAAAAAATTGGTAAGGCTCCATGCACATGTTATTTTGTATGATTTGATGATATTATTCTTGACTATAACATGTGTGGGAACTGCATCTTTTAGGATCAACTAAGATCATACAGATTTACAAGTTCAGATTATGGAACTCCAAAGATTAAGCCTTCAGCAGTTTCTTGGCTGTCCATTTCCGTGGATGCTTTGCATAGTACATTCAAGTCTCAGGGAGAAAATTCGCTGAAATTTGACTCTCCACTGAAAGAAGCAGCATTGGATAATTATGATGCTGAAGGTTTGGTTTGTTGTTTACCGTTGAAGTTTAGATTCATCTTGGTTATTTCTTGATGATAATATAATTGAATTCATGGCATGATGATTTCTTACTATGGGCATAATTCACTAATAAATCTAGGATCTCAGTGTTCTATTTACATTGATGAGTTCTATAAAGTCCTTTTTCTGTATTGATTTTTTTTCATTTTTTAATTATTTAAGAAAAGGGTTTATCTGATCTGACATATATTACTGTGAACTCAAAATAGTCTACAGGTTAGGACGATGTTACTTGTGAGTTGTTTCAAAACTTGCTTTTTAGTGTATGTTTGTGATGCTATGAAAGTATGTTTCGATAATGCAGGTTTTGATCTGTCATGCAATGCAAATTTTTCTTTATTTCATTTTCTTTTATGTATTTTGAATTTCTAGTGTTCTACTGAATGAATGTTGATAAAATTTTTCTCTCTGAGATTCAAATATAAAGCTGCAGAAAGTTATCCTGATAGAATAAATAAATGTCCGGTACTTTTTATGGTAGGATTAGTGCATGCTCTTGCAGTCTTCCGCCTTCCACCTTGTATGGTTTTGACTTAAGAACTACTTTAGGACTAGGGCTGGCAAAATATGACCCGACCCGCCAACCTGACTCGTGTTCGACCCGCTATAAACAGGTTTGGGTTTAGGTTAAACAGATTCGGATCATAAACGGGTCGATTCGTTTAACCCGTTTATTAATTGGGTCGGATATGGGTTTTAGATATCTGACCTGTTTAACCCGTTTAACCTGTTTAATATTTAGGTTGGATTGAGTCAGATAACCCATTTAACCTGTTTAACTTATTTCTGACCCATTTAACCATTTAACCTGTTTAATCTATTTAAGATCCGTTTAACCTGTTTAACCCATTTAAGACCCGTTTAACCCGTTTAAAACCTGTTTAACCTATTTCTGACCTATTTAACTTGACCCGTTTAACCCGTTTAACCTAATTTGACCTGTTTAATAAACGGGTTAAACGGGTCGGGTCGAGTTACCTGTTTAATAAATAGGTCGGGTTCATGTTTGAATTTTTGACCCGTTTAATAAATAGGTCGGATTTGGGTTGACCATTTTCTGACCCGACCCGTTTATGACCGACCCGACCCGTTTGCCACCCCTATTTAGGACTGATTATGGGAGGGAGATGCTTTGCTAACCCCATAAAGATAATCCTGTTAAAATTTCCTGAGGTTGTTTTTGCCAGCTTCGGTTGGCTGTAGGATGAAATGAGATTCATTTGTTTGTAAACTTGCATTTTGATGAGGCTTGAAGAAGCATACAGAGGAGAAGAGAGAAAAGAACTGCTTTGAAAATTTAGAAAATAAACCAGTTGATATTGAGATCTTCATATATTTATTGGTCTAATGAATGTCTTGTAATGTGTAAGGGGAACAATTTTTAATTCAAGTAGGACTTTCCCCTTAAAAAAGGTGATGTCCTTCATAAAACCCTCTGATGTTCCCTTAGGCTTGAAAGGGTCTAGAAGAAGGAAGTTGACAATGTTTATATACAGAATTGCATTCAACTCTAAGGTACATATTATAAGTGAAATAACGTACTGGAACTCAGCCTGATAGGATGCATAAAAGATCGATTAAGGTGTGCAGGAATCAAGTCGGTTTAATAAGTTGTGGCATTTATAATTTGTTTCTGGAACATCAGAGGTAACAGCAATATGTTTTCCTGAAGAAAATAATCCTTTTTATATTCTTGTGGATGTCAGGATAAAAATTCAGGCATTTTGCAAATTCCATTTTTTCTGTGTTTTTTTTTCTTGCTCCAGCTAGCTTTTCTTCCCTTCATTTAATTGATTTAACCTTCTTTCTGTTATATAAGAAAACTGTGACAAGATCCCCTTTTTTTTGGTATTTATTGGGTTGGACATATGTGAAGAATTTCTTCTTTGATTGCAAAAGTGCACTTTGTATCAGCTGATGTTGCACTATAATTGGTTAGTTATGGAATAGGTTGTCTCCTTGTAGCTCTAATAATTTTCTATTTTTTTCATTTGTTATATCAGCTTATATGTTGTTTAAACTGTTCCTTATGACACCTGGGCTATTGCTATTTTTTTCCCAGAATGGGCTGCAAGAGTTATTCAATCTCACTTCAGGGGACATATGGAACGAAACAAAATCTTGAAGATTAAAACGGCAACATCCTTTTTGCAAAATGCTATTCGGGTCTGGCTATCTGTGACTTCAAAAAGTAGATCAGACACAACCAATCTTGCTTGCTCTATCCAGCAGCCATCATCTGGTATTTTTATTCATTATTCGTTTATAGTTTTGCCTGACATGGAAACCTAACATACTATTTCACCAAAAATTCAGGAACCTATGACCGATATATCACGTTCATAATTGAAAGGCACGGGTTTCTGCAAATAAAAAATCTGCGCTGCTTATTCAACAAGCAGTAAGGGCTTGGATTGCAGGAAGGCATCAGAGAAAGTATAGTGCATTTTCAAAAATCATAATTTTTCAGACCATGTAACAGCAGCCATTGCTTTGCAGTCACATATTCGTGGTCAAATTATGAGGTCTAAATATGTTCATTTACTTGCTCAGTTACAAAAAAAGCAAGCTGTTTGCAGATGGGAACCTCTTGAGCCTCCAAGCTTGGCTGCTATCAAGATACAGAGGGTTGGAAAGATTTACTACACGTAATTCTTCTGGAACAAAGTCTGCTGCAACTAAAATCCAGAGTAATTGGCGTTGTCGTTACAGAAGGATGAGCTTTGTGACCCTAGTTGGAGCAATCATAAAGATCCAGGCAGGCATTCGAAGCCTGTTAGGTCAGAAGGCGTTTATACGATATAGACTTGCTGCTGTTGTAATCCAACGATTTTCAAGGGGTACCTTGCTCGAAACAGGCTGTTAGGTTTGTCTTTCGCTGATGCCCTGGTGATTATGTTCAATTATTTGGTTGAGTAGACGAGTTCTGTATTCATTTTTCAGCAATATTTATTGTCCCAACTTCTGTTATATGTAAACTGCTTCCATTAAATCCAAATGCTAATAGTTGTAGCCCATGCAGGTGCTTCTTACCTTCGATCTGGCAGGATGCGTTGTGGATTTTACGGCAAAAGCAATGCCATTCCAGGGAAGAATCTTGAGCTGGAGATAGTAATACAGTCAATTTTAAAATTGCAAAGATGGTGGAAGCATGTTTATTTCACAAATCCCAAACAAAGTCTGCTATCTTCATTCAATCTTTTATCCGTGGGCAGGGTGCTAGAAGGGCTGCTCATAAACTGCAGCACAGCATTTGCATGATTCAGGTAGGTCAAAATTTATTCTCTAATATTTATTTCGCTTTCACTTGTTTTTTATCGTGTTAAATTTGATTACTATCTGTTTTTATCGTGTCTATGGTATTCAATTTATATCTATTGTATAACTCAAACTTCAGAGGTGGTGGAGAAATATTCTATTTATTAGATCAAGGAAAAGTTCAGTGGTTATTATTCAAGCTTATGTTCGTGGTTGGATTGCCCGACGAGCAACAAGTCAACATAAGCATCGCATTATTGTAATCCAAGTATGTATCATTTTTAATACTTGCTGTTCCTTTTTTGATGAACTATCACAACATATCTGTTTTGTATTTATGGATTCTTAGAAATGGGTTTGGGTTGAATGAAACATCAGATTATGTTGAGAGCAATAGCTTGATGTAAGATTTTCATGAGAAGAATAAGTTAATATAAAAACATGTAATCCAATTAGAACCTAAGAACCTGTTTCAGATCATAGATTGAGAGTTTGTTAAGCAAGAATTTTTCCCCTTGTGACTGATGTGTACTTCTAAAACATCACAAAGGGACAAGATTGTGATGGACCGATAAAGAGATAATGGAGAGGAGGGGAGTAGGGAGGTCAGAGGGGAGGGAAGAGAGTAGGAAGTGGAGTGGACAATGGCCAGAGTGAGTTGTGGATATGGAGGGGAGGAAGAGAAGATGGAAGAGGAGGTTGTCAAAGGTGGGAAGCAAAGGAGGTAGAGGCTATGGAGGAGGCAATGTGAATGTGGAACTGTGGACAAGGAGAGAAGGCAGAGGCAGAGGGTTCAGGAAACAGTAAGCGAAAAAGTAACCTGAATTGGCTAAGGCTTCAGGAAAAGGTAAGCAAAAAAAAAAACCTTGATCATTACTGCGATGCCCTTGTTGCTGTATGCAGTTCTTTGTCAACTAGCTGCCATCCCTCATGGATGGTCACTTTTGAAGGTTCGCAGCCACAAGTCTCCTCTCCTTCTCAGTGCTACCTAACCTGCCTTGCCTGCACAGAAGTAGTTCATCAAAGGCTGGGTTGCATATGACAGCATCTAGGCTTATTTGAGCCATCTAGGCACCGTACATGCAGTGCATATGGTAGATAATTCTGTAGGTGGTTAAGCTAGGAGCTATCTTGATGGGTTATAGTTTGTTTGGAACAATGATTGGGGATGATAAAAGTTGCACTTTTCAGTACAAAGTTGTTAAACTTGTGGTTTGGCATGCCCAACAAAATGAAAGGAATCCTTGATATTGTGGCTCACTTTTATATGAAATAATTTAAAAACAATAGGCTGGATCGAAGACTAAAAATGATATGAACTGAACTGTGGGATTCCTGGTGGTAGCATAGGATATGCTTCTAACATAATGAATGGGAAAAATGGTTACGAAGAGTGATTTGTTTGTTGAATATAACTGCAAGTATGGTTGAAACTTGGAACTTCAAAACCAAAAGTATTGTTTTTGCCCTCAAAACTGGTTTGAAACTGAAAATGGTTTAAAATTTTGTTAAATCTGACTTGCTGAAGCATATAAAGCGTATATCCATGAAGTTCATATTACCTTGGTTGCTTATTCATTTGTTTGATTTCTAGAAACCCTTTATTTAACATCCACTCAGGCTGTGCGAGTTTTGAGAAACTTGAAGCTTTTGGATGTTAGTTGAAAGCAATTCAAGGAAAAGGCATATAGTTCACAGTTTGCAAAGATTTTTTGCCGATAAATTTTGTTGGAAAGAGAAGAGTGATTTTAGTAGTAGATTGAGGATCCTGAAAGTGACTTATTAGATAAGTTCTAAATTGTGAGATTTGAGCTCAAGTTTTGCTGAAGTCGGTTAATTGGAAAAGATCTTAGAAAATTAAAGCTCTTAGAGAGATCCAATTTTCGAGCTGTTGGATTGTGATAAGCTAAACAATCAAAAAAGAAAAGAACAATCAGATTTTCCTTTTAGAATGTTTTTCTTTCCTTTTCTTTTCAAAGATTTCCAAACAGCTAAAGAATCTTAGAGCCTGTTTTGCATCATTTCAATTCAGTTTTTGTTTTCAAAAACACAGAAAGATGGCAAAAATTGTGTTTGGTAACCCAGTTACCATTTCAGTTTTTTGAAAACCCTTTCTTAGTTTCTAGAAATTGTACAACAAAAAAATCAGGTTCGCATTTTTTTTTTTTTTGAAAACCAAAACCACCTATGACCACCACCACTACATCAGTTCCCCTTGACACTGCCACCCTGAGCAGTCCTGCCTGCTGCCGGTTGCTGGCACCATTGATGCCACTGGCCCTTGTAGGGTGCTGGCACCATCGTCGGCCACTGCTGTGAATTGCTTGTTGCCATAGTTGCCATCACCATTGCAACTGCTGCCAAATACAACTAAGTGACAACCAAACAAGTTTTGGCTTTTGTTTCAAGAGAAAAAAAGGATGCTGGTTTAGTTTCATGAAAACTGAAAACAAAAACTGGAAGTGATGCTGAATGCAACCAAGGTTTTAGGTCTGGAAGCTTGTGAAGTTTTGATAGTTTTTTCTTATCTCTGTTATAACACATTTTGTAGATCAATCACCTTTGTACTCGAATCTTTTCACACAGAAAACTTTTAATTCTAATAGAAGTCTTGCAATATTCATGATAATATGGTTTTACTATTTTTTTTTCTTCTTTCTAAACATGATTACAGCTCATATATCACTACATCATATTTCTGTTTACGTTTGGATGAGAACAATTAACTTTAAAAGGATATTGAATCATGTATTCTAACATTTTCTTTTCAATTCTTAATATTTTAGATTTCTTAATGGTTCCAATGTAATAGAACTAAATGCATACATGCTAAGATTGATATGCGGTGATATGATATCATACATATCTTCTTGTTTTAGGTATCCTTATCATCTATTGTTTCTGATATTCTGCATTTTCTGATTTTGTTAGATTTTGTTTTACCACAGTTCAGAATGAATTTCTCAAGATTGCTGAAGCTACAACATCAAAGCTTAATCTGCTTGGCTGAAACCATTATCAAGTTTGATTTATTTTTTTTACCTTGCAAAAGGATCTGTTTGGCTTTGAAATGCCTATTCTGTCTTTAGTCTGGAATGGGCCTATTTTGGTCCAAATTGAATTTTGATACCCCAGTTACTCAACATTTTGCTAAAATGCATTGATGTTCACTTATACTGATTTTGCATCCTACTGCTTCCACCCAGATGCAACAATTTCGGTCTTGCCATATTTTGCTTGATTTGGTCCATCATCCATTTATTGCTTTATTCAGTAATTCTACAATCCTAGGTTGTGTTGTAAGATTTCATATATCATAAACATTGTCCACTGTTGTCTCAAATCTGTTCATGTAAGATATCTTGCCTTATTATCAGGTTCGCATGGCTGGTAAAAGTGATGCAGAATGTGGTCTTTTGGGTGCATACTGTGTATTCAGTCAACAAAAATAATCCGTGGACTTTCATCCAAATAAATAAAAAATTGACCTTTTGGCAATTGTGTTTGATATTTAAGATTTTGAGTTATAAATGCATAATATAATTGTTTGGGACATTTGAACATCTCCTATTGGCCTTAGTAGCTCTCTCACTTGAGTGGTTACTGAACTCTGGTCTCATATTGCCTTTTATTTAATTCTGAACTCCTCATATATGGACTTCTTGTGCTGGTGTTTGGTTATCTCTTGCTTACAGTCCTATTGGAAAGGTTACCTAGCACGGAAAAATTCAAGGCAACAAATAGCAGAGCTGCGATGCAGGCTAAAAAAATCTGCTGCAAATGTGGATAATGATATGCGACTAATTAACAGACTAGTTGCTGCACTTTCAGAACTTCTTGATTGTAGAAGTGTTAGTAACATTCGACATACTTGTGCTATGCTGAGTAAGCTTTCTTTCACCTCATATCAATATTCTGGGTCATTGCATCATCATCTTTAGCAAATTTATCCTATTGGAGGAAAATAATCATGGCATTTAGCTTCCAAAATATTTCATCATGCTTGCGTAACCTATTGTAATTGATATGTTCCTTGCAATTATTATCTCTACATTTGTTGTCTTTCATGTCATTATACTATGTTAGATCATCATATGTCATTTTTTGTCCTTGAAATTTTGTATACATTTCTTTAGATAATGCTACTTCGCTGCTTAGAGTATAAGCCATCTTGCTCAAATGGGATGTAGGTAGGGGGAAGTGGGCAAGTGTGGTTATACTTCGGTGGGAGAAGGGGAAACGTAATGAGGATACACAACAGGGACATGTTTGAGTATATGGGAACCACAAGGAAACCACAGGGAAACTTACTGCAGGGCTTCCAGTTGGTTTCTTCTTCGTCCTCCCTTTTCTTCTATCTTTTTGATAAAAAAACCATGAAAGTTTTGTATTCACTCCCTGTCATATTTCCAACAAGTTTCTGTGTTTTCAAGAAACCACATCAAATTCATTCTCAAGATGTTTTTCTCAGAGTTCTAACTCGAGTGTGAAAACTTTTTTCTTATTATTATCATATAAACATTATGAATATTCCAGTCTACCCACCTTATTAACATCTGTTGTGTTTTATACATTTGCTAAAGCTATTAATCTTCTTGTCAATTGTTTATACATGTGGGAAGTGCCAAAGTTATGGCGAAACTGCAAGGATCATGTTCTAACAGCATGCTTTGTTTGAGACTGAGTAGGTTGATGTGTTGTTGCTTGGTACCTGTCCCCTCCGGTAGGTGGGACCCTATCGACTCCTGCAGGGTATCTTTTGATATGTTTATACTATTCTGGAGAAAATACTGTGTTGAGCCTATTGGCTTTTTTATGTCTAGATAAGGTGTGGTTATAAGTTATTGCTTTGGTAGTTGTATTACATAAACCAATTCTGGTTGTTGCCTTTAGAAGAACTTACCACATGCTATATGCCTGGCTTCTCCAAGCTTTTTCTCCAAGTATCCATTTTTCAAATGGTATGTACTATATAGACTGTAGATTATTCTCTTTTTAAGAAACTAAAATGCATTTGCCCAGTTTGAAATAACATTTCTTGCTAGTTTGGGCCAGCATCATGTGTCTGGGTAGTGCCCATGTGCTTTGGGCATCTAAATGAGATCCAGTACAAGTCTCTCTCTCGAGTACAAATATGTATTTCCTTTTTTTTTTGAAAGTAATATTATAAATACATGGTATATACAGTGAACATATTATTCTGTCGTATCATTGTATTGAGAATTGTCCATTGCTTTAGAAAAGTGAGGATCTAAATTTTTCATAATGTGTTAATGCAGATATGGCTACAGAGCTTTCAAAGAAATGTTGTGAAACAGTGGTGTCTGCTGGTGCAGTTAACATTTTACTAAAGCAAATCCACTCTCTCAATCGTGGGGTCCCTGATCAGGAAGTCTTGAAGCACATACTTTGTACTCTGAGAAATATCATTCGTTATCCACAACTGCTACATGTGTTGATCAATACTCCTCAATCAGTGGAAATAATCTTCCAGGAGTTGCTAAGGTTTGTTCACCTTGTAGTGAATTTATATAACAATGTTTCACAAACTACTCTTGAAAACTAGGTCTAATTGCAAAAGTAGTGGTACTCTGAGTATATAGATATTGCTAGGTATAGCGAATTAGATGGTTAAATCCAAATGAGTTTACCAAACTAAGAGTTGAGTAAAATCCCTTCAATGCACTGTGAATGATGTTGATGTTCTGAATTTTCTGCTGTCCATGTCTATGTAAAGCCACTAAAGCATATTCTTGGAATCCTCTCGACCTCAGCTTTCACTCCTTTCCTTCTCTTTGCCCTTCATCATTTTATCTATTCCTGCTTCAGTCCTATTATCTGATTTCTGCTCAGCCCTACAATTTCATCATAATCTGTGCCATTCGACCTAGGCCTCTATGTAACAAATTTAAAATGTTAAATTCCAAATTTGCCCTTGGAACTATTTGTAGTCACTTGACCAGAGAAGGCATTTATTGGATGGGAAAACATTGGCCACTATGGAATGGTATTTAGCATCAAATAACAGTGAGATGGTTGGAACCGAATCAATCCATGGTGTTAGTCTTTTTGGAAACAAGGTCTCAATAGTAGTGTTATTCCATTCCACCACTGATAATGTTGTTGATCATATGATGGTTATAACCGCTGAAATTTTCCTACAATACATGATATCAAATGTTTACTATTAAAATAATAACAATTATAACAATATTATAATAAAAATAAGTGCTATTCTCCCAATCACTATTCATTTTATAATATTGTGATTAAAGTATTTTCTTTTCTGACTTTACAATCTCTTTTGGGGGGATTATTGATGCAAAAGTTTGAATTATAAGAACTATGATTTTTTTCCAGTATTTATATCTATGCCATATTATTAAATGAGAGAATAATATGCTATTTTATATTCCATCTGCCAAATTTTATGACAAGAATTCCCTTGACTCATCTCTGTGCAAATATTCATGAAAAATATCTAAGAAGTCAAATACATAATCCTCGTATGCTCTGTTTATTTCTGCGTATCTCTCTCTAATCCACCCAGTTTCTCGTGTCAAATGGAGTCTATTTAAAAGATCTCTACTCATTTCTTATCCGCATCCCTAACCAACTAGACTCTTTTCAAATTTGCAAGACATAAAAACATCAATACTCTCTTTGTAATCCTCATAGTTTAATCTCTCATATCCTCTAGTCCTCTAAACTGTTTTCTTATTTTTAATGTGCATTGCGTGTGTCTAATTGCTAGTATAACATAGTGAAGGGAGTCCAAAACCATTATAATTAAACTTTGAGTTTAAAAAATCTACATGGTCAAGATCTCTACCGAATAATTACGAGTTACCATTCTAGTATGGTGCATAACATGGTGTCATATCAGTGGCCCAAGCTCCCATGGTTACGACCAACTGGAGCACCAAAACTTCTATTGGGATGATTACATACTGAAGATCCAATGTTAGAGTGGTGCCATAGGCCTATAATTTGTTTGAATTTTTATCATTATTAGTTCAACAATATATTATAAGGGAGCAATCAACTTGAGCGTTGGTTACCATACATCCATGGTTTAAATTAATAGCCATTATAATCATATTGGGCTCTCTCTAATAATTAGGGCTGCAAATGGGTCATGTCAAACTATGGGATGCTTGACCTCGACCTGACTTAGTTTCATGTTTAGGTCTTGATTTTGGGCTCAAATCCAATCCATTGGTTGATTGGATTGGGTCAGGTCAGGCCAATGGAAAAGATTTTAGGCCAATAGATCAATGATGTCGGTTGGGTCAAGTATGACCTAGACCTAACCCGAGATGTCTAGGTACAGGTTTGAACCGAGTTGGGTTGGCTCTATAGTTTTGGTCAAGCATTTGATTATTATTTATAACTAAAACATAAAAATTGATAATTAAATATAAACTTTGAATAAACTATAAACCATTTAAATATGAATTTCTATTCAAAAGCTTTTTTAATTTGTCCAAGAATGTGATCACTCTAAGATACAAGTTTGCAAACTACGAATTAAAAATAATTTTTATATGCTTGAGAATGTTGTCGATTGGAATCTAGCTAAACAAGCAATGAATGTTTAAATGTAATTAAGTGAAAATAGGTAAGAGAAGATGAGCTTATTAAGATGAATGAAGAGGGATTAGTTTGAATAAGGTTCATTCAATGAATGGAAAAGACACTGGGGTGAAGAAAATGGGATTTTATATAATTTGAGTTTTTGGGTTGGATTGGATCTGGTTGGGTTGGACCAATCTATTTTTTGTTGATCAAATTAAACCTAGTTATTATATCGGTAGGGCAGGTCAGATCAAGTCATAAAAAACAACCCAAAATCTAGACCAACCCAATACAAGTTTGCAAGCTACAATTTTTTAAAAAATAAATATTTATATACATAAGAATATTACAAATAATAATCCACCAAAACAAACAATGAATATTTAAATATAATTATGTGGAAATAGATGAGAGGAGGTGGGATTGTTGAGATGAACAAATAGGGATTAGTCTAAGTAAGGTTCCTTTAATGAATTAAAAGGATACCAGGGTGAAGAAAATGGTGTTATATATAATTTGGATTTTTGGTTCGTGTTTGATCCAATTGGGTCGGGTTGGTTCCAGTCAGAAAAAATGATTCCAATTTGTTGGACCCTAACCCAACCCATGGGTCTCGAAAAATGTTTTAGGTCGGGCATAATCTGGCTAAGTCATGGGTCAACCTAACCCATTTGCAGCCTTGCTAATGATAGAGAAAAGGATAATAGGTTATTATAATAGGTTATTTACTATATAATAATATTTCAAGATTCAATATTATTACTTTTTTGTAGAAAAGGTCGGTAGCACAAGAAATAATAGTGTTTTATAGCAGTGATTTGGACAATATTGGTTCATTATAACATTGTTTGATTGTTGTTGTAAAATTTATTAGTCTATATATAATTAAGAAGTATGCATCACAAGGGATGGGGCAACTAATGTTTGGTCTGTTATGGTTTTGATGGGGATCCGCTATAATAGAATGAGGTAGTTACTAAGACCACCATGATTGATGGAAAGAGCAATTGTGCAGAGATCGCTTAAGTTATCAATCGCAATGTAACCTTTTGCCCAAACATCGATTTCTATGGTTAGATTTCTTATGATATTACTAGCATCCAAGTACATGGTGATTGATCAGGAATAAGTTTTGTTGTTAGGAAGTATGGGGGACTTTTGTGCTTGATAGGTGACAAAATTGATTGTTGAGTAATTTAAATTAATTTGGTATAAACCATATTATTATGTTGCTTTCCTCAAATTTGTAACTTGTTTGCATTGATAGACATGTAATGAGTAACGTCTTTAAAAAATTGTAAAAAGTTCATGTTATAAAGATATACTCGTATGATATGTCTAACTAATTCTGTGACCATAATGTTGTTGGTTAATCACGTGACAATTGAAATACGAAAGATTCTAAAAGAATCTTTGATTGTGATGGTAACTGATAGATGATTTGCTTATGCTCAGACTTCATTATGATATAATCAGGAGGTGAAGTTAATGGTTGCTTTCCAATAAAAGTCACTTTAAAAGTGTGATAGGATATTCAATTATTCAAAGGCATTGTATTTGTGCAGGCCTCGAATTCAAGTAATATTCCATTACAATCAACCCCACCAAAATCATTATTGATCATTATAATGGTTATAATGGCTATTATTTGCCATGTAAGATGTGATTTCAAATTTGCTGGCATTATATTGGAAAATATCTAAAAATATAGCACTGTTATTTTCCAACTCATTATCCTCTTCAAAAAAATTATTATTTTTAGGTGGTGCAAACTGCTTTATAGAGAAAATTAGTTAAAATTTTTATTTTAAATTTTAAATTTTATTTAGAGAAGCAGTACAAATGTAAATAATGCCAATTATTTGTGTTATAGTGGGCTATTATAATACAAGATAACCATTCTCCAATATTGCATATATAACATAATAGATGTCAAAATTGTTACACCTTGTATTTCGAAATTGGTGTGGGTTCTTAGTGATAATGCTATATTGAAAATGGACTTTGATTTAAGAAAATTTGATCTTATTATATTTATAGATAACACATAACATGAGAGAGATCGCCATTTCTGCATTCAGTTTATTGTATGAAAGGTATTTTTTTTTTTAGAAGGAAAATTATGAAAGGAAGTACGGAACGTTGAGCTTGATATTTGTTTGCTACTAGTTTAGTGGTTTTCCCTCTTTCACTTGCCTTAAGAAAATATCGAAATGAAAAAAGGGGTTGTTAAACGATTTATTGCTTTTTGTGTGTAAAAATAAAACTACGGTTATCTTACATAATTTGTTTGGTTTTCAAAAAATCAATGGTTTGTTTAGTTATTATTAGATTGTTTTTTTGCTTGACAAATATTAACATATAGATGAATGATTTCTTATTGTTTTGAACTCAGTACAAATTGTACATTGATTCATTACACAATAAGTTTCCTCATATTGCATACTAATTTAGTAGTATGGTTGATCTATTGTTGCATAGTTGCCGACCAACATTTCAAATATGTACACAATTCATCTTCTTTTTTTTTGTCATATAAATTATTCTGGTTCCCATATGTACTCTTCACATTGGGTTCAGATTCCTATGCAGTATGGCTTTGTTAGCCACGAGTAAATAAATTGTCACTATTGCTTTTGCAATCTTATAACTACTACTTTATCAATTGCCTCAGGAACAAAAGTGAAGGGTTTTTATTGCAGCTGAGCTTCTGAAGAAAATGTGTTCAACACAAGAAGGCCTTGATGCAGTTCACAATTTACAGGGTCATCTAAGGAGATTAAACTTTCTTGCTCAGGATCTTGGAAGGAAGACTGAGCTTCAGAAGAGGTGAGACAACATGCAATCTTTTCATTCTATCTTGAGCATATAAGATGTACTCAATATGTTGATATTGTCCTTGCTTCTCCATTCATATAGGAATGCTCGTCTGGGTGCTGAAAGGGACATTACCATGCGAAGGTTCAGAGAAATTGTCAACCTATTGCTCTTAGTCGCAGATGATGATCGGTGACAAAATTTGAGGCTCTTTAATTGCCTTTTAGTGGGGATTCCGATGTCCTGATTAATTTCAGGCTTCTAAATGCTGTACATGAACAGCCATGTACATGATAAATGGTACTAACCTCAAGTGCCAAAGTCCAAACCATGTAGTACGCTAAGCTATTGGTATCTGTATATGGTGTTGATGCTTAAAAATGAAGCATTTCATATTATCATTGATAAGCCATTATTGGTTGGATTATGATTTATAGTACACTTGATCGAAAAGCAGACTAGTCAATATGATTATTTGACTCCAGCAGTCTTTTAAAATCTTTGACATGACTCGAAGTTTATAGAAGTTGGGCCAAAACAACGTCGTCACCAAGCTTGTGGTAAGCCATGTTGGTTTGTAAGTTCCGTCAGTGGGTTGACAATTTGTTGTTGAGATCTGGAGCACCTCAGGTATCGTCTCCCTGTTTAACATAAAGTCCTCCATCTCATGTCAATCTGTAGAGCTCCTTTGAGGGTGACGACATGTTTGGCTAATCTTGCACCGCACGCACTAGGTCGCCAAGCAACGAGTGTTGCTCTTACAGAGTAATATAAATCTTTTACATGCCTGCGATTATTTGTGAATTCATTATAGCCTTTGATCATTCGTGTGCGTACGGTTTTTTGAGTCACCAAGCTATTCATCACTGGCGTGGAGAGTTGTCATCAACGGATGCTACTTACATACCGTTAAAATGTGGCCCGCTTCCAAATGATTTCTTGTATGATTCTGCTGACACGATTATTCAGTTTTCTAAATGAAATAACAAGTTGAAAGTTTAACCAAAAAAAAAACAAATTGTAAGCAGTGTCACCGCCTCAGACATGCGCAAACGCATGCCCACTGCTTTTCCTTTACATGTGTTCTCATGTTCATTTCTACCGAAAAGCTCTTCTTATGCTGCAATTTGTGATAATAATGACTTTCCATCATCTTCGAAATCACCACAGGAATTTGTAATACAATTTCTTGATTATGGAATGAGAACTCCTAATTAAGGTTAAAAAATCAGATGATTTAAAATTTATACTTTCAAATTTAGATTTCTTTCT
This sequence comes from Elaeis oleifera, assembly GCA_000441515.1. Taxonomy (NCBI): domain Eukaryota; kingdom Viridiplantae; phylum Streptophyta; class Magnoliopsida; order Arecales; family Arecaceae; genus Elaeis; species Elaeis oleifera. Next base: position 387,501 of record KE505036.1, on the reverse strand, counting down.
TTGATATATTTCCTTCTCCCTGTTTTTGAATCTTCCTTGATAAATGAACTCTCTTAAAATCCAAAATTTAATTCCAAAGGATAAATTATGATTTCAAAACTGGAAAAAATGCAACCTTAGAAACTATCATCCATACTTTTAATATCAAAGAATTGGCATCAAGCCACTTAACTCATCTGTCTCAGTTGCATCTAACTTTGAATAACCATGAGTTCTTGCATTAGCTGAGAAACTAGTTTATGCTAACAAGTGCAGGCTCCAACCCTACTATTGCTACATTTCATGCAGCATCAGTATAAGCGTAACGCTTTGTACATACTAGTGTCCAGTGCTGGAAATACATGATATTTGATAGACTAATCCGTGTAAAGGAGAAAAGCTTCTGCAACATAATCCTTGTTGAATTAAATTGAAACCCTTCTCCTTGGGCATGTTGCAGAACACTGGGCACATCAGATTTATATGACTACATATTCACATAGGAATCTCACGTAGTAGATTCCTCTGGGTGGAACTGCTGGAAGCTCCGGAGTTATGGAGCCATCAGAATCTTCCTGAACTCTGGCTTCCTATTAGCAAAGCATTCAGAACTCACTAATGAGGTGATCCAGACTTGATCTGATTTTACTGGTTCATCATCGTCATTTCTGTGCCAACTCCAAAAAGCATGAGTTTTATTTATAATCTTCAGCTCGCCATGACCAAAACTTGCTTCACGGAAAACTGACCAGTCTGGTTTGGTGAATATATCTGAGAAGTTCAAGAGGAATTAAGTAATCAGACTACAAAAAGATATTTGAGATGCTACACACTTTCAGCATGAATATGAATGGGAATTGCTCGGTAATTTGAGATGCAAGTTCTAGTAATATGATTAAGCATGATGCACCATGCCGGCGGAAATGGTGTACCTTTGAGCCAGACCCTCCCTGTTGCCTCCATCTCCAATAGTTATGTGTACGGCTCCACAAGGGTCCAAGACACCATTGTGAACACGTTCCTGGAAGTGTGCAGTGCAATGAGAGCCTTTAGTTGAACAGGAGTGGGAAATAAGAGTTATCAGTCATGCAGACATACCGAACGTTCATAAGCATGCACATGTCCAGCAACAAGAATATCTACACCAGCAGCATAAAGCAAGGGTTCCATTGCAGCCATCATGCTATCCCTTCACGTTGATGAGCCCAGTTGCTGTTATACCAAGGTGCATGCAATAACACTAGCAGCCATGGTGTCTTTTCTCTGTCTACCTCAGCAAGATCAACCTGTAACATCAAATAGAAATGGAAGCTCTCTTCATCCAAATAAATAATAAATCATTTCTTTCTTTGAATTTCTATGCAGTTGAATTAGGAAAAATATAAGAGCAAATCCAAGTCCTAAGTCTGAGAAAACCAAGAAAACTAATTGTTCAAAAGGTTAAGAATACTAATTCTGGAGCAAGGAAATATTTATTGGAGGAAAACTTGGACTTGGGCTAAAATGGAATATAGTGTCTTTTCTTTTCAGAGAGAGCTTAATTGAAACAACAATTTCAGCATATGAACCATAAGATGAAGATGCATCATTATATCAAGAAATGTGTTCACAACACTACCTGAAAAGTCAAATAGGTAGTGGCTGCAAGAAGTCAATAATGCTTATAACTAATTCCTATAAATGATTAGGTCCTTAGTACAATATTCCAGAAACTGAGGAGAATGGAGACAGATTCTATTAAATTTCGAACTTTAAATTCAATGACAAATTATGGGTTCACATCTATATTACATGGTTGTCCTGTAAGGTTAGTTTGATCTTTCTTCCAGAGAATTGGAAAATTTTGTTCCCACGCTACTGAAAGAAATAAATAACCATGAGAAAAGTGAGTTAAAAGGATATTTAAGCTTTAGAGTTGGAACTATAGAACAAACTAACCTTAAGCCAAGCATACTGATCTGAGTTCTTATCATAATCTGTATAAGAACCGAGCATAACAACATGAACTCCTGCTACTTCAAAAGAATAATACAGGTTCGATGTAGATCCACTCTCTGTGTAAGGCATCTTCCACCGAGCATTATATGCTTGAAATCCATCTTCAAAGAATAATATTCTCTCCTTCTCATGGTTTCCTTCTGTTACCATCCATGGTCTAGCACTAGCAAGTGGCTGCACCAGTTCACCAAAAGAATCCCATAGATGCTGCTGGTAATCAGCATATGAGAGATCCCCTGGAACAAGTTGCACATCATAGTTGCACTGAGCTATGTGGTTTAAAGTTGATGTTGTCCACCCTGTCTGACCAAGATCACCAACTACAGCAAATGTTATTGGAAACTGAGAGGGAGGGTCTTAAGTTGAAATTCTTGACCTTGTCCTCCGCACTGATAATAATAAACTGTATCATCTCCAAGAGGTCCAATAACGACATGGTGTATTTTCCCTGAACTATACAATAAGTAATCATAGGATGTGCTTTCTCCTTCAGAGAAGTACGTGTACTCTCCAGGTGAAGTTCCATATTTAACAATAGAAGGAGAAGTTTCATCATCGGTGATCCATGATATTCTAATCTGTTTTTCCCCAGCCAAAGAAATGTGAACCTGCAAAAAAAAAGAAAAAAAAAGGTTGCTGTTGAAATAATTTTTGATCACAAGAAAATCTGACACTTGAATGATATTTATAACTATTACAAAGGACATCTTTGATGCTACTGAACATGATTAATTCTCCAGTTTTTCTAGCAAAATGAATAACAATTCAGAATCCAAGGCATCCCAGAGCTGGAGCTTCGCACATCGCATATACTAAAACCTTACATAGATTCCATGACCTGGTTTAGAAAAAATAAATAAAAAAATTAATGAGGTTCATTGCACAAAAGTCAACGGCACTGCCATATATCGTGCTTAAGTATATTCATTCACATTCACAAATATTTCGATAGACAGCATCACACTTATCGACATTTTTAAATCTTGCCAATCTGTGGAAAAGATGCCAATATTTTTATTCACTGCATTCTTTTTTTCGACAATGTCATGCTAAACCTGCAGACGATCTGATGAACAGAAGTGAAAGTGAATATTGCCAACATCACACTACGCCTTGTAAAATAATAGCCATTTCAGTGAGTTTAGCATGAGCATGGGAGTCATAGTGCAAATAGCAAGAGGTAACCATGCCCAATTCCGAAACTAAACTGACAAGATGATTTCAGCAAGCACCCAGTCTCGATGCTTCACCTGCAACGCAAAGTATGCTATCTGGATCTCCCATAAATGGGAATCAGATCCCAGCCTAGAAAACGACATCTGAAGAATGATCATCTCGGTAGCTTGTCAGCCAAAAAGTGGATGGTCAATTACCACTAATTTACTTTTCTTTTCTTTTTTTTGAGGAAATTACCACTATTGGAAATTGACATCTTGAATTTTTAGCACCTCCTGAACAAATTCACCAAAATTAACTTAGTCTTCTATCAAAACATTCAAAAACAGTAAAAAACCATTCAAAGAAAAAAAAAAAAATACTGCACTCAATACAGTGGAACTGAGAATTTTGAGTTCTAAGCAGTTCCTGGATACATAGCACCAGAACCAATTCGGTCTTTTCCATCAAAACTCTCTCAAAATAGCCAATAAAACGCACTAAACCATCAATCAGCGACCTGATCCACAAACTAGAAACAACGAGAGCAACAGATCCGACGAGTGACGTTCCTAAAAGGATCAGATCACGATCTAAATCTCAAAAAAGCAATTTTTTCTTAATTATCCGCAGAAGGGATCGAAAACTCACTTGCTGGGGCTCCGAGGACCGCTTCCGCTTCCACGGAAATTTAGGGCTTTCCGGGGCTTGGGCCGGACGTAATCCTCCCCTATTCCAGCTCCGATTCCAGTAGCTACCAAAGAGAGGGAGAGCAAAATCGCCACTAAGATCACTTGAAGTTCCATTCTTCAGGTAAATTTATTATTCCTCGCTTTCCTTTCAGGAAATTTCCACTTAATAAACAACGGGCACTCCGAAGAGTGGAGGCGAGAGCTCGTTCTTATGGACTCCCCAAGTTCCCCACACTGCCCCCGTGAAAAATGCCGATCTTCGAAATGGGTCTTGCCAACCGTAAGGGTTGTATCCTTAGCGCCAAAGAAGGATTCACCTTCCTTCGCACGAATCCATCGTTGGATCATCGACCGGTCCCTCTGAGATCTGTGCGACCGGAGTAATGCTGAGGTCGGAACGCTTTAAGACGTGCAGTGGGTGATCGAACGGTGAATTCGGGCGAAGGAAGATGATTCCTTCCTTCACCCGTGCTTGCCAACCCTTCCCACTCGCCACTCACTTAATCATGGACTTTATAAGAAATAATTACTTTCTTAAAAATAATATATTGAAAATTCTGAACGATTTTATCTGGATTTAAGTACGGAACCAGCACCAAGCAAATATGATATATATTACCGAATAAAAAAAATCTAATCCCTTTTTCCGCAAGATCAATCATGAAGTAGTTTTTTATGTAAAATTCATGGCTTGGAAACTATTTTTGGTAGAACAGAAATGCTATTGGATTTTTTTTTTCATATGGTACAGCATGTGATGCTACTTTACGGTTGAATCAACACATATAAACAGTGCATTATGCAGTGCATATGCCCAAAGCTACTGCAACAGGGGCGATAGACTGTGCTTGCGGTCTCAAAGTAGCAATAATTGTAAGCCTCAAGAATTCTAAAGCATGCTTTATCATGCGCATTATAAGAAAAAGGCGATTGGGATGGAGAATTACACATGACACTTTCCTTTGATGACCTAAAAAATGGTCCATAGTTTAACTCACATAATCTAAAATCACATCAAGACCTTCGAGTCTACAAAATAGACTGCTTGAGTGGAGAATACATCAAACAGTACAAAATCAATAGCATCCTATCAGTGACCAAACAAATATTCTGATATCTCAAAAATTTTAATGAGGGAGAGAGAACTGCAGTAGTTCAAGGCATATTTTTGATTTTCTGAGAGGGCAATATCAACCAATCTTGGACTAGAATTTGGATGGAACATATCACTAATTACAACATAGTTTATTACGAGGATCTCAAACCTAGCCCCCAAACAAAATAATAGTTAACAAGATGTAGATTTAAATTTATTGAGAATGCTATCATCTGTTGAAATCTAACAATTCAAGTAGCATGACTGAAATAAGTTGGAAACAGATTTTTGTCACATACCAAAAACAAGAGATAGCATCAGGGATACATATTCATATTTATATCCATATTTTTAGTATCCAATTTATATCCATATTTATTTAAATTAAATATAGATATTAATTTTTTCATCTGACTAATTTCAGTGCCCGTAGATGTATTTGTTAAGCAAAATAAATGTAGATATAGATATAATATACTGATATTTGTTTCAGCTCTATCTTGAAGACATAGTTTTCCTTGGGGACTTGGAAATCATGGACTGCCCCTCGCCCTTCCCCTCAGTGCAACTGCTCCTTCCCTCGCATCTACAGTGTCCCATGCTGTGCTGATGTGGTCATCTGGACGAGTCACTGCCCGGCTGCCTGCAATAGCTTGCCTCTCTTATATGCTTGGAGATACTCCGCTGTCCCCGTATCTCTTCCAGGAGAAATGCCCCGGTCACATGATTATCTCTGAGTGAGTTTGCGAAGTTCTGAGGACATGGAGTGCTTGAGATACTGAATAATTGAATGGTCTGAATATTGCGTTGATGGAACAGTTGGAGAGACGCAAGGAACTGATGACGAGGTCACGTTTGATTTTACGGATTACTCACGACTTTTGTTTCCATCTTTCAGGAAACTGCATTCACTGGAGTGTTTTATTTAGTGGAAACTCCTCCAGGGTGACCGTCCACCGTCGACGAAAAAAATTCTTTCCCCTCGCACAATGCTATCTTGGCAATACGGTTCTCAACCATCCCTCGTTCGGCGCACCGACTGGGAGAGACGCCATTCCACACCATTCCTCTAGGACCGAATCGTAAAATAAGAACTTTCTAGCATTACTCCTGTACTTTGGTCCAGTAACGATAGGATCGCTTGTATCTATGATGACTGTGGCGCTTCTATAAATATACATAGATTAATGATTTCGTCTCCAGAAGAAGTGCAACAGGACTAGAAGATAAGTGAGAATGTACCATTCCAGCAAGTATGCTTTTCTTTTTTTTCCCGGGAAAGAATTATGCATTATTATCAATGACAAGGTTGCTTTTTGAAGCTGAGACGTATCTTGTATTTCATGTATCATATGGTTTATATAATGTTTCAACTAGCTTTTGATTTAGTCTCTTACCGGTCATACCTGCACGCTAAGATCAAGTATTCCTTTCACCAAAAGCGGTAAGAGGTTTAGGGTATTGAGAAGGACCGACCCTAATTTACATCCCAAAACTGCATACCAGGCTCATTCTAGCACACCGCAAAAGGCACAAAGCAGGAAAGCGAAAGCACCATCATTGATTGAAAATGCTAGCGATCCCATGAAACCTTCCCATTGAACTTTTAAATGCCCGACATGCTGTTTTGTCTGCACACGGCATTTATAGCAGCAACCTAACCAGGACCAAGTTTGTGATAAACCTCATAGGCAATTATGCTGCAAAAAGGGCCTACAAGATCTTGCAGGTTATGTCACTGATAGCAGTTTAGGCATGGCCGCTTCAAGAATTGTCCAAAAAATCATGCTTGGTTTCTTCTAGCAATGTAGGCATCACAAGAGCTTAGAAACTGGGCACTCTCATCATTTTATGGTCCCACAGCAAGAACTCTAAACAAACCAGAGATTCAAGTCACGAGTTGGATTGAACAACTAAAGTGGGAGAGTTGTTCAGCCTTGCATGCAAATACTGGTAAGCTCTACCAAAAATTCGTAAACACATGGTAAAGTAGGTACAGGTTTCATTCCAACATATGAATCTCCAGTATATTGCGCAAGAGCCTGGCTAGGGCTGCCAAGTGCTGACTGCCGATAATATCCACATAAATACCTCATTAATGTTTTTTTCTCATTTTTCACATTATGCTTTTAGAAACAAATAATGGGCTATCAGTTATCAAATGATATTTTGTAAATGAAAAGATAAATGACCAGAAAGAAAATTATCTCAAACATTTTCAAGGATCAAGGAATCATGGAGATCAATAAATTAGTCTTTGCTCTTTAATAAGCATTTAATGGTACAGAAAAAGAACAAAAGTAAACATTATTCTACCCACACTGGCAAGTCATACGGATGTCATAAGTGCAAGAGAGAACTCACTTGGAACACAACTCTTGCCTTGTGGAGAAGTAATCCATCCAGCTAAAAGTGTTTCATCCTTTAGACAATATCTTGATGGAAACTGAAACATGATTGAAAAAAGGAACCTGTTTGGATTTATTTATGGGGCATGTCTACTATTGCATCCTAACAAGGAAGGACAGCCGAGCAATAAATTGATTAATGATCATACATATAGGAATTAAATAAACTTGTAACATACACATACCCGCTAAGACCTAAGCCATAAATTAAGTGCTCACCTGCCTACTTGTTAGAGGGAACTGGTACAGCGAGTAATACAAGTATGGTACTGCTATATGACCTCCAGACCATTCAGCAGCCATTTTACATCATTCTCAATTAAAACTAGTTGTTTTAGGTCAACCAGCAGATTGCAAATCAAACTGATCTATAAACCGAGAAGACCTCCTCCTCCTCTTCCCCTCAGGAGTGCACCTGATAACACTGCCTTCCCAAGCTTAAGAGAGAACCTGCCATTCTGATGCAATGATTTTAAGGGTGAGGTGGTTTCTGAGGTGGAGGAATTTGATTTTGTGCACTCTTTCCTCACAGGGGACTTAACTCTCTTCCTTGCCGAACGGTTCTCCATTCCTTTTCTTCTTCTGTCATCACAAAGAAGCCTAACATAGAAGGGATTTGCAGCTGTGTGGCACATAAACTCATTGCTTGCTGGAGCTCTTTGCAGATCAACATTCCCATCGTTCACCTGAAATCAATATCGACAACTGGGTTCAACATACAAAGTTGCTCAATTTTTGTTCACTGGAACAAGTATGGCGATATAAGCTTGCAAGCAGAAAAAGGTAACACCAGCTGCAGAAGTGCAGAAAAGGTCCTTGCGACATCATGCTTTGGTTGACCCATCACAATATCTGTAAAAGGCATGGTTCCTCCGCTGTCCACTTCCAAGAAAGTTTGTCCATGATTCTCTCACCATATAACTGAATGTCAAAAGGAGGTGTGCATCCTGTCGAAACAATTCCCCATAAATGGGAAAAAAATTGAAATCCCAAATAACCACAAGGGTTCTTTGGCCAATATAGATCAGGACTGGAAGAGAGGAGAAGTCATTCTCTTTCAACTCACTTGCTCTTCCAGGGTGTGTTCAATCTGTTGTTTCCATGTTGAAACCCGTGTGGCCAGCTCTGTCTGCTTCTCTGTTTCAGCTATGCTAGCAAGAAGGGCATCCTGAATCACAAGATGATAGATTAACAAACCAGCATCGGAGGTCGTCAGCTACAACATAGCAAAAGCCTAGAAAAAGACAATTATTGTATACCACAAATGATGAAAATAAAAGTAGTCTATGAAATCATGTTTCCCAATGACAGGTGTCTGAAAATATGAATGCTTATTATATTGTGCACCTCTGCTTAGTCAGCTAAAAATACAATTAGTTCATTAAGATAGGTAATTGTATTATATTGTAAAACTCCATAATATGAGATCATCCATGATATCATCATATTAAAATAGAGCTGACATCTAGAGTCCAGAGTTTAACTCATCCCCAATTAGCAATGAACTAATGTAGCTCCATCCAAGGTCGTTGCCACAAAGCACAATAACCTTATATCAGGAAAATTGGATGAGACCCTTTCACCATAGTGGTCATGCAGTCATATTATGGTTCAAATTCTGACCTACTAAGCTTAAACCAAGTTCGTTTGCACACCAGCTACCCTGTAAAATTAATATTCTTGACGGAAAGAAAGATATAAAAGGCTAGAAGGATATAGATAAATGAAATTCATGCCAGATGGAGCAAATGAAGAAAATGCACAACAGGGGAGACAGAAAGGAGAGGGAAGAAACTATGGACAATGGTCTGACTTATGGGGCTATGCACCACTTTGTTATTATAAAATGACAAGGGTATCGAACAGTCCGGCCCCTATGTATATCATCCCTTGAAAAATGTTCAGTGTTCCATGCTTAGCCTGATTTCAAGAGGTCCAAAGACATGGTTAAAGTGCAACATATATAATGATAGTAAAATCAACTGATGACATAAAAATGTTAATAGTCCCTTCAAGCTTCTAATAAATAGCTTCAATCAGTTATCTCCACTCTCGATGCTTTAGCAAAACATAAACAGCGAAGATTAGTTAACTATACAAATTGTAGGCTTTTATTAAAATATGCCTTCCACAGGCCATTGATTTAAATTTTCATTTCTTTCATATGATCCATTAATATTATCACTTCAGAGGTCGCATGAACAAGTTACTTGGTACTCAAAATTTTAGGACCTGAGTCCCCCATATAAAGGCATAATAACCTCTGGTTGATGTTTTATTTATTGAAGTTTCCTTTAGAGGTTTCCTGCCATAGACATCCTGCATCCATCCTTCATAAAATAAGGCATTGATCCAATCAAAAATGGAGCACATAACAGGTGATTACTCGGACAAAACTGAGCTTTTTTGGTGAAGAAAGGTTGTAAATATATTTCACACCATGTATTCATGTAGAATCTTCTGCTGCCAGACGAGTTTTCAGACCGCCCACGAAATTCTGGGATAAATCTAGTAAATAGTAATGCATGTCCAAAGCAACAGCTTGCTTCCATGTTTCATTCAAAAAGGATCATTTAATAACTCTTTTTACATCATCATCTTCGACTCTTCTAATGAAGGTACATTGAAAAGACTTCGGAGTGAAAAATCAAGTACAAGGCATGAACAAATTAACAGCGGTAGGTTGATTTGTGGAATGAAACAAATGAAACATGCAAGTTTATTTGCCTTTTGCTGACCAATAGGGACCTAAAAATCTCTGGATCCGTTGAACTTTAAGTCAATGATGGAGTTCAAAAACAAGGAAATTTTCAATACTAGATCTATATCCCTTCCAAATTGATTGAGGATATTTAGAGAAGATGATGATATACCAGCCAAATGTAAATCTTTGTATGCATCTTCCTATTCACACTGCCTTATGGAATACGGTCACCACCAGGATGGAATAATCAATATGTTCCAAAAAGATCGAGTAGGGGAAGTCTTATTAAACTAGCTCAGATGGGACTACCTACAGATAAAGGCAAGTCATTCATCAACCATTCAATAGGGAAAGGCAATGTCCAATTGGTTATTAGAATGTAAAGCTACAATAGTATTTGTTAGCACTAGGTTTTTAATAAAAAATTACAAATGTTGCAGTATCCATCCAGAATTACTGTTCAAGAAATGAAGATTAGATAGCATACTATACATTATAATGCAACTTGGGTGTCCATAATACAGCATACATGCAGACAGAAAGAGAGACAAATAAATAGATAAATAATTGTTACCAGATGTGAGCGGCACAAATCTTCAAGGGTTGCATGAGAATCTAGATCATCCTGTGTAAGACCTTCAACATGATCGCAAGTCGCAGCATCATCACTCTGCTGCAAATGATCACAAACAACATGCCGCATTAAGCATAAGCTTAATACTTGACAAAGCATGAAGCAGAAAGCAGAGCTCATATACACAAACCTTTCGATGGCAAAATGGGACGCCTGTGTCCATATCACACATAGTGTTTGGCAGATCAAGGTCTGGTTGATCAAAATCGAGAGGGTGATTTTGCCTCCATCATCATCATTTTCATCCTCAAAACCAGCAAAGTTATCATAAGTTTCTTGTTCTCCAAAAGTAAGTGATCTTCTTAGCTGCAAATATGCAACCGACCATAACTTCAGAAAGAGTGAAGATAGGTAAAGGTTAGTAATGATGCACAATACAAGAAACTTCCTGCAAGCACCTTTTCAAAGAGAGGCGGGGACTGAGATGCATGTAGCCTTTCTTGCAAACGGAGTTTTACTTCAAATGATGCTGCAAACTCTTGGCTGATAATACCATCCAATTTTGCAATAGGAAACTGAGAAGTTGAAATGTTTTCCTGGCATGATGAATCACCTGCCTTCCAAAACCTTAACTATTCAAGAGAGGAGAACAAGAATATCATTATGCAACAGAAATATAAAAAGGAAACAAGGAAAGAAAGAAAGAAGTCTTGGTAAAAAGAAAGAAACTAACATACTTTCTTGAATGGTTTACTTTCAAGTTCCCAGGTTCATGAGGATTTAGAGGCTTCCATGGATCATCATTATCATCATCAGAATCATCCATGACATCTGAAAATCCTAAATTTGGTTTCTCTACATGGGACATATCATCATCGGGATGATCAGTCTCAACATGAGGTCCAGACCAATGATTATCATTGTTAATTTCAAATGCACAGTTATTCTCCATATTTTGATTTAGATTGACGCCTTGGTTCTTCCCAATACTTGATCTATGAGCAGTTGCCCCAAATCCTCCTGTTGGAGAAGTTAAAATATTGCGGCGAGTTTTAGACCTGATCGAGCTGCCTCTGTGAGGTGCAATGTTTCTTTACCAGCAGCATTGGTCTTTAAAAAATCATAAACAGCTCCCGCATCACAGGGGTCCAACAGAAGAAAATCGCTGAAAAAATCACAGGTGGCTAACTACAAAAAAAATGATCAAACGACACCATCAGAAAGGAGATAAATTGTTTATGTAATGGCAAGATTCACATGATTGATATAATATTACCAGATATGATTCTAATTCACTAGCATCACCACTGGCATCTAAGCAATCTCCTTCTAGTACAAGCAAATTGGCAGGAGGCTTCAGAAAATGCTTTGAAGTGTCAGCTTTCTCAAGCCCACCATCCAAACAATTCTTTGCTTCAACTGCTTGTGTAAATCAATCAATTGCTAAGTAAGTTGATATACCTTGCTTTAAAAAAATTCCAGAATGCAATTTTTCATTACCAGGCACATCATCTAACCCCAAAATATCTCATTCCCTTCATCGATAACTGCACCAGATTCACTTCCATCAGGCTGAATGGAAGCATTTTCTTGTTGAGATTGCCTGTTCAGAAAACCTTCTCATAATGGATATAATGACATAAAAATCATTATGCAAGAGAACCATCAACAAAGATAGCTTCTTAAAATAAGATGACTACTGGAACCTAAAGATCACATCAGACTGTCATGGAAGCAAATTCAACCAATAAATGAGGATAATAAAGAATAGCACCCAAAGAAGCAAAACAGAGAATAATCAATAGCCTTAGCAGTTTAAGGATATAAATAGAAAAAGATACATGACCATGCTATTATAACATAGCTAATTACAATTTTAAATGCAGATGTCTTAGAATCTAAGACATTGTAAGCATGACGACCAGCTATTTAATGGAAATTTGCTTGAGTCTCAAAACCAACTTTTGGCTGCAGTGGACTAGGATTAGCCAAGCATATCTGAGTTTTTCAACAAGCAGACCTAATGTTCAGCTCAAATTTCCATAAAAGTTGGCTTGAAGCTATGCTCATTCACATCCATAATGATATGCAGGAAGGAAAGAATGATAATCATGCCATCATTTTACTACTGAAAATTTGAAAGACTTAAAAAGCAACTGACAAATGCTGAAGTTATAATATTGAGAAAATTTAATGGTTGGTACAAAACTAAAGCTGAAGTTAATGACTTGATGCATCAATTGACAGATGTAATAGGGAATTTTGATAATATAAGTAGATCTCTCCACCCTCATAGGGAATCTTGCAGCGACCAAACTCAACATTGTCTAAAATGTTTAAGTTATGGTTATGATAGTTTAGCAAGTTGTACACATATGTGACAGAAAGTCATGTACAAAGACAACTCAAAGGTATGGGGGCTCTTCAATGGAAGAGTCACTAAGAAGCCATAGGCCAATCTAATTAAAGTACTATATAATGAATATAAACTAGAGTTTCAAATATTTTAGAAACACTTAGTGTAAATGGAGATATCCCAACTCATCTTAACTAAGATGGCATAAACTTTAGAAAAAAAAATAATAATAATACTTGGACTATCTAATTATTCGTTGTAAACCATTCTTAAATTATAGAAGGAAAATATAAGTCATTGAAGAAACTCATAGCTATCAAAGAGGTACCTGCCCATCCTAAGACATGAAGAACATATGCTCTTAATCCACACCCACTGCATATCAATCAGCAATTAAGAGTAACTAGTTGATGTTAATGCAATTCAAATCTAATTCAAATATTTCTCGGTGCTAGTGGTGGATATGTATCCCATTAGATATCGCTCTCCTTGCATATTGATTCCCTTGTAGGGCATGTGTTTTGGTGCCTCCGGATACCATTATATTTAGCCAACCAGAGTAATTTTCAACCCTACCCGCAAAGGGATTAAGAGGGGGGATAAAGGGGCAATACCACAGTACAAGAAAGAAAACTAACCAGCCTCTGAATTTTTTCTCTCTGTTGGACAACATCCTCCTTCTGCTTCCAGAAGAGAGTCATGCTGTTATTTGATACAAGATTTTCCAAGATGGAAGAAAGTTAATCTGAAGAAATTGCAATTTTACAAAATTTCTAGCTGGCTAAACAACAAATACTAAATTTCTTATGGGACATGCACGATATATCCATCCTATGCATGCTCGACAGGCCCTTAATGTTTTATTTAACGAGTTCTAAATTTATTCATCTTTGTTGAAATTTACCATCTGAACACTAATCTCATGCTAATATGCTTTAATTACACCTAATGCAATCATCAAATATAATCCATCCTTTCTCACTCTACCTAATAATAACCTTTTATAGGCTACAGATAGAATCTGATGCAAGTCAAATGACTGCTTTTTCTCTCTGCACTGACTGAACCCAATGTAAGCGAATATCTGTTTTTCTCTCTCTGTTTTACCTAGTAACCTTCTCTTAAACCAACCTATCATACGAACATTTTCCAATAAAGAACACTCTTTCAACCAAAGAAATATATGACAGGCAAGAAATTGCTCCCAAGAGTTAGTCACGTTTTAGGAAGGGAGGAGGGGGAATTCCAAATATATCAGAGTGCAAGGTACTGAGCATCAAGCAATGCAAAGGGCAAGCATCAGAATCCGCACCTCTTCAGTGAAAGAAACTCCAGCGCATGCAAAACCAGAGAATACAAATACTCTACTTTGCGGCTATACACCTGAACTGAACCTTGGACCAGCAGCGCAGCTACACCAAGAATCCCCATTCAAGAAAATCACGAAATAACCAAAGAAGAATAGATAAATGACAACAAAAAAAGATAAATCTTGCTAGGATTTCCTGATCAAACCTTCTGCAAAGTTCACAGAATGGAGCGCATGGTCTTGGTCGGACGATATCTCGCCGGAGCAAATCTTCAGTAGGTACTCTTCAAGATTCTTGACAAGATCGACTTCCAATTGGACTGCAGGTCGCGATTGGGCTGGAGGACGTGGAATCTGGCTCCCCGGCCTCGCTGGTCCCCGGAAGCTCTTCTCTATCGTCCATCTTGGAGGGTCGCAGACCAGAGATCTATCGGTCGCCCTACCTCCTTCACCCCATCCCAAGAACGCTAGATCCCCGAAAGCAATCCTAGCAAGAACCGGCGGAGAGCTTCTTGCGGACCGTAAGTTGGGCTTTCCACGGCTTCGAGATGAAACCCTAAACGGAGGCGACGGTAGGGGAGGGTCGGGGTTGGAGGAGAAAGAGGGGAGAGTATTTTGGATTTGGGAATTCCCGCTCGCTCGTTTAAGCAAGGGGTGCGCCGGGGGCGTGATGCGCCTCATCAACATGTACACACTTTATCAAGTGTGCGGCGGTGGCCTGCACCATTGGATGGAACTGCCCGAGGTGCGCATTCTTCGATTCGAATCGCGTGCGGTGGAGGGGATCCTTACCGTTGGATTGATGGACTTTAACCGTCGACTTTTGATAGTTCTTTTGATTCTTCTGAACATTACTTGACCGCTAACCAAATCTTCAAATAACATTTGATGGTCCAAATGAGGCCATTACAGTGATTTAAAATCATTGATGATCCGAATCATATGATAATCTAATCACTGATAATCTAAGATCACATCATTTGGTAGACCATTATACAATAACTAAACTATCCACAATATATGCTATAAAAATATATTTATTATTCATATATAATATATTATAAATAAAATATTATTATATGTTGCGGATAAGGATTCGATCCGTCACGTGAGGTATTTCCGTTTTGACCCATGAGCCCCACGATTTACCTTTAAAAAATATCTCACGTGAAAAAGATCTTTCCTTCCTTATAAGCACTAGCCTCTTTTGACTTACAACCGATGTAGGACTATTAGTGCCCTCCACATTATTAGAATCACAACAGAACCCCCCAGTCAAGGAGACTCTGATGTGTACAGTTCGAGGAGCCCCACAGTCAGTCGAGACGGACCTCGACCCCTACCTGGCACGCTATTCTGTTGCGGTCAATTCCTTGTTTCGCTTGTCGTCGGTGAAGAGCATCTATAAAATGAAGTTCACACAGATCGAAATTATGTCCAGTGGGGACCTTCCGATACTTAAGTCAGTAAGGAGGTAAATGAATAATATGAGTAAGACAATTCTGAACTGAGACTCTGTCATTTTGAATATTTTTATCTGTTGTTCACCACTCCCCACTAACTTAAGCATCGGAGAGTCCTCACCGAATACAATTCCGCTCTGTGTAGACTTTATTTTGCATATGCTTTTCACCGATGATAGGCGAAACAGGGAATTGATCATAACACTATATTTATCAATATATTAATAGTTAATAGATTCTATAAAATATATTTATTAGTCCTACATATTATTAATCTTATAAAAAATTTAATTATTAATATAGAATTAATATTTTTATTTATATTTATGATATATTATTTATTACTATAAATATTTATTTGATTAGAAAAATAATGTAAATTGAGATAATTTAATTTATTATATAAATATAAAGTACAATAAGTTATTTTTATTCTAATTTAAATTATTATTGAATCATAATATGATAATAATATGATTAATAATATATTATCATGTAATATATATCATAAATATAATATATGATATAAAAAATAATATAATATTATATATCTAATATTGATATAATATATTAATAGATTATTGATATATCAATTTTTTACTATATTGAGAGATATTTTATCCTTATATTTCAATCTAAAATTACTGTATGGGGGTGATTTTAGATTCTCGACCTCGAGAATGGATATTCTATCACTGGATTTAAAGATAATTTGAGAAGTGAAGATAATTTGAAATTACTACTATGTAAGATCATATGGTGTAACCAAATATGATGATTTCATCAGCTCCATCCACATTATTCTTGATCTTGGATAGATCATCTCATACCAAACACTCTCTTAGCAGCTACAATGTCATGGTTCTTGACCCCTATAAAGCCAAATTTTTTTGAAGTTCGGACTTAACAACATATTGTTGGTACAATTAACAAGAGATTACACCTGCAAACTAGATGGCAATTTAGCTCTTAATGATATGCCTTTTTTTTTTTTCATGGTAAGGAAAAAAACATCACATCCCTCCATTCTTCCTCTCTTGTTTTAGGATAGATAGGATGATTTAAATTAATCGAGAATATATATATATATATATATAGGAATCAGAGAATAAAATATTAAAAATTGAACAAAAAATTATTTAAAAGCATATATGAAAATCAGAAATAAATATTAAATAACTGAACAATAAGATTATTTGAGAAAATTTAGAATGTCTACATAATTCATCGTACAATAAGCTATCTAAACAACTTCACTATTAATTTCGCTATAAATATGTGAAATATTTTAATGAATGCAACATTAATCAATAATTCTGCATAAGCGGATGGAGACTGCCATCAGCGCGAGCTGGATCGGCATCTTTCCATTCTTCTATCCAGTTTTGCATGGTGATTGATGGGATGGTATGTGAGACAGGCTTATCATTTAAGCAATCTCGTATAGTCGTACGCTGCGCCAAGCTCCCATGGGGACTGATACTGAGTGGTGCTGAGAAGAAGCTTGTGAGAAATACTTACAATAACTCAAAAGGTCGCTTAGCATATTTGGATTCTTGATACTTCCTTTCAATTAGCATCATTAAGGATGCCACGCGATGAAGCAAAGCAAATAGCATAGGACCGCCGAGTGGCTTTATGAGTGATATTTTGAGCTATTAGTTCTTTATTCTATTTTGGTGCGTCATTACATGACTATTTTTTGTTGGAGGTATACCCTTCGATTAACATAATCAGATATACTGACCAGTAAGAATCCAATATATGTGTTCAATCAAAAAATTATAATAATAAAGAGAATTCAATATGTGTGTGTGTGTCTCAAGCTATTCAGAGGCTTTAAGATATGATTTGGCTTGATCAAATACTTCATGTGCACCTCTAGAGTGCTTGGCTGCTTGGATGCATTTCGATATTTCAGGTGATATATGTGTGTTATTTTTTTCTTTTTTTGAGGGAAAGAGAGGTAAAACCACCGGTCTTATTATAAATGAAGAGAAATTATAAAGGGAAGGTTACAGAGATGGATCCAGTATGTAACCCAATAGAAAAAAAGATAAAACAAAATGAGTACTAGGCTACTAGCCTTACAACATAGACATATGTATCAAGCGAAAGTGCTATGAAAATAGAGAGTAGAAACCAGCTTAGAGTAACCTGACTTCTTTGTTCCAATGGCCTGAAACAAGGAATAAAAGGTAGAATTCTGAAGGTGCACCTCAATTTAATGTTAAGTTCTGCAAAATGCCAACCAAGCCTTTTAACTCATGTCAGACTCCTGATAGGGAAGTATCATTCTATTTGCGCCGAGCTCGCGTCGGAGAGATATGGGGATTTTGCATACGCCGTGCCATATGCATTTTCTAAAAGTAAAGGACGGGTCAGAGAGCAGGTGAGTGACAACTTCAATATATATGCAAAGAAAATTGAGCCAAAGGATGAGCATTAGAGATTAGAGAGATTCCTTAGAGGTATTGTTTTAATCTTTGTCCAAACTTTTGTAAATTCTGATAGCTCTTAGCTTTTGCAAAGCTGGGACCAGTCTCTGAAATGATTAAGAGCATCAGCAGCCACTGAATAAATAGATGAATTTTATGAAAAAAAGGTTTTGCATTGCGTTCTTTCCAATAGTTCCAAGCCACTACTGCAAATAGCATTAAGATCACTGGTCGTGTCTCCTTCAGAAAATTCCTTTAATCCACTCGGAACACATAAATTTGAAAGAAGATTATGGATGAAGTTCTCTTAAAGTAGAGCAGAGAGCCTTCCAAATGCCAGAGAAGAAGGGACAGGAGGAGAAGAGATGATTAGTAGATTCTGGCACCTGGTTACAGATAGTACAGCCACTTAAGAACATCCAATCTTCTTCCCAAGCAGTTCTCTAGCGTTGAGTTTATTTTCCAGCATAACCACAAGAAGCATTTGATCTTCAAAGGGGTGCTAATGCTCCAAAGCGAAGAAACAAATTTGCACTCGACGCCAGTAGAATTTAGGAAGCGATACAATGAGGAAGAGGAGAAATTGCCGCTGCTATCTGTTTTCCAAGTGATTTGGTCATCCTCCATGTTCAAGCTGATGCTATTGAGCAAGGAATTTCAAGTATGTGACTTCAATTCTATCTTGAGATCCAGTAGAAGGATGCAATTTGATTTTCCATGTTCCATTTCTATGATTATAGAACTGGGCTACTCTACCACTCTTCTTCTCATATCGAAGGGATAGTGATAGAAAATCAATTGAAGTAGAGTTTCACAAATCTAGTTATCTCTTCAGAATAGAGTTTCATATCCATTACTAATAATGTGTTGAACCCTGTTCTAAAAAGGAGGAAGAGCTCTAATAACATCCTGCCATAGATTTGAGCATCTTTTAATTGGCTTCCAAGAGTCCTAATGATATGCAAAATTAACTTCCTTCCTCTAAAGGCTATTTCTTAATAAGCATTTGCCATCCCTATTTTGCAAGTATAGCGGTATTCATTTGATTGATATCTTTGACGCCTAAACCATCCTCTTCTTTTGTAAGTAACATTTCTCCAATTTACTTCGCAATTGATTCCATTGGATGAAGAGTTACCGCTTCAAAGAAGAGAATGTCGATAAGCATCGATCTTATTAACGATCTAGATCGGCAATCTAAAGAGTGACATGAAACACAAAGGGAAAGAGGAGAATATCGAATTAACCAAAGTAAGGTGCCCGGCCAAAAAGAGACGTTTGCCTTCCATGTAGCCAATTTAGACTCCACCAGTTGCAATAAGGCCATCCAATCTGATTAGATAGGTTCTTCTCACCCTGAGGTAGTCCAAGATATTTGATCAGCAATGGAGTTAAGTTGTAATTGAGCCAAGATGCACAGAGCTCCCCGAAGCCCATCTCTGTACCAACAACAGAAATAGAGCTATGTTAGATCACTATGCATGTATTGTAAGGATACCTTCTCATAGATCACTGCAGCCAACTAGTTTCCTTCCCCTTAAGGATGGCAATCAGGTTAGATCAGGTTCCATGAGGCAAGTAAAAAATTTGACATCCAAACCTGACTTGTTTATTCAATAAGTCAAATATCCAGAGTTGGAGTTGGCCTTTCTATCTATATAATAATAAAAAATAATATACAGATATTAGAAGTGGCATTCCATATTGACACGTAAAATTATAGGATAATCTCCCGCAACGCCACGTGTCAAGCTTTATTTTTTATTTTTATATTTTTAAATAAAAAAATAAAAGCAAAATAGTATAATAAAAAATTTATGTATCTATATAATAATAATAAAGCAATACATGGATATTAGGGGTGATATTCTGTATTGACACATAAGACTATAGGATAATCTTCCGCAATGCCATATGTCAATTTTTTTATATTTTTAAATAAAAATAATAATATAAATAGTGTGATAAAAAAGAATATCAAATACAATAATTTTCACTGGTTTGGGAGGTCATCTTTGGAAAGAAGAACTCTCAAAAAATTTTTTGATCTCATTATTGGATTAATTGATGAGAGCAATCTTTAATATAAAATATAATCATTATTATCAATTAAATTCCTGCAACGTGGGGTTGAGTGCTAGTTAAATAAGTAGCCCAATCTTATTTGTATAATCCCTTTAAAAATAGATCGAATTAGATTAATTAAACTAAATAAGCCAAGCAAATCTTAAACAAGTTATATATATATATATATATATATATAT
>KE505036.1:318234-367045 GCA_000441515.1 Elaeis oleifera | reverse complement strand
TATATATATATATATATATATATATATATATATATATATATATATATATATATATATATATATATATATATATATATATATATATATATGTGTGTGTGTGTGTGTGTGTGTGTGTGTGTGTGTGTGTTAAATAGGTTAAACAAGTTAACTATACGAAAAGATAGGAGGAATAAGAGCAGAAAGACCCACATTATCATCCCATCGTGTCATGGAAGAGACTGTCAATCAGAATGATTCAAAGTCCATGAGAAATTCCATGCAGAGAGAGATAGATGCAATCCATATGAAAGTAGGAAGATTCAATCGGTGCTTATTCGTGCTAACAAATATAATAGCTTGTACCGCAAAATAATATAGCTATACACAATCAACACAAAGTTGGGGATCTTCTTTCTTATTGTTTTGTATTGCAAAGAGCTATACAATCCTAATAGCCGCCACAACATTCACGTTGGAGATGGATGACAATCGTTATCTCAAAAATTTGAACATGTCATATTTTGTATTCAAGATTGTACATTGTGAGATGGAGACAACCACCTACCTCTAAGATGGATAATGTGATGGCTATCAAGGCTGTACAGCCTCTACACTACAGAACATGCACCTCAGTGGATGCCAACTCCTTTGACATATATGGTTTATAGAAATAACTGCTCATTGATATATACTCATACTTTGGAAATATTACAATGACTGTTGACTTTAATAAAATAATCTTAAATAAAGCGAGTATATAGCAGAGAGGCACAAAGAACTAGTGGGCAAATCACCAGGACGTAGTCCATCATATGCGAGCATAGTTGAAATTTGAGTTGTCGTGTTGTTTGCAAGTGGGCTGGCAGACCTCGATCTGGACTTTTAGCCTAAAAAAAAGGACCTAGATCTGGACTGCACATGAATATAATTGGATAGCTGGACGTCACCTATGGCTCAGATACGGTTTCCATATGGAGACTTGGATCCCTGTTGAGCCAGACATGGATCCGATGGAACAAAACTCGACGTGATATCGAACTTGGAAGCTGCCCAATAATGCAGATCCCTATCTCAAATCAAGGCCTAACGGGCAGTTGATCTGAAGACTTTGACTTAAGCCAGATAGTAAATGGGTTTACCTAGGTCTAAGATGTAAATCCAGCCAGTTTAGATTAGATCAAGATCAAGATGGACTTAAATTTGATAGGACCTATATGTACCCCACCACCCTTAATTTTGAGCAAGTGATTAGGTGGCCTTAATTTGCCTTTGGACCAAGTAGGATGAACAGGAAACAAAGGCGAGGGTACGTAGAACCATGTTCAAACATACAAAATGCCAGTTTGGTTGTGGATAACTCTTTTAACTTCATTCTTTGGAATTATTGCATCTTAATATGACGCATACTAGAGCACAAACAAACTAATTATCTCTTTCTAAGCTTTTCGGCTCTAAATTTCTTACTTTCCTGACCTAGTGATCGAGATATGTAACCTTTTTAATATTACATTTGCTGATTTGTTTTCCATTTATTTCTGTTTGGATTGTCTTTGTGCAGCCTTCTCAACAACTAATGAAGGTCTGTAAATAAATCTTGACCAGAAAAGACAAGTGATTGGCCACCTAACCCTCTCATGGTCCACATAATGATGTGCACAGTACAGTGTTGTGGCACAGTTATTGACTCTTCAAGGCACTGGGTCCTGTTGGCTTGTTACCCTAGTTCATTGATCTTTGGATGTCTCTGTCCGGAGATCACTATCACAACGGCTAGTTTCATACCAAAAGTCGACTAACTGGAACAATTACTCCCATAAATCATCTCGATTTGAATGTGCTTAGAAATGAAATTGGTATCAAAAGGATCGAAAATTAAACAGGAATAATATTTTCTTTTGAAGGAAAAAAAAAAGAGAGGAGTGAACTCCCAACAAGTAGATGAGAAGATCAAGCCTAGATACCGATCTTGAATTATAAGTCATTAAAGCCTTTCTAATGAAACCTATGTGATAAGCATGAGATCCTTCATATTGATACTTCAAATATGATCGATATGTTGTATCTCATTCACTAGATCATGAAGGTAGACTCAAATCTGTCAATCACAAATTCTTGTTGTTCTACTAAGCATCATGCTGCCAAACACGATGAGAAGTTGGTCTAACATGATGTCCAGAGAAAGAAAATGATCCGCACAAACTAGTGCAAAAGGAATTCAAATAATTATCAAGGCTTATGTAGGTATCTTTTTTTCTCAACCTGAAAATGTATTGTAAGGATCTGTGCAAGCATATGTTAAATTTCATATCGAATATATTTCAAATAGATTTTTATACTTACACAGGATCAAAAAAAAAAAAAAAATCAAATCACACCATCTAATTAGTCTTTTTGGATATGAATTCTTACATACATCCCCGTGCTAACTTGTTCTTTCTGAAAAAAAACCTAATTAATTTCAAATTAATCAGGCCAACATAGTGCCAGCCATGGATCGGAACAGCATATCCCTCTGCATATAATTATCAGGACATGTTGTCTCCTCTTGGCTCCTCAATACTATAAAATAGAGAAGCATATACTAAACTAATATTAGAACCATCCAGCGTTTTGCAAGTAACATGCTCAGAGGAGGGAACCATAAGTATTCTCCAGCATAATGTTTGAAAGAAATCAGCAACCCTCCTCTGTCAAATTCCAACCACCGGTTTGCTGTTCGTGGTATGCACGCAAAAGTATGTATCAAACAAAAGAGTAGTAACACCAAACACAGCTATCACGAGTCTGTCAGAAATAGGGCGCAACCACCGAACCCTACTCTAGTCCGGAAAGCTTGTGAAAGGCATGGCCAAGTTTTGAAGTTTAAAAATACTCACCGCTCTTCGTCAGGTTCTCCAATATACTTGGTTCATCTGAATTCTACCAACTTGCCTTCTTTGGGGCTGGTCAACGGCTCCAGTTGGCCTTTGCTTGGCTTCCTCATGTGAAGAGTTTGGTTTGAATTGGCGTTTGTTTAGCCCACGTGAAGCCTATTTGCATGGCTTGACCAAGATTAAATTTATGGTGATGTCAACTTATTTTGCATTTGGTGGAATTATAGATTGAGAGAGAGAGAGAGAGAGAGAGGCCCAAGTAATGATAAAATGGGCAATGATATGTCATATCCTTGGAGCATCAAAATTTTTTTCAGATAGCGTTTGAATTCAACAATGGGCAACAATAAATGCGGGACTAAATGCGTCCAATGGTTTAACATTTGCAATTTGCAGATACTTTACTAGATGTGTCACATGACTGCATATAAAGCATCGAGATTAAAGTTATGTGATTCAAAACTTCACGTGAAGTCTGTTTGTCTCAATTTGTGAGGTTCATTGGCCACACACATTGTGTAATATAAATTATATGCAATAATCAGATTGATAGCGATGGCATGACATTTGTAGTATATTTAGCCGGAGGAGTTAGATTTTAGAATGGAAATGAAATAAGTGATTTCTATTCAAGTTTTGATTGGAAAGAGTCAGAATATAAAATGAGAATAAAATAAGTGATTTGGTTCCATCTATTTGGTTGGAGAGAGCCGCATAGTGATTTTAATCATGAATCAAATGTATTAGGAAGTATAGTCATTTCAATTCTTATTTCAATTCTTTTCAATTTTGATTTATGAACCAAATGCACCTTTAATCTCCAAAACACATATCAATTCGGTTCATGCAATACCATCTAAGCCATGAATGCTTGGCTTTGCATAAAATCAGGACCGTTCCTGATTGCCTTATTCTTTTATTATTATTATTTTTGTTTTCGTGAAAGGATGGCATAAGTTTTTTGATCAGGAAAAAAAAAAAAAGAATGGCATGAGATCCAACGATACCAAGATTATGGAAAAGAAAGGGCCACAAAAAGTCAAGAAGATATGAGAGAGAGTTGCAAAGATTTAGCATAAAAAAAGAGGGACACACTGGAAAGGGATATGCCATAGAAGAAGCCAGACGATATTGCAAGCTGAGACTATGAAGAAGATGAGGGCGAGGCTGGTAAAGCCCAACCTGGATTCTTGAAACAATAGGCAACACGGAGAGAGAAGGAAGAGAGAGGAGCTACGCTTTGTAACTTAATTTAATCTTATGTAGAACTCCTTGATGAGAATTTGAGACAATTTTTAGGTGCACCGGCTAAACTGGTCATAATGATAAATAAATATTTAACCCTTCTCCAAGTGAAAGGCTGAGGTTTAACCTCCAACGAAAAAAAAAACCCATTGAAGCGACCTGAATAATAATTTAAATGCGTGTTTAATCCACATCCATTTTTTCCCATGAAGCAGTCATCTTGCTTGTGTCCTACATTACTTTCCTTTTGCAGTGAAATGGGGTCAAGTGGGCTCTCATGTAAAACAAGAGTTATTAGGTTCGCTAGGCGGGGACAAGATGATGGTGGCCCAGTATTTGCATAGAAATTGCTGGGTAATACACCTGCATGCAGGTCATAAATTCATCTAAAAAAAAAATCACAGAATTATATTGCTCCATGAATAAAATGTATGACAATTTGCATCATCTTTACCAACTCTCATTGGTTGATCCTGTGCTAACCCACCCAGCAAATTGTAATTTAGTCAATGGATTTTCCATTTGTCCAGTAAACAATATAAATTTAGATCATTGTTACCGTATTTGTTTGTTCATCTACCGTAAATTCAAATTCACAAACCATGATGCATTCCTATAATTAATAAAACAATTTACATATTGAGGTGACACCTTAGAATTTGGCTGCCATAAATCGACTGTGTTTGAATTTTTTATTAATTAAAATTTCATCAATGATTCTCTTTTAAATATAAAATATGGATAATTTATTTAAATTTTAAGCTCCAGGGTCAGGGTTTTGTGCGTTAGAGATATTTCATTTCAAAATGAGTAATGCTACGTGACTTCCATTATTTGTGCATGAATAATTCTTTGTCATGTGGTAGAAAGAGACCGATATAATGATTTGTTACCAAACATAGGAAGGCAATTGATTATGGAGTTGTCAATTTAGTTGTTGATGAAATTTTGGTGTGCGCATATAAGTAACAGGCACCCATAAGCATTTTCTTCCATAATTAATGCAATATATAGGGAAATACTATGGTAATGTCACTACCCAAGTGGTTTCTCGATCTCACCCATTTAAATCTTAGAAAGGATGATTAAATCTCATAAATTGTCAAAGAGTGCGATTTAGTTTGGCTAATTTTCTATTTCAGGTCAGTTGGTTTTTGGCACTTCTAAAAGTCCAACATGGCGAGGAGCATAGCATGAACATTGAAGTTCTACTTCAAAGAAAATTTAAACCTCATTCATTGTGAAAAATAACATCATTTACCATACAAAAGATTTTTACAGAAGTGTCATGACGTCCACTCCCCCACTTGGGGTGATGGTAGAACAGGATTTGTACAGAAGTGTTAAAATTTTTATATCCAACGGCATCACATGCGGTGTTCCCATAACTACATGCAAATTATATCCGACAAAGTCTAATTAAAGCAAATGGATACTTAGAGAGATTTTTCAAGCCTAAGTTACAAAGGTAAACCTTTTAAGGAAAAAATGTGAAAAAAAGATCAATTACAAAATACAACAAAATCTTATTGCACATTTATTTGATTAGACCCAAAATAAGATTCTAGTAAGATACTTATTCATTGAACAAATAACCAAACCTTCATCATGGAGACAATTTTTTAAGCCACCAACTCATTAATCATCCATGAATCCACAAAGTGATTAGGCGGTAAATCAGTTTTATTTACTCTCATTGGGTTACCAAACTGAGTTGGCAGAGAAGATAAAGCCGCCACCAACCGCAGATATCAAATGCAGTGGTAGGAAGTAAATTTCTGGCGTTCGCGGGGACATTCCAGTCCAAATTGTTCTATAAGGCGAGGACAGGTCCCGGCCCTCGTTTCCTCCTCTGTCCGGCGTGGTCCGTGGGAGGAGATAAAGGAGAGGTGGTTCCTTCCCTTTCCTTTCCCCTTTCCGCCTTCCCATCCCGCCCCCAAAACCTGGGGTTTCGTTATCCTTCTCTACCGATCCGATCTGGAAGCTCTCCGATCCAGGACTGCACCTCCCGTACCACTCCAGGTGAGTTCGATCCCCAAAGTTCATGCCCTAGATTTCAATTCTTTTGAAAGGATGCGAATATCAGTTTCTGTAGCTTAGTTTTGGACGGATTTCTTGTTATTTTGTCGTGAATTGGAGATTGGTTCTTTCGATTAGAAAGATTGGTCTTTTTTCGTGGATTTGATGGTTTGGGTTGTGTTTTGATGCTCTTTGCGCTGTCAAGATTTGATCTTTTTTTATGTAGAGATGAAATAATGCACCTCGATTTTCTATTTGTGTTCTTATATCTGTTATTCTTTATATCCGTTGTACTTTTAATTTTTGATGTTTCCGGTGTGTGGAATATGGGTATAGTTCTTCTAGTGCCTTTTTGTTGGACATCTTAATGATTTTTGACTCAAAATGATGTTCAAGAACGGCCATGTTTGAGGGGAAATTTGATACCTTGTTGTTTGGTTTGACCCAACTGGGTTTGATTCTGATCTGATGCTGTCAAAATTTTTATGACATAACCTGGTTTTCTTTAACTACAAAGAATTTTTTTGGAAGATGCACGGTCTATTCTTTGGTTATCCTCATTGATGGTTGATAAAAATTATTTCCTGTTAAAATTCCTCTTTTTATGATTTTGTTTGCTCAATGAAGTTTTATTGTGTTCTGATGAAGTTAAATGTATTTTATAGCTGCCACAAAATTTAAAGAAGACTTTAATTTTGATTCTACCTTCATGGATTGTAGGTGTTTTTTTTTGGGTTTCCTGATTGCATGATCGCAATATATGTTTGTTACTTATATGATGAAAGTTATTATGAAAATGGATTTTTCTAACTTCCCTGACAGGCTTTTGCAAAGATGGACAATCTTTGGCAACTAGGGGATGAGTTCCGAGGGCAATCAAAGGTCTCGGAGGACCATCAGTGGTCTATTATCACTTCAAAACTGGCCGAGCTGACAAGATCAAAGGCTGAGCGGATGAACAACCTCGATTATTCAAGGAACCCTGTTGAAACAAAATCATGGGACAAATTGGGATTTCAGGAGGATAACAAATTTGAGAATCTCAATCTTGGACTTGTGAATCTGGATCTCAAGATGAATGAGGCAACAGTGAAAAGTCCTTTCCGTAATAATGTTTATAACATGAACCCCATGTACCAGAAAAGCAACACCAACAGTGTCGGTAGTTTCAAGCTGAACACTGGGATCAGCAAGTATGCTAGTAATACTAGTGGCAAAGAGGTCAACAACAATAACAGCAGCAACACCAACAGCATCAATAATAGCAACAATAGCAGCAGCAACAACAACAATAACAGCAACAATGCTGCTGCTGACAAGCGCTTCAAGACGTTACCTTCAACTGAGATGCTACCAAGGAATGAAATTCTTGGTGGTTATATCTTTGTGTGCAACAATGACACCATGCAGGAAGATCTCAAGCGACAGCTGTTTGGTATGGCCATGTTTCACTTTCGGTTAATTTATTGATTTTGCATACATGTTTTTGCGCTCTGTTTATTGTTGAAATGCACATGAAAAGAATTTAACTTGTATATATCTGTTGAAGACCTAGTCCATAGCTTGGCATAACAGAGTTTGACCTGAGCCGACCATTATATAGAACTGGGAAAGCACCAGAATTTTATGATATTCTATACCTCTGATATTTTCTTACACCGAGTTGAAATGGACATGGTTAATTGCCATGTATAGAAAATTTCCAATTGGGTCTCATCTTTTTTATGACAGCTTAGATGTTTTGCAGCTGCTTAAGAGCTATTTATAAATTTCAGTAATGGAGCTTGTTTTGCTTTACCTAGGTTCAAAGTATTTTGATCTGTATTAATCAATCCAGTCAGGTGGCTGTTAGGCTGCATCTGGATGATGTCAGCTGGTTTCTGGGGACATTTTATAATGAGGTTCAGTGTTTAGGTGAAAGCAATGTTTTAACAGAAAAAATATGGAACATTTTGCTGTGTCTGAGATTTTGAAATCTGGGAAAGAGTAAATTGTAAGTAAATAATATCATCTTGCCTTTTAAATAATTACTTATATATTGAACTTCAAGTAATACATATTCTTGTAACCAACTTAAGAACGTTGCAATTGCTGTTGCCTGACTTGCACATGCTACTGACAAGAAAATACTATTAACTATCTTTGAAATGGTCCTGGTTTATATATTCCTTTCAGTGCAGCATCTTCCTTTTCTCTGTTCCTTCTTTTTCTCATCTCTAAATGGTGGATGCGTTATAATTTTCATTATGTTTAATATCCTAAGAAATTTAGCTATGCATCCAGGACTTCAGAATCTGGGGCTTCACCAGAAGGCAAAGACTGTTTAGTTAATACTATTTCAGAAAACTGGTACTCTGATATTCCAGTCCGAGGAAGCTGCAAAATCCCTCCTGTAGCTAGTCTTGCTAGATGCTATCTTCTGCTCAAACTAATTCCGCCTACATGTCTTATCTTTTATGGCAGACTACAGGAATTCTTGTTGCTGTTGTCTTTGTACCATGGATGTCAGTCCCCCTTTAGGATTTGTGTTTATAGTCCACTTGTGAGCACAGCTGTAGTTGTTAGCAACTTTGTATTTGATCAATCATGTTTCTTTGTGCTTATCACTCTTGTGGTTCATGTTTGCTGCCTTTTCACCAACCAGTGTGATTTAGTTCTATGAATTACCATTATTATGTAACAAACTGTCCATCTGCTTCAAATTTTCAATTGCAGGCTTGCCTCCAAGGTACCGTGATTCTGTCCGCGCAATTACCCCAGGGTTACCTCTTTTTCTCTATAATTATACAACGCATCAGCTTCATGGGATATTTGAGGTTTGTATATTTATGTAAATTCCATGTTAGATTTATATCATTTTTTAAGTGGGTGATAGGACTACTATATCTGTCCATGACTGGAAGTGAAAACTTCAAGTGTTTCTAGTCTTTTTGGGGCAACTCTTTTTTGTGCTGTAAAAGTACTTGCACACTGGTCTGCCATGTTTTTGTTTTCTAGTGGTTCTTTCTAGATTAAATCCTTCTTTATTTGTACTTGTTCGGTAATGTTGATACAATGAAGACTCATTGGTTAAAATACTTTCTTGTCCACCTTTTGGGAATGATTCAAGGTCAAAATTTTGATGTTTTGGTAGAGCTTTTATTTTATATATTTTAAATTCGAAAGTAATATAGAACCTAGCTCCCTTCCCCAGGAAATTTAAGCCATTTTCTTGAGGAAATTAGATAAATTCTAGATAGAACAGTATAAGCATCTTGTTTAAGATATGATTTTTGTTTCTGGTTCAAATTGTTTGGAGGACCAGAAAGATGATATGGGGCTGGGAGGCACTAAATCTTGGTGTTATGTGATGAGTAGATTGCAGCTTATAATATGCTGGGCATGTTTTGGTTTTATTGTACTTCCAATTTTATATGTGACATTTTCTCGGGTGAGGGAATCTGTATTCAGTTTAAAATTAATCATTCATGCCTGTGAATTTTACAAGCCAGTTTCCACGTTGAAACATCACAGCATCAAAAGTGCAGCATGATGTTAGGTTGACTGTCTTGCTTACCACGTATAATAACTTGTATCCATATGCTCACCTTACCCTCAAACTATCCAATAGTTATACTCGGTCATCTTGGAATTCTAAAATTATTGTCGTGGACAATTCTAAGAGTATTAACAACTTATATTATACCCACCACTTAACATAGCTTATTCTTGCAGGCTGTTAGTTTTGGGGGTTCAAACATCGATCCAACAGCCTGGGAAGACAAGAAGTGCAAAGGCGAGTCTAGGTTTCCTGCACAGGTAAAGAGAATATAGGAGTTAAAGTTAAAATATTTGCTTCCTTTATTCTATACTGACTTTTCTTATCTGGTGATATAGGTGAGGATCCGTGTTAGAAAGCTCTGCAAGCCTTTAGAAGAGGACGCTTTTAGGCCAGTTTTGCATCATTATGATGGTCCAAAGTTTCGTCTTGAACTCTCTGTAGCAGAGGTGATATGTGTTTCCATATCTTTTATATCCTTAAACCTGATACATCATTCTTAAGATCAAAAAAATTGTATCACTTGTTCTTTTCGTCTGTCTTTTGTCCATAAATGAGAGAGAGAAAAAAAAAAGAAGAAATACCTGCCTTGATGTTGTTTCTTTATGCATGGATCTTGAAACAATCGGCTTAAGTAGCTGATCTTTTTGTTGTGTTTATTCTGATTATATACGTAGATACATATCCATGTAAACTAAAATAGATCAGAAGTAGTAATTTTTTTGTTGAGATTATATTTTCTCGTGGAAATGCTTATGAAATGTCGCTGCAATATGCATTTTGATTTTTAAATTTTTGAAACTCCTTTTCATACTCCAGCAAGTATTCTCCAGTCATAATTTTTTTAGGTTCTCTGTCACAAGGGAAATAATGTTATTCTCTTCATGTTTAAGTTGCTCAACACGGCTATGCAGCATTGCTGGACTTTAAGTTCTTATAAACTGTTCGACATTTTGCTGCAATGTAACCTCATGACATCTTGAAGTTGTAAATCTATTTCTTTTCCACATTTATGGAGTTTAGGCACCAACAATCACATCTTCAACTAACCTGCTATCTAATTTTTTGAGCTTGCCTTGAATTTATGCACACAAATCGGTTCCTGGTCTGGTTTAGGATCCTAAAGATCCGCCCTATTTGAAAACATTTGTTTAGGATCTTAAAGAGTTGTCCTTTTGAAAAACTAATTCATTGTTAATACTTGTCAGACCTTTTCGGCCAATGCCTTTGTCCCCTGAAAATCTGAGGGAAATCAAGAGAATGAAAGTATAATCTTATGATATAGTTCCCGTTTCGTGCAACTTACATACTATCCTATATATCTCTCTTAAGCTTGACATTTCTTTTATTCAGAATCCCTGTAGTTTCACTGCTTTTTGCTACCTATTCAAATTCTAATTCATCGTGTTTTGGTTACTGGTTGCAATTTGCATGGGAAAATTTTTTTGATATTAAGTGAACTGTCTAAATGTTTCAAGTTAACCAAGTCCCCAACATATCTCACTTCTTTTTATTCAAAAACAGATTTATATGCATTGTTTAGTAATGTGGGCTGGACTTCTTGACTTTGATTTCTTTCTTACCTTCAAGTCAACCTGCCATTAATGGGTTCTTTCTTTATTTTTCATCATTCTTGAACTTAAGCTAAAGTCGCTTTTAGCAAAATAAGTTAATTAGATTATTCTTTCTTGTCATTTGCATTGTCTAAAATTGGTGAAAGTATGTTTATGGGCTTTTCATTTGTTTTCTGTGCCGGATCAGGACTATTTGATAATATAGTTGCCTTATATTTTTCCCCAAAACTACATCGAGACTGATTATCTATTTTACCATGTGTACAGACTTTGTCCCTACTGGACCTGTGTGAAAAAGAAGGCATCTGAGACTATATAGCGGAAGATGGTATGTCTGAGGCCTCTGGATATGTAGTAGATATATGCGTATACTTGTTTTGTGGGGTGCGTGTCATCTTTTTCTGTTCTGTCATAAGGTTTTGAATGAAGCGCAAGCTTGGAAGGTCTGTTGCTTAGGTTGTATTTCCAAGTGGAAGGATCTGGTGCTTTGAAGGCCACAAAGATATGAGCCAGTTAATCCAGTTTCTGATATCTTGGAAATGCATGTGTTACATAGGTATGTAGGATTCATGGAACCCTGTAATCTCTGTCATAATGCCCCAAAATGAGGGGCACTGATGGTTTGAGGTTAGTGCATGGAACCTTTGTTGTTGATGTTGGTCGTTAGTACGTCTTTCTTTCTGAACATGTGGTATCTGTACTCTTCTGGATGCAAATGCTTCAGATATGTTGTCTGAATTTTGGTTTTGTTCTTGAGATCTCCCTCCTATAATTTGTCTGGTAGCTCTTTCTGGGATGGAGCAGGAAATGTTCACACAGCAGCGTAAGATGAATAATGCTTCCTCTTGGAGAAATATCTGGTGAAGATGCTAGACTGATGCATGTCCAGTTTTGAATAAATGAGAAAGAAGTGGTCCTCGTCGCCACTATGAAACCACGGCATTCCATCGTGCAGGCCAATTTTGGTCATACGATGTATTAGAATGAAGCTCGTATCATTGTGAAGTAGATTTTGGGTCCGCTATCTTGCGTCCATCGAGCCGGCCACGAGTAGGTCCAAGTCACCTCGCGGCTCTGTTACTTGTGAGTTATACTCATGACAAGGTGTGGCGTGTTTGAAATTATTCGTGGAGCAGAACATGTTGGGCATCTCTGTGCGTCCTCTCCGCTCCTATGCGGGCTGGGATGACTCAAATTGAATCACATTCTTTCATTATAACTTTCCTCATCGGCGCCATTAATTATCTGTAGAACCATCGTTCTACAAATAATAAGCAGAGGTAGAAGCCCGTCGAGGCGTCGTTAGCTCTGTGTTACGACCGGAGACGTAAAATTCCGAGAAATTAACGAAGATAATTTTGGGTAGGTTGGTCGAGCAATTAATTCTCTGCAAGCTGTTTTAGGTGACAGGTGAGAGGCCTTAAATAATTCACATGGCTCTCCGCAGATGAAACACGCGCGATGCGATGTGCGCCAATCGGTGTCGCTTAACCCAGACCGGCCAACCAAAGGAGGGTCGGATCGGTTCATCTCTCCAACCCATTGAAATGTCGCTTTCCCCAAAGAAATATCTATACTCCCAGAGATTCCTCCCAGGAGATCCCCCGGATATGAAGACCGAAAGAAGAAGGTATTTGTGACACATGCGAGACCTCATACGGATAAAGCTAAGGAAAAAGAAGAAGAAAACCACCACCACTAGCAAATCAGAGGATGCCAAATCATCAATTCCATAACAAACCAATCAAAGAGGAACAACAAGGTTCTAATCTTTCCACTTGCATGGATGCATCTAAAACTCCTAGTACTACACTAAGTTAGCACCACATGACAGCTAACTTGGCACCAACAAGGAGACCAAGAATCAAATTCCTGCCTTCTAACATACGGCAGTCACCAACAAACGCCCCATAAATCAAATCAAATGCAGTAATATTTATCGAATATAATCCGATAATTCAAGCGGCACGGGCAACCGAATGGTGGGCCTGGGCCGCCAGTTCTTGGGGATCCACGACGAGCCTTCCCCTAGATATGGATCTGGGCACGGTCACCGTCAGCACCCCATCCTCATACGCCGCCGAGATCCGATCCAGGTTCACCATCTGCGGCAGCCGGAACTTCCTCATAAAGCTCCTCCGCTCCCTCTCCGGCGACTCCCCACCGTCCTCGTTGTGCTCGGTCCTGATCACCAGGTACGTTGAGTCCTCCAGCTCTACTCTGATCTCCTCCTTCCTCACACCTACATATATTCCAAGATTCCTGCTAGCTTAGTATCAATAAGAGAAGAAAAGGATCTAAGAAAGAGAGAGAGAGAGAGAGATGACCAGGTATGTCGGCGGTGTAGAGATGGGATTCAGGTGTTTGGGTCCAATGGACATAATTGCGCGGAGGGATGGCGGTGTAGGGCTGGAAGAGGTAGGGTTGGGCGAGGAAGAAAGGCCATGGGAAGGCGGGGTGATGGTAGGGTACGAGCTCCATGGCCATGGGAGAACAAGTGAACAACCGAGTCTACCCACTGGCCACGGACACTTTCTTGCGGAGAGGGGTCTGCTTTTATCGCAGCCCTATGCGTTGGAAATGATGGGGACATCAGAATAGTGACGTAATTGACTCATAAGTGCGTGCCGACGGCAAAAATTAGGCAGTCGGTTAGAGATTCATAAATATGGCGTTTGGGTGGGCGAGGAGCATGTGAAATGTGGTGGTCAATTTTGGCGGCATATGTTTTTGCGTGACGGCCTGTCATGCTATCGTCTTTGCCGCCCACAGGGTCAAGTTGCATTTAACCCCACAAGAAAGGGGGCAAGTTGCGCGGTCCAGTTGCGGATCCTGTGCAAACCGGGTTGTAGGAAATTATTACGGTCATGTAGCGCATGGTGTACTAGGAAGAGTGGCGCGGTTAAAATGCCTGTCGAGTCCCGAATAACGAATGATCTTGCTGCAGCTGTCCATCGATTCCACAACTTATCTATTACATGTTAGTTATCCTTAGAGAAATTTAGAGCAAACCTATGATCTAAAATCCAAGTGTGACGATACGATCCAGATGGTTCGATGCTAAGATTGTAAATAGGTTGGTGGATCTATGATCCGATCCGATCTAATCTACATAGATCCAATTCGAATCATTTTAAAGATCCATAGATCCGAATCGAATTCTAAATTGGATTTGTTATATTTTTTGAATCGAATTTGAATTTACTGAATTTTGATCCGATCCGATCTATGAAGATTTTTGGATGGATTTAGGTTTTGAGATAAATAACCCAACTCGATCCGAATCCAGTACAAGATCTAAATCAACCCAATGCAAGGTCCGGCTATGATTACCTTCTTTGTTTCTATTCTTCTCTGTTTATTAAAGTTCAAAGTTCTATTGTTTTGTTTCTTTATTTTTTGTTCATTTTCATAATTATAATCTTTCAGTTTTTTGGAACATGGTTCTTTAAATTTATATTTCTGTTGCTCCATCAATGGATCAACCTCATTCAGGATTTTAAATATATGTCAAAAAAGTACAATAAAATAGAACTAGAATATTTATTGATCTTATATTATAGAAGTGATAAGAGCATACTAATTTAAAATAGATAAAATAAATTTCTGACTTTCTTCTACCTTCATTCGTCCAAATTTTACATACAGATCGGAAAAGAACTAAGATTATATTGATCAAAGGTTATTGATTGTCATCACTTGCTTTTCAAATTATGTGAAATATTTGGGTACTCATTTTTACATGTTCTTATTAGTTGGATCTTGGTACTCATTTTAGCTTCATAGATTTCATTAGAAACATCAACAAGAATGAGAATATAAGTAAAATTGATATGGGCTAAGAACGATCAATAGATTCAGGATCTACTTGACAGTCTGAAAATTGGTACATAAGCTAAACAATAAAGAGTATACATTGAAGAAAAGCAAATCTTCAGATAATATTGTAGCATAAAACAGTGCTTTGATAATTTTATTTGGTATTTATTGATCTCGTTATTTATAATCCAGATCTGAATCGATTCGGATTTGGATCCGGACTCAAATCGAACCTGTATTTCATAGATCAGGATCAGATTATATGTAGATCTGATCCGACTCGAATGATCCATTAGATCAAAAATTTAATCATGAATCCAATTCGATTTGATCGGATATTTTATTATATTAGATTTGGATCCAATATTCAGATCTAATCAAAAAATTAGATCGGATCGAGATCACTCATGATCCGATCTAATCCAATTTATTTGTATTTCTGTTCGGTGCTATTTTTCAAAAATAGCCTGAACCATTCCGACCCAGATTATTTAGATTACGGAGCGCAATTGATGCTGACTGCTTAGTTCAGACCGGCTTAAATCAGTCCACCGTCACCACCCCACCCCACACCCCGGCTTTCAATATCTCAAGAGGCATGAAAAATTGATCTGCCGAATCAGGATGAACCATCCGATTTATCCCGTATCAAGTTGGCTGCCAGTTGGTACGGATCTTGGTGTTGATTTGACTAAACTTTACCAAAAGGCTGCCGGCTCGATTTTCTGTGATATACAATGAGCCACTTTACCAAGCGCGAATCTGCTGGTTTCCCTTTTTTTTTTTTTTTTTTCCCCGGTTGATAGCTGGTCTGCCTTCGGGAAGGCAGCTATTATATACAAATCCATCGGGACTCTGGAAAGATGTTTATTTATCAAAGCATTTGAGGCTCTGCATGAATCCAATACATAAAAAATCTGACGTTGTTGGCATCAGAACACCAAAATTTTCTGGACAGCCCAACCGATGCCTGTTAGGTGGATTCAAGTAGATCATGCTTACTAGATTGGACAAATTCAAGATAGTGTCAAACCAGTTCAGAGCAAGCACTAAATGCCACTGGAAAACCAACCAAAGACATGCAGAGATCGTATATAAATAGGATCCCGAAGCCGAAATATGGAGGGGGGGAAAAAAAGGCTACTCCACACCACCTCTTAAACAGGACGCATGCTTTTAGATGCAGCTATATCGGGTCTCCATCAGAAAGGGTTGTGGAGAAGGAAGCGCAGCTGCTATTCTCACTGCCTATTTGGTCTTCTCCCTTCAAAGGCCAATGGCATCTTCTCTGATTCATGAGGAGATTTGAGTTCCCAAACTATTTGTGAGGAGCTTCCAACACGTCCCATCCTTTTGGTAGCTTATGACATACTACCTGCCCTTGGGATAAGCTCCAAGAACCGTTTTATAAACGATAAAGAGATGATCGGGAGGTAACTTGGCCCTGCAGAGAGCTGGATTAGATGCCTGCTTTCAGAGGGATCAGCCATTCGCTCAATGGATCAGGGAACATACAGATGGCCATTGATAAGTTGTTTCATAGCCAACTCTTCCTTCTTTCCATCATTGCTTGATGGAGTCCACACGACATATACTCTTATGAGTTTCCCTCCAATGCCGCTTCTAAAGCAAGTCAGATTAGCCATTGCTTCTCCCACAGGTGGAAGCTCCTCCTTTGGTGGCTCCGCATACTTTGGAGTTGAAGCAAGCTTCTGCTCCACGTAAAGCTGACCAGGTGGATGCAAGATGGTAACTGCCACAAGGTCCCCACCCTTGGTAGCAAACAGATCTTCAGAGGGGCACTTTGATGGTAGCAAACCTTCAGCAGAAACCGGGGATGAACATCTTTCAGATCGATAATTTGTTGACAATAGAATCAGTGAATCGTTCTCCAAGTGAAGATCCCTCTCTCTCACATACACACGCTCTCTCTCTTTTCTTTTTGGTTGAGACGTGAAGATCTCTAAGATCAAATTGGTAACCCTCTAATATCTTTCTGAAAAACCACAAAATCTGCAAACGACCTTTGTAAACCTCAATTTACACGCGAAAAAAGAGAACGAAAAATGAAAAACCGGCACCAAAAGATTTCCAAGCCCTAGAACACCATGCAACTCTTAGGGTTCGCTTCTCCCGTGATCTGATGTTGTTCGACAGCACAATACAAACCCACACCAAGAATTTATTTTCCATTGCACATATCACGAAATATTCAAGATTTCCGTGTCTCTGATTAACGAATGTTATTATGCTACACCATTTATTCCAACAAGACCGCAGCCAATGTAAAAACATAAGCATGGAACAAAAGAGAACAAAAACCGCTGTTCACAATCTTTTCCATGATCAGATATTTGTTCATTACAGTAAGTCGAACAAAAAAAACAGTTGAACTGTGGAAACAAAACACCGATAGACCAACTCTCACACAAAGGCAGTTCAACGAAACAAAAAACCCTTTCACAAGCCTGAAAATGTTAAATACATAAGCCACTGACCCTCGAGAACAAGCAGCCACAAACGATCCAAACACCGAATGCTGAAAACAACAATATAAACCCTATATTTGAAATATATACTTACATAAACACCGCTGCCACTGCAACTGGCATGTACATTGATATCCGAATTATCCCCACCAGTTTGAAGAGTCCTGCGACAGACCAGTGTCCTTCCTTTCTTTCTCCGACCATCTA
Organism: Elaeis oleifera; assembly: GCA_000441515.1. Classification (NCBI taxonomy): domain Eukaryota; kingdom Viridiplantae; phylum Streptophyta; class Magnoliopsida; order Arecales; family Arecaceae; genus Elaeis; species Elaeis oleifera. The sequence continues at coordinate 349,302 of KE505036.1, read as the reverse complement.
AAAATATCGGAAAAGAAACTGGAGCCACTCCAATCCACTTGATGGAGAATTTGGCAAAATAATCTCAGGCACCACCAAGATTGAAGAAAATGCAGAAATATCACAACCATGCACTTGACACTAAGAATCCACCATCTCATCTTGAAACTCACTGGGGGCAATGAGCCCTGGAATAGTGAGCATATGTTGCCGTTCCCTCTCTCTTTGGGCAGCTGCTTCTTCTGCATAAAGATCTTTGTTATCCTGCATCTGAAGGTAGAAAGCATTAGACATGTCTGCGTGATCAAAACTGATCTTCTATTTTTCCCCCTACCTGCAGGCTTGTACCTTATGCATTGAACATTTCATGCCAATCCACCTTTATAAATATATTATCTATATGTGGATGTGGTTGGAGAACAATTAAATAACCATAACCCTCCCATATTTGGTAACCCAGGGGAAGCACCTAAACTCCAATCATGGCGCAAATTCAACGCCTCCCACACTCCCCACCACACCAGGAAAAAAAAGGGAAAGAAAGAGAAGGATTCCACTGGTCATTCAAAGTGGAATTAAGCATGCAAGACCATGAAAAAGAAACACAAAATAAAAAGAAGCTTTCATGCATCCCAAAGACACATTTAGCAGCAACGGAGCAAGCGAGAACTTCATTTCTGCTAACCAGCAGAGCTAATTAACATCTCATCAAAAGAATATCAAAGCAAAAAAGTCGTACACCTAGATTCAAATTTAACCGGCCTGAGTTGTCATCAAGCAAAGATATATTAAAATCCCATGGTATTCCATACCGGTCCGAGCCGGCCGATACACCCCATACCGAACTGTACCAGCGGTGAGCCGGTTCAGTTCAGGCCAGATTTTCGGAAGATGGGTTGAATCAGACTGAACCGCCCGATACCGGACTATTTTGTCCGATTCAGCCCGGTTTCCTTTTTTTTTTAGTGCTGGTGGTGGTATTTTTTTTATTTTTTATTATCGATACGATACGGTACAATCTGGTACAGTATATTACAGTATCATACCGGCAAGCAACCGGCACGAGTTCCGGTATCGAGTCCGTGAACCTTGCATTAAACCCTTGCGAAGATGATCAACTCTAAAAGAAAATTATAGTTCACCAGGGTAGAATTAAATTAACAATTTTATGTACGCGTATCAAGCTATAATATTTTAGAAATATATTCTTACAGCATGGTGACTTGGAAATGGGAGTTGGACATGGCAAAGTCCAACGATCAACATCCAGAAAAACTGGATTAACATCTAGGACATGGATGTGTACACATTTAAAATAGACAGAGGTTTATTAAGTATATGTAGTTATGTACAAAAGTGATATGTGACCAAAATGAAGCATTGAATACTAATAGTTTTACATACAACACTTGATGAAAGGATTACCACCAGACATCAACTTACTTTTAAGTATTTTGATCACTATAAGGCATCCAAATTGTAAGTTCAGCTCTAATTATTGAGAGAAATTTGAAGCCACTGAGAAAATCAAAATATGCTCCCATTAGTAATTTACCCCAATGAGTTGAAATTATTTTGTAAAATCAGATTTTGACAACGAATCATGATTACTTATTGCAGTGCATATCTACACATGGGAGGAACCTAGATATACATCAGATGCGCATGACCGGATTATAGGTTCTAGAGGTTTGAACATACAGTGGATGGAGTGTTTTTTGAGGAGGCCCAGCCCCCTAAATTTGAAACACTTTGTATCCAACAGGAAATCATTTCCCTCCTGCCGTGTGACACTAATCCCTGCCCCTCTCTCACCCCTTCCCCACCAAACACCCCACTACCCCACCCACCCTATTAACATAGGCCTTGACTGGTCAGTTATCTAGAATTCCTGTATATGTTTGAGGGACCCACTTCCAACACAGTCTCATCAAATGGCCCCTTGCTTCTTCAAGAGAGTTCCAGTAACTAATAATATCTGACCTCCCATAACAGCTCCATAACAAATCATAATATAGATTATAGAATTAAAGGCCTTAAATTTAATCATAAAGAAATTTGTAACCTTGTAATCCCTCAATCAATTCACTGGCTGCATAGGACCTTCATTTGTCACTCTCAATCTCAACCATTGTCCCACACCTATTTCTCTCTCAATCTCAGCTGTTCTCCCGCATGCTTCCTTGTCAATCTAACTCTCAGTGCCCTGCCTTGCACTGCAAACCACTCCTTATTTTTTCAATCTCATATTTATCCTGTAGTGCAAACATACTCTGGTCACAGTCCGTCCAAACAAGCTAAACTAGATATGAGAAAGGCACATGGGAAGATACAAGTCTACTCCAACCTACTTTTTAGTTTTGACTACATTAATTATTTGTATCTTTTAATTTATTCTTAGTTTCTTATATGTGTGGAAGCATGCATACCGACAAAATAAACGGTTAAAGTGTTGGCGCATGTGTGGTGCTCCCAAGTCTTGGGAAGATACAAGTCTACTCCAACCTACTTTTAGTTTTGACTACATCAATTACTTGTATCTTTAATTTATTCTTAGTTTCTTATATGTGTGGAAGCATGCATACCGACAAATAAATGGTTAAAGTGTTGGCGCATATGTGGTGCTCCCAAGTCTTGGGAGACCATGAGAGGAGCCAGGGGTTGACTCCGGAATGCTAGGACCGATTTGGGTCATAGGGCTAGGACAGGAGTGGTCCTAGGGTGGAAGCGGTGTATAGCTCTCTACGGACTTGAAGTTCAGGCGATGAGGACTTCAAGGGGCATGGTTGGGGCTCCGGATACCTAAAAATACAAAGTGGAGCAAGGAACCAGAGCCAGGGATGAAGCTGCGAGAGAAGAAGCAGTTTCAGCAGGTTAGTCGACTCAGACTGAGACTGGATCAACTAAATTGAAGGTGGGTCGACTCAGTCTCAGTCTGGATCGACTAAGTCTCAGAGAAACAAAGACAGAATTTCGAAAATCTGAGGCATGGTACGCAGGTTAGTCGACTTAGTCCAGTCTTAGTCGACTAAGTCTCAGATTAGTCGACTCAATCTGAGACTGAATCAACTCAGTTGTGCGGACAGAGCACAGCAGATTTTCTGTTTGAATCTAGGATTGGATTTTGATCCTAGGATCTTAACGCCTAGTTTGATAGGTCTTAATGGGGCTAACTCAGAGATTGGATTGGGATTAAGTCCAAAAGATGAGAGCATGTGAGACATGGGTGTACATAAGCTCGATAAGTGCTTTCATGTATTGGATTCAGCCATGAGAGTTTTTTGATCAGGTCTATCAGCTATGTATATATATACATAGGATGTATTAGGATTTTAAAGATGATTGAGATGTATGAAATGAATTGATTTTTTCTCCCTAACTCTCTCCCTCTCTGGTTCCAACGCCAAACCCTAGCCGTCTTCTTTGTTTTCTTTGTCTATTGGATTAACATCCAAGTTTCACGCGAGGCGATCCTCATCTGGTACGGAAGTTGTACCGGAGGTTTCTCAACAAGTGGTATCAGAGCCAGGTTGCGTGAAGGAAAGAAGAAAAACGCTAAAGATCAAGATTCAGCCCTGTTTCTGCAACGCCCAGGATTGCCCTATTTTCTTCTTGTTACTTGGTTGTAGTGATCTCCCGAATTAGGTGGAGGGTTTTTTGATTCAAGAAGTTAAAAGGAGATCTGTTTCAGATCTGATCTCGTTTTTGGGATTGTGAGGTGTGGTATTGCAGAAAGATATCTAGGACTGGTTGTTTGCTTGAAGGGTGGAATGGCTTCAAGTAGGTTTAAGACGGATTTTGATAAATTTGATGGCAAGAAAAACTTCACCTTATGGCAGCAGCGGGTGAAGGACTTGTTGGTACAGCAGCGGATCTATAAAATCTAAGGATTGGGAGGAGCTGGAAGAGATTGCCTTCAGCACGATCAGGATGTGTCTGACGGATCAGGTTCTACCAGAGGTCAGCATGGAGACCATGGCGAAAGGTCTTTGGGAGAAGCTAGAGAAGATGTACATGGGCCAAAACATGACGAACAAGCTCTGGCTGAAGAAGTAGTTGTACAACTTGCGAATGTCCGAAGAAGGAGATCTAGTTAGTCACATTCAGAGGTTCAATCAGGTGTATTTTGATTTAATGAATATGGATGTGAAGATCGAGGAAGATCGGACGTTGTTGCTGTTATGCTCACTCCCATCAGCGTATGATGGTCTGATCACAACCTTGGTATACGACAAGGAGTCCTTGGAGTATGAGGAGGTTGTGGGCGCCCTGAGGTCGAATGAGCAGTGAGAGAAGATCCGCAAGGATGGCTCTACTGTAGAGACACTTGCTGTTCATGAGAGACAAGGAAACTAGAGAAAAGAGAAAATCCAAGGACAGATCAAAGAAAGTCTAGAAGTGTTACAGGTGCCACAAGACTGGACATTTCAAGAAGGATTGTCCACTTCGAAAGAAGGGCAAGGGAGGAGACGAGAAGGATTCCATTGGTACAGTCGCCGAAGATGAAAAGTCAGATGAGCTCTTGGTGGTTTCAGAGGAGCCTGCGGTGTGCGGTGTAGCCGAGACAGCTTCGGAGGAATCCACAGAGTACGGAGGGTCCGAAGGAGCAGCGACAGATCGAGATGCAGTCGGGACAGGCGGCTGCATGAAGTGGGGCAGACGTAGCTGGGACACAGATAGTTGCGGACCGCAGGACGGACACAGTCGAGATAGTTGCGGGCTGCAGCATAGGCACGATTGGAGATAGACGGTTGTGGTCCGCGGCACAAGCACAACTGGAGATAGGCAGCTACGAAGCTGCGACATGGGCATAGCCAGATACAGGCAGCAGTGGGACGCGCGCAGCTGGACTACAAGCAGCTGCAGGATTCCTTAAAGGGGAATGCTACAGTCGGCTTTAGGGAAGGTTCAATCCTTTGTAGGGCCTCATAGAGGATTGAAGATTCAGGTAGAGCATTGTCCAGAGATGTCTCCACTGATGCAAGTGGCATCAAGAACCTTAGATCCAAGTGGAGGCTGTGTAGTATCGGAACCGAGGATACCTTGATCAACATAGGCTTCAAGTTTCTTAGTGGTGGAGGCATGCAGGTGCAAGATCGATGCACGAGGCGTGGTGCACAGGAGGTCCACTATGGCGGCAGATAGTATCCAGTGGATGCGAACGCATCGGATGTGTGAGCATAGAGTACTGGAGGGCATCATTAGAACTTTTCAGCATGGGCATCGATGCCACAAAATCCCATGGCTGAAAAGGAGTCTAAAGAGTCAACAAGACACAGGAGGGTGCCAAGAGACAACCAAGGTTCTTCAGCCCAGGTGGAGGTGGTCATCTCCGAGGCCTCCAGGGTTGAAAGGAATGGCATCAACATTGACGTTTGCACGAGTTGTCAGTGCGCGGCGACAGCAGAATCGTGCGGAGGTTTGTCAAGACTTGGGGGCATCAAGGTGGAAATTATTGGCACATGTGTGGTGCTTCCAAACCTTGGGAGACCATAAGAGGAGCTAGGGGCTGACTCCGAGAGTCTAAGACCGGTTTGGATCCTAGGACTAGGACAGGAGTGGTCCTAAGGTGGAGGCGATCCCCATGAGCTTGAGGTTCAGACGACAAGAACTTCGAGGGGCATGCTTGGGGCTCTAGATACCTGGAGATATAAGATGGAGCAAAGAACCAGAACCAGAACCAGGGATGAAGCTGCGAGAGAAAACGCAGTTTCAGCAAGTTAGTGACTCAGACTGAGACTGGGTCGACTAAGTTGCAAGTGGGTTGACTCAGTCTCAATCTGGATCGACTAAATCTCAAAAAAATAAAGATAGGATTTCGAAAATCTGTGGCACAATACGTAGATTAGTCGACTCAGTCTAGTCTTAGTCGACTAAGTCCTAGGTTAGTCGACTCAGTTGTGTGGGCAGAGCACAGCGGGTTTTCTGTTTGGGTCTAGGATTGGATTTTGATCTTAGAATCTTAAAATCTGGTTTGATAGATCTTAAAAGGGCTAACTCAGAGATTGGATTGGGATTAAGTCCAAAGGATGAGAACATATGAGAAATGGATGTATATGGGCTCGATGAGTGCTTTCATATATTGGGTTCAATCAAGGGAGTTTTTTGATCGGACCTATTGGCTATGTATATATATATACAGAGGATGTATTAGGATTTCAAGGATGATTGAGATGAATGAAATGAATTGATCTTTTCTCTTTAACTCTCTCCCTCTCTGGTTCCAACGCCAAACCCTAGCCGTCTTCTCTGTTCTTCTTTGTCAGCTGGATTAACATCCAGGTTTAACACGAGGCGATCCTCATCTGGTACGGGAGTTGTACCGGTTTTCCAACATAAAGAGCAGTTTGTGTATAACTTTGGCCAGGCTGAAAATCAAAACATATTTTGCATTACTATTCTTCCTTAATAAGAGCTCAAAGTATAATTTTCTAATGTTATTTTATTATTTTTTTAGCATGTAATATAATAGGCTAAACGAAACATGCAAATGACAGAACCAATTTATTTTATCAGATTTTCAAATAAACAAGAATGGAATAAACAATCATTGATCAGAATGAAATCAGTAATCATGTGTACTAGCAAACTTGTGTACATGTGCACACACGTATAAAAGCATTAAAGGCATCTTAATTAAGGCTTTGACATCTTATTGTTAAATTCCTGATTTTGGCCCTGCAAATGCATATAGATTCTATTAGGGTCTAGTAATACTTCATTGGTTTATGAACTAAGGATTGGATAAATTATTGGTAAAAACATTTATGGTCCAAAATGTGCTGCAGTTTTCTAAACCTGCATTTTAACAAAGGGTAGAAATAATGACAGATGTTTTGGAAAGGTCAAATAGAAGGCACCTTGTAGAATCTTCGGAGAGATAATGTCAAGTTCCAATAATGGAAGCGGATGGAAGGTCATCCATATTATAAACAATCTTAGTATCTCTCTTGCATTGCTTTGAATAATTCTTCAGATTATTCCTCATTTCACCAATTAGTCACCACACATCACTTGCAGATTATCTAATAAGTATAAAGAAACTTATAATTCTAAATATGAGAATCTATACTACCAAAGTTAACCAAATTTCAAACCACTCCAGTACATTGTTAATTGTCATAAAAAAATCAGCAAATAAGATGTAAAACATCAGATGCGTAACTGACTTTATTCCTAATATTTAGTAAATAGTTCAATAAAGGCCTCTACGCTTTTCTCGATTCAGATTTGGCACAATTAAGCCCTGAGGGATGCTACTACACAAACGGACAGCAAACTTACTGATCACATAAGCAGTTGCAAGAGAAGATAGCATCAGTAGTCATCAAATTACCTGAGCTGAAAATTCCTTTGATTGTACCAGAAAGTCACGGATGTGGTTTTTAAATATATGGAGATCATTTCTTGACTCAAACAGCCCATCAAACAACCGAGTCACCTGCAAAACATACTCAATACCCCGATAACTTCACCAAAGAGAAATGATAATAAAAAAAGGCAACCTGGATCACTTACCTCTGCCAGTGTCATATTCGGAAAAGATGTCCCTAGTAGTTTTATGGTGTAATCACGAACAAATGCTATATTACTAGGGTATGGAATAGGGACCGTTGAGGCATCCCACAAGGGCTCTGTTAATGAACCAGAATCTAACTGAAATGGCAACAATAGATTAAGTTAACACGGAAAATTGAGATCAGAAGATGCAAAACAAAAATTTAGTAATTACCAGGCAAAACAAATGTTGCAGTACTAAAACGTGCAGCTTGAAACCAGGTTTGTGAAATGTGTCCGTCAAGACAGCAAATATTTCTTGCTCTATTGTTAAGAAATACATCCTATGAAATTGATTACAAAACTCTGAAACCTGTCAATACACCATACATACAGTATGTTAACTACGTCAAGCCAAACACTGGACAGCCAAAATTGGTGGGATCAAACCTGAAAGTTCTTTAGCATTTCCAATAAAAGATTAAGGCCAGTCTCAGCAATATTCCTCTCAGTGTGCCGGAAAGCCCAGATGATAGAATCCATGACAAGCTTCAATTGCTACATCAGGCAAAAGTATAGTGAAAAAGAGGGGCAACTAATAAGAATTGTACACACAATATTCATGTGCACTTGCATTTGAATAAGCATATGGAAGATACTCAAGGAATATGGATCCCAACCTGACTTGATAACCTGATTAAAGCATGAAAACAATGTGTAGCAATTGCACGTAATAAAGAAAGAACATAAGACGATGCTCAGGATAATCTTCAAAGTTCTTTGTAATCATCTGCAGAGAAAGATGGAAACTGATAATACTATTTGAAAGAAACCTACACAATGAAGAGACATTTCTACATTAATCTGTTAATTCTCACCTCAAGAGTGCATTGGAAAACAGCTTCGAATATGTGGGGATGTGTTCCATCATTAGATTTTTATATCTATCAAAAAAGGGTAAGAACATAAATGACTACCATGGCCTAGAATGTGTAACTAGCAAATTTTAAACAAAAAAGAAAGAAGAAGAACAATGTGAGGCAGTTAAAGTCCATTGGTAACTAGAAAATGTCACACAAGTCCAACAAATGAATAAGTTTGCCATTTATTATGCAATTGATGGTGGCAACCCTTAAAGAATGACAAGACAAAACTTACATATGGAAGCAATGCAACCTAAAACATAATAATAATAAATTTAGGAATTATTATTTCATATTTTCTATACCAAATTAGAAATGTCAATACATGTATATATGCCTGCTAATGAGCTAGAACTAGGTTGAGTTAATCCAAGAATTACAAAGTCGTAGCCCAAAACATAGCCCGATAAGTGGAACAGCCTGATAGGAGTTCAAGTACAAAAACAAGGACTTGATTTTCAGTTTGATTATAAAAGCTACATTTTGTAGGAAAGTAGTTTAAGTTTGTTCCGGTACATATTATGCTGACTATACAAGTGCGGTACTGCATGCTAGCTGTACCGGTTTTTTTGTGTATGTTTCTCCATTCCATTCCCATTCATGTTAGCTCATGCCAATCAATAGTGACCAAATGAACTATAAAGGCAGCATAAATCGCTGTTTCTTTAATGAACCTTGGCACATGGCCTGGCATGACAGGCACACAGCATGGCAACCGGCAAGGCAGCATGTGGTACCAGACTGTGACTGGCACGGATTTAGCATGTGATACATATATCTATCATTTTGAAAATCTTTAAGTGTCCACTTTAGTGAATGGATTGGTTAAAGAAGACTCAACTTCACAATGCTTGCATTTTAAGGTAGTAGAGTATTGTTGATAGAGGACTTGAACTTGGGATACACAATTGGATATTCAATTACCTGAAATCTCCCACCCCTTGTCTCTTCTTTCTACCACTCCCTCTTCTTATCCTTCTCCTTCTAATTCCTCCCTCTTCTCTACAAGAAAAAAAAAATTAATATTGAGATATTTTAATCTATTTTGTATGTATTATATGATTTCAGAAACAATTAATCATAAAAAATTGTAAGGTCAACAAAACTCCTAATTGAAACATTAATTTTTGGTTGCTTGCAACTTTTAGTTTCTTACCAAAACATAGAATCTTTGAGTTATTACCAAGAATTCAAGTCCCAACGGGACATCTCGTGGGACACCGGGACAGGGTACCATCCCATATGTCGAGATGGGGCCATCCCGCTAGTGTCCCAACGTTCCAATTGGGATGCGTTGGGACATCCTTTGTCCCAAGTGTTGGGATGGGGCGGACGGCGGTGCATCCCATTCCATGAAAAAACTGGAATATAACCGTCCACGGGATTTAAAAACTTGGTTATTACAATACCCAATTTTTAAATACACTTAGCATCAGACAGCCATAGTTTGGATATGCTTGATTCAGAACTTCCATAATCGCATTACGATTTACGGTAGTTCAGGAGTTTGCTGAAAGTGCTCAGTGGATATCTGAATTTGTGAATTTTTAGAATGACACAAAGTCCATAATCTGAATCACCTGACAGCCCCAACAATATGATTTTGCCACAACAGTCAGCATAACAAGAAACAAATTCAACTAATTCCTCCAATGAAAATCGAATTAGTTCATATAATATAATATAAAAAAGATTTTACATACATAAAGCAATCTATATTTTGTTAAAAGAAAGTAACCTACGTTAACACAAATCAAATATGTAAATGCGGACATACAAATTGAACACTGAGCCAATCTCTCCTAATAATGTAAAGAGAAACCAAGTTATCCATTTTTTGAATCATTTAATAGTTAAAAAGATGAGGTCAGAGTTCTAGGTTAAGATAAGAGGAAATAAGCTTACTTTCTGATTTATAGCTTTTAGAACTCAGGCCTAAGTCAACTCTATGTAAACAGGGTAACCAAATAAGACTTAAAACTAACATTACATATTTCACATGTACTAATAAGGCAGCAAATGAAAGATAGATTATTTTGTAGAACATACTTGTTTATAATTGTGGCAAATAGCGATAACACTTCAGATTCTCTAGCATCAGGCAAATTTCTAGCATAGTCACCAAGTATAGGATTCATCATTCGTGGCACAAAATGCTTCACAATTTGTGGTTGATCTTCAGCCTTATCCACAAACATTTCAATCAGCTTGAGAGTCTCTCGCTTAACAGTTCTGTTATTATCATTAATTACTTAGTAGCAGCAAAATTACTCCTAGAAATCTAGATAACGAAAAATTGCAAAATGCAACATGATGAGGCAAAGTTGTCACATTGATGCCTCACCGAAGAAGCTTTACATAGGATGTTCTTGAAGCACATGGCCCCCTTCAGCAATACTATTAGATATAAGCGCACTGTACATTCTGCTAAGGAAAAAATAAAATGAAACTATTTCTCAGGCCAAAACTGTGAAAGCGCTGAAAGATGTGAACTAAATTCTGTACCTGTAGACGGTTGGCATGTCGCAAAATATCAAGGATATTTGTGGAAAGAAAATGTCCCAAGAGAACTAGCAACACTAGCGTTTGTCTGCCAAGCATCAGTAGGTTGTGTTACTTCCATTTAATTCAACAAAGCATTACTAAAGAAAGTCAATACTTTGCAACAAAAACTAGATATAATTGCAAAGAGACTTCAACATTACATATTTGGATATCCTTATATTAAGGGTATATCAAAAATAACTTCAAATTTACAAAATAAGTGTTACTCCATTACCAAGTTCACCAGATATAAAATTAGTGCTACAATACCTAATAACACTGGTTTTTGCAAATTTACCATCACGTAAATATACTGACATGGTCAACAGGCTCATGTCAAGCAACATTAGAAGCATCATACATTTTCAAAGAACAAGTTGAGATACATACACAAGTCTAGACACATTGTCCTAATCAAACAAGCCAAACAGAGTACCTGTAAGATATTAAGAACGATTCTGATAACATCCGGATCCTTCAGAACATCAACACTTTGACTTGCTAGTCCGAAAATTTCCACCCATTTCTGCCACATAATGTTGGCCATCACAGATCATCAGAAGGTCAAAAGTTGAAACCATAAATAAAAGAAAAATTCTAGAAAATGTATACAGTTCTAAAGGAACTAGACCATCATGGGCAAAACTCAAAGTCAGGTCTATGTATTAAGCTTTAAGCTAAATCACTTGCCTGATTTGGAAGGTCCATTAACCTTTTCAGATACTCATCTCTCTTTGCAGGGTCAGATTCTGCTTGTATCATATGGCCAACCTACATGTACACCGAGTAATAACAATCAATGCCCTTCGGAATACTGACATTATAAGGTAAAGATAAAGAAAATACAAATGAATAATTTGACAAATAATGGATTTTGCCTAAACCTACCGATTCATAAAATGTATGAATTTGATGAGGCTCAAGATCTGCAACTGTAGTTCGAAGACCAGATAGAAGTTCGGAAACAAAAGGCTCATTCTCCCCTACCTGAGGTATCAATAGGCACATAACTGAAATTGAGAATGCTCAAATTTAAGTGTTTTCACACTGGCAACTGAATTGCTTTATGTGTGAAATCAAGCAGATTTACAGATCAAGAAACAAACAATGATAAAACCATGATAGCAGGGTAAGAGAAAATTGGAAGGAATGGAAGCAGAGATCTAGATTGACATCAACTACATTATGTAACTATTTATGTGCATGCGTGTGCACATGTGCATGTCTGTATGTGAAAACAATCATGAAAACATATATAGAAATACATACATATGAATATATGCATACATGCTGACATAAATATGATTGCATAACGTATTTACAAATGGAAACATAGATAAGTACAAGCTCTTTTATAAGTGTTTTTAAATAATTTTCCTTATATAATAAAAAGGAATTAATAATGAAGAGAAATATATCATTGGACTAAGAAGATAAAAATATATTGATAAATTTAAAATAACTAGGGTTTTGGTGTTAAACAAGCATCCAGAAAACTTATTTTATTCATAACCTTGCACCAGAGATATAGCCCACAGCAAAATGAACAGCAATAGGCAATCTCTAGCACTTGAGTTAAGACAACAATGAGATATGTTATCGTCTACTAATATTTATTTGGATTTTCAAGTGTAAATGACACAAATTACAAGATATCTTGGAAAATAAACAGCAGCCAAAAGTTTGAATGACTGATCTATTTCATGAACATGGCATGAATGATCAAGAAATCGATACACTACCTGAAACATGAAATATTTGGCGAATATTTAGTTGATATATCATAGGTTTGTTCAGTGAATAGGAACCATCTGAACTAATCAAAACTTGTCAAATATTTGAAATATGGCAGGCATATAACTATAAATAGTCCCAGACAATCCCAATGAATATCATTTAATAAGAGAAAGTCACCGATAGTAAATGATTATCAATGTCATTGCATTGATTATTTCCATTAGCTGTAATGCATCATCACTTAGAACATATGTTCAGCTGTGATATACAGCTTTCCTAACCACTTCACAGCAATAATAGATAATTAGTTTTATATAAATATCAAATTACAAGTACAAGTTGTATGGGAATGCCTGTGTGATTACAAATTTCCGCTTGCATTTCTGAACAATCTTCAAGAAAGTATCACATGCCATATCCTGCAATAAAAGTAATGATACTAATACGGTAAATGAAGCATGAATACATTGCCTTCTTACCAAATTCAAAATCAAAGAAGGCAGTCGACACAAACTTTCGAGTTTCGAGTCTCGACCATCTCAGCATAGAAAAATGCGTGCAAAACAATGGAATTGACGGGTAAAACATGTAATTTGACTTCAAAATCAAAGAAGGCAGTCAATGCATAAGCTCTCGAGTCTCAACTATCTAAGCATAGAAAAATGTCTGCAAAACAATGGAATTGATGGGTAAAACATGTAATTTGATTTCAAATTAGGCTATCACTCAAAAGAAAGCAGTTTAAAGGTATAATAAAGCAGCATAAGCAAACTGAAAAATAAAGCTGCATGACAAATGCAACACACTATCATAATATGCACAGATATGCATTAAAAAAAGGATTTTGGATCAGTTACAAAAACTTTTTTAAAAAATGTAGACACTTTCTGAAAACAAATAAACATTCCAATGTTGTTGTGAAGAATAAAATAAAAATTTAATGCCAATTAACTATTATATGAGCATTATTAACATCTGAGATTAATGTTGCCATACAAACATTTAATTAATTGGTACATACTTTTCTCCGTACTAAAAAAAAGATAGGGTCCTTGTAGTTAAAGCTAGCAAGCAAATATGCTTGAGTTTGATGGTGATCAGAAACAAATTTGTTGTTGGTTCTTGTTTGGAGAGCTTGGGAAATTTTCAGCATATAGGACCTTCAACCCACATATAATACCTTCTTCATCTGTGATTTCAACACATAGAGTCCATCTAGAATTTCCATATCCAGAAAGGCATCCTTCTCCAAAGCATTTTTGGTATAATTATTTTATCTTGTTTTCATTATAGAAGTTGGCTTCTTATTCCAGTTAAGGAGAGGTAGCACTCTAACAGGCCACACAATTCTGCTGTTCGTGCCAGGAAAATTGATGTCCTTGAACTGATGAACAAGACAATCCAACATCATCATAGTGATGTGTCACCATGGGAGCAAAACAAGCCCCTATAAAGGAAACAAAGGGCAATTTCAAGGTAAATCCATGCTAGACCTAAATATTAGTCTTATGTGCAGGTAATTGTCCAGTGACAGGTCCCTGTCATCTTTAAGAATTCCAACCTGTGGACCCATGACCAAGTCTCAAGAATCCACTGCAGGTTCTTTTTGGGCAAACCAAGGGTATGGACAACACAGTAATTGATTTTGGACCAAATAGGGATGGCCTAAAGTGCATTGGTACTTGTAAGAAACAGATAGAACTAGGTTTAAGTCAAGAAACCTCCTTACTCTCCAGCTACAGAAAATGTGCTTTTGGTGATTGTAAGGAGGACAAAAATTTCTGTTGTTAGCCTAAGAACAAGCTTCTAATGGTGATATGCTGATTGACGATCGTCCATAATATTTTTGTAACAGAAATTCAGATCAAAATAGAAGTTAGGGCAAGGCTTAAAATACTGCAAGTAATAATAATACAAGTTGGAGAGAGAATAGAGGAATAGAGATCCGGAGGAGGGGGGAGGCGGGGCGAGACCTGGCCCAAAAGAAATCCTTTCTTCCAAAATAAATCACATAAAGTGTCACTAATGGCCAGCCATAAGGCTTTGTACATCTGAAACGACTTTCAAGCCAACTGGAACTCTTAATAATTAAGAAATTAATTTCCAAAAACTTTTCTAAAATGGAAAATTTGGATTCCACAATAAAACAGCCTAAAGTCAAATCTTAATCACTTTTTAACTTACCAACCCAATTTGCAGCTAAAAATAGAACTTTTCAACACCAATTCCATTTGAAATAGGTCTCTAGAATACACTCAAAAGGTATCTAAATAAAAGTTCTTAAACACAAGTGAATTTGAACTTAACTAACTTTTTGCTTCGTCATCAGTAATACTATTCAAAAGTGTCCTAAAACTGAAAAACTGGAAACAAAAGCAGGTGAGAAAAGCTCAAATATCAAAAAATCAACAGGATGAGTGAAATTAACATCTGAAAAACTCACAATGGATGGAGTGATGAAAAGTGAAACAAACTGCAACAGATGAAAGGTGTCTAGAACCTTAAAAAGTCACTAGAAGATAATGGAAAATCAATTAAAACAAATTTTCAAGGTCAAGTCTTTCTTGGTTACTACTTAGTGCATAGTCCTCTCCACTTATTAGGTGTATCTAATGTGAAATGGTGCTTCCATCTAACATTTTTCCATGAATAAAGGTTTTCACTCACCTATGGTGCTCTCTCCAATTTGATCCCTATTAGTGAATATCAATTACTTGCTCCGTCATCATCTTGTCAAGAACTGGCCATCTCTTTAGACAGGAGCATTTTGAACCCCAGGACCATCAAAGTTTAATTTGCAATGTACTCTTGTGGTACTTTTCTTTATGTAAGCATAAGATGAGTCATACTGGTAGCATGAACCCTAATCTGTCTACTAGGTGAGACTGAATGGCTGCATAATGTTTGTGAACATTACTGAGCAAATAACTGTGCCATAAGATGATGGCCCTCATCTTTTTCTGCTAACTCATTCACCTCTGTGACAAGTAATTCATCAGCATGCAGGCCATGTAGGACCATCGCCTGGACTCCACATTTTGTTTTGCCATGCAACTGGGTATTTGCTAATATGAGAGCATTGTGCAGTGAATCTAAGCATTACTGAGTGAATAACATAGCCTAATCAATATAGTTAAAAAGAATAATTTTCCAAAAAGAACGAAGTAAACTTTTCTTTAAACATATAAATCTCACATAACAACAACTAAACAAAACTAACTATTTTCCTGAATCTTGATGCAACATCTCTCTGGTAAACTGGAGTCGAACAAAAAACCAACTTTCTTTAAAAATATAAATATTTGCCTCCTAAAATGAAATCAACATGGTAGTTTAGCCAGAGAACAATCATGCTTGTCAGTGAACCAAACATTACATTGCATAACATCTCATATGGTCGGTGACCACCAGCATTATATCAGAGGTCCAAAAAATCACACACGCACGCACGCATGCACGCAGAGAGAGAGAGAGAGAGAGAGAGGATATACACCTGAACTCCTGGGTGTGTTCATGCATAAACTCAAACAACTTGTTAACAACTGTTTTCAGAAACTTCCAGTGAGCTCTTAGAAACTTCGGATACCGTCCCACAACATACCTGGTAATTTGAAATAAAATTAATGAGAAAGCAAATAGAATTGTTAACCATGCATGATTCAAAATCTTAATGATTCTTACATGATGTTACTAGCTATTACAGCTTTATTATCTTTCCTCTAGTGATTTCGCAGAGATTCAGTAAATCACGAATGACCAGAACTAGAAACCTATTTTCCTGTCATACATAAATCAGAGAAAAAAAAACATAAATGAGTTACTTGAAAATTAGGTGAAAGGTATGGACAGAATGAAATCATACATAAAAATAAAATAAGTAGAAAAACTAGTTAAGCTAGTTAAGCTACATACAGTAATGAAGGCAAGCAAACTTCCATGAAAATGATGAAATGTATTACTAGAAACAGAAGGATGGCAACTAGGCTAGCATATGAAGGTGCATAGGAAACCTAACTAACTTGCAAGAAAATCATGAAAACCTTTTCCTGAATATAAGGTTTTAAATCCCCTGAGACGGAGTTGTTCCGATTTTCCCATCGAACGAGACACGCCGCCATCCCGTCCCATCCCGACACTTGGAATAGAGGACGTCCAAAGGCGTCCCAATCGGGATGCTGGGACTTAGCGGAACGACCGTCCCGATACATAGGATGATACCCTATCCCAATGTCCCGCAGGACGTCCCGCTAGGACCTGAATCCTTGCCTGAACATACTACTATATTAGATACTTATAAGGAATCATACTCAATATTCCCAAATAAGAAGACAGTATTTAATAAACATCATCAAAATGCACAGATATACAACACATTAACAAATTCAAACTATATATTAACATCAAAATAATAAAAGCCATGAACATCAAATGTTTCCATATGGAATACAAGGCACCATATCAACCATTTTGCTAGACATCCTACATTACAAATAAAAGGATAGGGTACCGGTCAATACATAGAGATAAGTGTTTCACCCATTTCCTCCATATCAAAAAGAAGTAAATATGTTCTACAGAAATTACTTTCCTAATTTTAACCATGCTGTGTTTTTGCAATCAACGTTTAATTCAAGAAATATAACAATCTTAACTCTTATAAATCCATCAATGAATCCTCATGTGAAAGTATCCCTAGTCAACAAACACCAGCAACAATGTGAAACTGTGAATGTTACTCACGTCAACAACTTTAACTCCTGGATGACAATTATAGAACTGATGAGAAAAGCTGTTTAAAAGGGAAGAAAGGGAAGGCTAATCTTTCATGCACCCTTCAAAACTAAAAGATAGTACAGCAACAGATGTAAAGACCACAAGTAAAAAACTAAATTGATATTTGTAATGAAATAAGTAAAATTTGCAAGGATACATAATAATTAGCAAGGATAGTTTTATACGGATATTTTTTTATGGGCTGGCTTAAAGCGACGACAAATTAAAGGTAGAGTACAATGCTAGGATAGACAACAAGAAGAAAAGGGGGGAAAATCAAATATGGCATACTTGTAACCATGGATTCAAAGCTCCATTTTGAATAACCATGACCTCAGCTTTCTTTCAAGCTAAAGACACGTCCATTGTCTAGCCTTTTTGACCAACAGACATCTAGCTACAAAAGTCAGCTAATCATTATTGTTGAATTACAGAATAGTTCAGCATAAATTTAATATAAAAATGCAACATGATCAATTGAACAATCAAACACGACTCAAAATTTCATTCCTGTTCATTTTATGAAGCATTAAAGGAAAAGAGACAGTCATACTTGACAAGAAACCAGCTAGGAAACAATGGAGACTAATGTGCCTATCAGCATCATTTCTAACATACTGAAAGATATTGATCAAAATACAGAAAACATGCTATATACATGAACTAATGTTTTGAACTGAAGTCATCTACCTGATCCTCCATCATAGATCCGGATACTGATCCAATTGCCCAGCATAAAGTATTCAAATTGTTCCAACTCCAATCCTCACCAGTTAACTGTTTACTTAATTTCATTAACATCTGAAATATAAATCAAAGATTATGACTTGAGTACTTTGTAAGGTAGATCTATACGAATAACCAAGTTACAGAGCATAACAACTTTCCTCAATATCTATGGTCCCAAGATTTGGGAGTGATGGCATTCCAAAACAAATGACAAAAATTCTAGTATGAATAAAACAATCAAATAGAGATAGTTATGGTCGTGCTCAGGTACAACTGCAGAATTTGCAAGTAGTTGTTCAATGCAGGGAAAAAAAATGGAATGTAAGAGAAACAAAACAAGAACAAGAAACTGCAAAATTCTACAATTATTACTGGCCTCGCGATAACATGTTTGGCACATACATTACTTATAAAGGTCTACTCTCTTCGTTATGCATTTAAATTTATACTCTACAATAAACTTAAGCCACTCCAGAGCTTTGGTGCAAACAGATATTGACATAGTGAAGAACATAAGATTCAAAAGGCATGTTGGATTCATATATCAGCCACTTAAATTAGAATAGGGAGATATCAACCAGAACAACATTCAATGTGCTTAGATCATATGACAGGAACATAGCAACAAGATGTTCAACAATGAATAGCAATATCAGACAATTATATATTCAGATCATCTCTCAGAGTGCATAGGAACATATGTTAAGATATTATTCTATCAAGAGGAAGAATTCTGTAAATAATAATAAACCAAATTTATAGTTTGCAAAAAATACTAAATAATGTGTAAGGTAACATGTAAGTTCAACATACAAGAAGCCTTGCAAGTTTGCGTAACATTATACTTAACAATGACATAGAGAACATTTGAAGATGATTTAATTAAATTCATTGGTATGCAAACATAACTCTGAATTTGGTTTTTCCACATAACAGAGTTCCATTTATTAGTTTTCCCTGAAATTTCTATAACCATCTTAATCACCATATGACTATAATGCAAAAGAAACTCAAACATGCCAATCAAATCTATAATAGCTTTGGATCTGATTTTTATCAGCTTACAGTTTTCAGTGCTGGTCTGAGCAGGGCCAATATTTGCACCAGAGCAGGGTTAGGATTGCTTTTAATTGTAAAATGCATGTTAATTTAACTTTTTTTGGTGGTGGCATAGCAGAGCATATGCAGTGACAGACAGCAACCACCACTGCCATAGGCATCCATATTTGAGACCTTGGATCACATCTATGGAAACTGGTGGACAAAGAGTTCTGATTAATATGCGGGATGATACATCAAGCCCAAAAGACTTCTCAAAAATGGAATCCACCAAGCATGCAAAATAAGGAAGAAATAAAGAAACAAACTCTCATTAACCCTATTCAATGTCATACATATGACCTTTCACAATACATACGGGCTATGTTAACTTGAACCCAGTATATTTGGACTTAATGAGGACCACAGAACTACGCCCAAATTTTAGGTGGAACTTGTGTCACAGGAAACTAAAGAATTATAACACTTGGGATCCCATCACCACACCTTCAGGCCATGACAAATTGATCAAAAGAAGCCTGTTTAAACCATCTAGGACATCAAAAAGGTATGCCTCATCAAGACATCCCATGGTCATATATTATAAGTAGAAAAGACACTCAAATCACATGTTACAGCCCCAAAAATGTTATAGTTCTAATTAGTCAAATACAAAAGACTTAACTAAAACTACCAAACTAAGGAGTAATATAATTACAAGCTACATCAAGTTCATTGCATAACCATGTCACAATCGGTTTCATTTAATTGCCTAATCACTGAATTTTTCAAATGTGTACCCAACATTAGATTATTTTTTATTTTAACATACTTATAAATAATTCAGTAGCAATTGTTGTTTGTTAGCACAACAGATACAGTTACTGAACCTCTGAGCTTACATCCACATGTTCCTTAAATTCCCACTTACAGATTTCCTATGATATTGCAGACTGTACAACTTCCACTATAGTTATCCTCTTACCCAGATTTATCTTGGAACTTAATCTTTATTCCCAACTTTGTAAAAGTGATTCTAGTTTTGCCTGCAATTTAATTTTTGATCCACTATCTTTCAGGCACAGGCTAACAAAGCTTGAGTTAACAACCTGATCCAGCCATGATGTGCCGACATCACTACTTGTCCGGAAGGCTCACAAGTCACAACACAATTACCAGGTTGGAAAGAGAGAATACAAACAGGATTTCAACATGGAGATGAGGAAATGGCCAGATACTAATACAAATCTATTCTATAACAACCAACTACACTAAATGTCATGTCTTTCTTCTTCTTTAGTCTTATTTTCATATTTGACGGTCAAGCATAGAATTAACAAAAAAGAAACAAATTCTTATTTATCATGTCAACATGGCATGCTATTTACTAATGCACATACATTCACAAGGGAATCATGAGAGGCAGTTCTTGGTCATTATCGATAAAGAGAGTTGCTGCAGATTAGATGAATGAAGTTTCAGCAATCAACCCATACCTGTTGTTCAGTATCCTCCTGATCCAGGTAAAATAAGTACATTAATGTTTCCCTCATGATCTGTAAAGGTGATTTATAGCTGAACATAAGGAGGTTTATCATTAAAAATTTAAAGAAAGACAAAATAAAATATTTGCACTGGTTTCAGAATTTATTCAAGCATTTCTTCAGTACGTTTGCAATTAATTACAACATTTTCCCCCATTGAAAATCTCAGAGCTGATTCTGCCAGATGGCAAACTGACTATCATCCAAATAAAGATATGAAAGCAATCAATATCTAATATTATACTAGAAATGTTAACCTTATACAACTATATGACAGGTCAACCCCTATTTGCGATACCCAAGCAAAAGGTTGGTTTTTGATGATGTTTCTCTGGTACAAAATAAATCATTACATGTCCATTAAACAGGCCATCAAGATCCATGATCAGATCCATAATTCTAAAAGTGATGATCGTGCAGGGAATTAACAATGGAATGTTTCTGTGATCCTTTCACAAGAAAAAGGAAAGCCAACAAACCTTGTACTGAACAAGGACATCATTATCTTTCATAGTTTCACGAACTATATTGCCATTTTCATCTTCAACAATCAGAACTTCCTCTGGTTTTGCCATCCGAGATATCATGAGCAATCTTAACTTTGACAATGGACCTGAATAAAGCTGCCGTCGTTGCCATAGCTGTGAACCAAGACCATTGGCCATCCCAGGAAGTAGTGGAGCCTACAGAATTGGTAGGTAACAAGAGTATATCAAAACTGCTATGTTAAGCCAACAGTTCATCCATGTGCATATAGGGGCAGAGATATATTAATAGAAAACAAGGTTGGAAACGGGACCATAGATGTAATACCAACAACATATACAAAACAAAGATGACATTTCAGATATCGAAATCTAAACTCGTGTGTATGATCCACTTTATACCAACAAATATTCATTTGTTTGGCAGATTTTGTCTGTTGATCGAGTTGTCCCAAATTAACAGTTTTATAAGCATCATACTGTGTTTTCATTTTGGACAACTTGCTGAATAGGCAACACACCTCCAAACATATATATATTTTTGTTCATAGACAGTTTAGAGCATTAGACCTTGAAGATCATATCCAACAGTTCAGAATTTCATTTACATCTTTGAATTTGGTAGTGTGTGAAAGTCATTTGCAGGGAAAACTGCCAGTTAACAAACTCTGGAACCTCCTGAGAAACTTAAGTGAAATTCATAACAGCATTAATTATCTTAATGTAGTCATGATTCTTCTTATTTTGCAGTCATTTCAATCAATGTGAGGAACCTTGAGAATTTGGTGGTTCACCTTCACCACCTAAATTGAAACTCATTCTTCCAAGCATATGCTCCTTGTGTTAAAGAAACCATATTCCATCATATAAAAGGTCCTAATTCGTGTATCAGACAAATCCATCCTTAAAGAGCTTACATAAAGTCATTCCTTTAAGTTTTAAATATATGTTGCTAGTTGTACAGAATCTACTTGAAATTCTCCATGTTGCCTATAAGTTAGGGTAACAAAATGAAGCCATCATGTAACATATTGAAGCAGACCATTATCAGAATTGCTTCAATACTAGAATACCCGTCCTCGAGATCGGAAATTCAAGATCATCTCCAGATAGTGATTTTGGGCTGAAATATAAGGACAAAATATCCTTCACTCTAGCCAAAAAAAAGTATGTCAATATACCATTAATATATTATATATATGATATTACATTATATTTAATATAATATATTATATTTATGATATATATTATATTATTAATCATATTATTTTCATATTATGATTCAATGATAATTTTAAATTAGAGTAAAAATATCTTACTGCACTTTATATTTATAGAATAAAAATATTTAATATATTACTTCTATTTGCCTTATTTTTCTAATCTATTTGTATTAATAAATAATATATTATAAGTACAAGTAAAATATTAATTCTATAATAAAATTAATATATTTATGGAATTAACAATTTCTAGGACTAATAAATATATTTTATAGAATCTATTAATTATTAATATATTAATAAATATAATTATATTTTATTTATAACAGATTATATATGATTAATAAATATATTTTATAGAATATATTATGGATAGTTTTGGTATTATATACTCAATGATTTTGGATTCTCATAGAATACCAAACAGATTACTCGTGGATATCCGAGAATCTTTAATCACTGGACCGTAGCCTACAAAACTCAATGATGTTAGATCACTAGTGATCAAATCACTACAGGATTCGAATGATTGGTGATCTTAGATTACTATGGTGATCCCATTTGGATCACCAAATGCTACCATATGGTAACAGAGATTGACAAAAGACAAATATTGTATAAAGTGGAATCAGCTGTGAACTGAAAGATAACCAAGTGACACAGGACATAAGACCAAATACAACCAAGAAATCCATAATGTCAGTGACTAATGCTAAAAAAATGTACCTGAAGCCCCATCATGCTGGTAGCAACTGCAGGCTTTCCAAATTTTGGCGGTGAGCATCAAACAATCCAGGACAAATGAGTTCCAATAATCCAAGCAAACCTGCCAATGCTCATTTGATAAATATTTAGTACAGATATTCACCAATCTGAACATGAAATCAATATAAAGTGAATGGTGGATGATACTATTATACCTTGAAAACCTCAGTCTCATCAACATATGATATACCAACCAGATATTCAAGACCAAAACAAAGCAGCTTGGTTCTCAGCATTGGATTCCAATATTCGAATATGAGCCTGCAGCAAAATTTCTATCACTCCATCAACTATACAATGTATCAATGGGGTCAAGCCCAAGAAGCAAATTCCCAAGTACGCTTTGCTAACAAAATGACATAGGGTATAAACTGAACTCAAAATCAGCATGGCAAAAGTTATCCTGATAATAAAATTTAGTTAGGGTGTGCTAGATTGGGAATAAGAAAGTGAAATGAAAATAGTAATGCCTATTGGAATAGTTATGCTACAAGCTACTTGTATTTAGCAATAGTTTCTGGAACAACATGCGGTTGAGGGTTTTATCATCCATTAAAGAAAGGAGGTAGGCAAAAATCATGGGCCTGTTCCCAGAAATAATAATAGTTTTTCCATATATAACTATCCCTGGCATAATCAAGACTGGCGGAACTATTCCTTTGCATATACCTGCTTTCTAAAGCTGTTTGGCAGGCTTATGTCAAGCCTTATGCCTGCTTTAGTCATAAATAAAAGCTGCCGCATAGAACAACATAGGCCAACAAGCTGCCTAACAAACCAACAGTTTTGGAAAATGTATGAGGGATCATTACGAACATTATGCTAGCTGAAACTACAGTTCAGATCACAAAGCCATCTGTTTACTTATTAGTGCATCATAATATATATTCTTATGAAAGATTTGCGGACTCGGTATCGAAATCCGTGCCAGTTGCTGGCCGGTACGATATCATACTAGACTGTACCACACCGTATCGATAATAAAAAAATCAAAAAAAAAATCTCCCACTGGCACTTAAAAAAAAAAAACCGGACCGAACCGGACTGAACTGACCCAAACCGTACTGAACCAAACTAAACCACCTGATATCGGGCGATTCGGGCCGATACCATACCAAACTAATCGGTTCGGTCCGGTTCAGCCCATTTTCCAAAAATTCAGCCTGAACCAGACCAGCTCCCTACCGATACGCTTTGGTACGGGGTATACCCGTCGGTTCGAGCCAATATGGAATACCATGCTCTTATGAATTACAGCTTCCCAATTGAGTACATTCATTGAATCATGAATACATAAATTTCCTGAAATTACGAGTATTTAACAAAGCAAAACAAGTTACCTTGTAGAAAGAAGTGAAAACACCGCAAGATTTTGAATAAAAGCCTGTTCAAAAGGGACAAAAAGGCAAATACATCAGTAGGCATTAGAAAGCACAGTAGAAATGAAGAGCCAAAGGACTAGGTTATTCCCACCAAAATATATGAGTCTGCAATGAACAGAAGTCGAACAAGTACCATATAACTAATAAAGATGTACCTGCTCTTCATTCGAACCATTTGCATAGGCATCCGATAAATTAGTTCCAGGTGGGAGAATAGTCTGAAAAACATAGGACATGGTCTCAGCATTCCACATAAATACAGAAAGAAGGCATCTTCAGCGAGAGTAATGCATAAAACAGAAAACATCTTCTTTGTTTTTTTTCTTTCAATGGTAAGTAAAAAAAACATGCCTGTAATTGCACCATGAATATGGTATACATGTTAACATACTGCATGTCATAGAAATCACCAAATTGGAGAGCTGCAATCTGTGAATCGCAAGCCTTGGATTAACCAAAGATGTAGAGTAGCATAATGAGATTGCTTTGGAACAAGCAGAAAAGCATATAAGAAAAGTATATGATAAACCATGCACACTAATATGCACAAATCTTAACAGAGACACATCTCAAGTCTTTCTCGAAAAGAGGCATGTTTTGGTTCTGTAACATGTATCTGTTTTTGCTTCACCCTTATATGGTAACAGATGCTCATGAGACCACATGTGTTATCTGACTTCAAGGTATAGCACAATGTACAGAAAATGCACAAAGAAAGATACTGTATTTCAAAGGACAGATGTAGAAAAAACATACCTCTGTGAAACATTGAAGTGTAAGATTCCTATATGATGCAACAGGGAAGAATTTTAGGAGTGTCTCCAGCTATCACAGATTGAACAAAACATAGATGTATCACTTTTGAACTGGACTCAAAAAATGCAATGCATTCAATGCCAACTTGTTCATCAAAACAAGAGGGAGAATTTCTATAACAAACCAGTGGAGACTCGAATACATAACCCAGAGGGATCCATGATAAGAAAGCATGCAGTGTTGCTAGAGTAGCCCGTATAAGTTCAGTCCTTTGAGATGCTGATAGCACATACAAGCATAACTCATGAATGAGCTGAAACTCACTGTTTAAAAATCAAACAAATATTGGGTAAGTCATCTGAATAAAGAATAGGAAATAACACAAACATGATAAGGATCAAAAATTAACATGAAGATGGTGACAGCAGAAGCATGGAACTCGAAGGACAAGTAAATTTTACTCTTCCAAATGAACTGTACAAGTTAACCTATTTATTGACAGATAACCTATACTCAATAAACAAAGCAATAAAGAAACTCATTGGGCTAAGGATGCAAGCATTATCGCACTAAAGTTTAATTTCAGACATATCTTACCCAGTTACCCAGAAAGATCACTCTACTCATGCTCCAGGTCAAAAGCATGACAGCAAAGTTTCACCTGAGAAGAACAATGATGGTGAAAACAAGTATCCCAGCTATCTAGGG
This sequence comes from Elaeis oleifera, assembly GCA_000441515.1. NCBI lineage: Eukaryota > Viridiplantae > Streptophyta > Magnoliopsida > Arecales > Arecaceae > Elaeis > Elaeis oleifera. The sequence goes on along the minus strand of KE505036.1, from coordinate 323,219 downwards.
TCAGCATCACAGATCCTCACTCACCAACCATTTCTATTTACGGCTATCTCTGATGTTACTGGAAGCCTTTCCAAATCCTTTCTTACAGCTTCTAGCTATGTTACTTTAGGTCATATCTTCCTTCTAAATCCTTCAACAGAGATTAAAGTAGATCTCCTTACCAGAACCTCATCAGATCTTTGCTACATGTGTCCATATCTTCTCAATCAGCACTGCATCACTTGAACCAAAGTTGGTCCATGTCATTCAGATCCTCTAATACATACTCATTCCTCATTGTAATCCTCCTAGATTTTTTTTTCACTTGTATACCTCAGTATTTTCATTTCTACTACAATTAATTGGTTTTCGTGGACCTGCTCTATTGCCCAACTTTCAGACGGATACAACATCGCTGGCCTTCCTATTGTACAATTAAGTTTACCCACATGAATATATTTTGTCACCAGCAGTCCACCTTCAAGAATATGCTTATCAGCTCAATAGTGATTCCTCATGCTCCCAACTTTCAGACTTTCAGGCATGTGTCGTCAAGAATTTTCCAATCTCATCATGTGGGTTAGCACCTTAGCCTCCCTTTATCTAGTTCTAACACACCATCATTAACACTTAGCTTTTCTATGCACCTAGTTCTCATGAGTTTATCTTTAATCTACATGTGGTGTATGACCTAAAACGATGAAAGGTGTGAGAAATTGTGTACGATTTTATTGTATTGTATGCAGATTGATTCACTTTTATGCTATGTTGCACCATTACAATATGCAAGCTTTCATTTCTTGCGGCATGTGAATTATAAACACACAAGGTTTGATAAATGCACACCTTAATTTGCTTTGCTGGTCATGGGCTGAATTGTTATAGAATATAGTCACATCATGCATGAGCAAAAGTCAAATATAGATGTCATTTTTGGTGCAGAAGCACCATAAGAATTCATTTAAAGAGATTATTTCGTTATCTATCTCACGCTGGACTGTGTGAAAAGACAATTTGAGTTGGCTCACTCTGGGCAGGAATGTTGCCGTATATAAATAGTAGGAATTGGACTTTATACCCTCAAGAGAATGGTGTTCGACTCAACACTCGCCAATCCTCAAATTGTCTAAGCCATGTTTGGTTAATGAAATGGAGAGCATATAATTAGCAAACATTCAAGTAATAAGCTTGATAAAGCTTGCCTGCAAACAACAAAGTTGGAAAATATTGCTTACAAGCAGAGCAGAAAGAAAGTGCTTCTAGTCACCATAATGTATTACCTATTTAGTGACTGCTTAAGTTCTTTGATTTTCTGCTGAGTCATTTCTCCTCTTGAAAAGTCAAAAACTTCTTCACTAAGAAGCTGCATGATTGATGATCTACATTGATTCATATTTCAAAAGAGAAAGAATGTGCTTCTAAAACAAAGATTCAGAGATAAGGGTGGATACCTTTAATATAAGCATGCAGTTTTCACAGATTGTTTCACTACTCTTTGCTGCTGATACAAGATCAGGAATAAAACTTTGCCATCTGGCAGGCCACTCATGCTTTAAAACCTATATTTCCAAGGGTTGCAAATGGTAAAATAAAGAAGTTCAGAAGCATATTCAAACCAACGCCTAAAAGTAATTCTGCATGTCAAGAATTATATGCAGCATATACAAAATAATTGAAGTGACTGCAGTAATATCCTTGATTTCGATGCATGTAAATGATTAATAAAAAATACTATGAAGGAAAAGAAAAGTTTGAACTCCTCATTGCCCAAGCTATAGTACAATGATTGTTTATAATGGACAATAGCATGTCTAAAACCAAAAGTTCACAAGCCAGCAATTTACCTGAACCAATATAATATTCAGCTTATTGACATATAGCCTCTCCCGTCGAAAGGAGTCTTCATTACTTGAAAGCTGGTGAGAATAAGCATTGACAGACAATGCATAGAAAAGATTTAACATTTTATTAGTATGGATAATTATCAGCAAAGCAATACTTGCACTAGCTGAGAATAAAGTACAAGATAAGCTCCATACCTTCACAATGATCTCTGAGATGTAGTTTTTAATTCCATCTCGCTGTTCAACTGGTAAAACATTCCAGCGATACTTAATGACACCTTCTAGTACCTACATGGAAGTCATCGGAGAAGAATGAAGGTTCGAGCATGGCTTCCACCTATTGTGATGTAGGTGTAGGATGAAAGAACCAATGGGGTCTTTCAAAATCATATAATTCCAAAACTTTAAAGAAAAATTGTTCAATGGTTTAGAAAGCAATATCTCTTTTGGTTCAATAAGATGGCCTTCATTCTGTATGATAGAATACATATAAAAATTTGTTCAGAAACATTCATAACTTTTATGTCAATTGCTTTTTATGTTGTTTTCACTATTTTGGTTCTTCACTTCTTCTTATCTCCTACCATCTTTTTTACTCAACCATAAAATGGATCAAAGGAAATAAATTTCTCAATCGACAATTGCAAGAAAGTTATCTGATGCCAGTCACTCCTTTAAACAAGTAAACTTACTAGACAATAAAATAGGTTTCTATACTCATTTAAGATAACAAATTATAAAATCAGTTATTTTCTATTTATCATATATATCGAAAAATAAACCACCTTTCGTTGCATAAAGAAATTAAATCCCACCAACAAACCAGACAAAAATGTGACAACAATCTGAAACCTTTTATGCATGCTCCAGCTACCACATAAATATAGAACTCAAAGCATAGATTTATTTTACTTTGCACGTCAGTTTGTTAATATGCACAAGAACAATAAAATGTCATCTGCAAACGCAGGGCATACATGGAACTGTTTGGAAAATGAAAGAACAGTGTGGTGTAAACTCAGTTATGACTTCTATTTAAAACCAGTAATAAATTAATTCATGTGACATTTGATGAAGAGCTTTATTCACCTGAAGAGCGAAAATTTAGTGTTTAAATTTTGTGTGTTCTGTAAAATGTGAACCACTTGCAGCCAGGTGTCTGGATTGTTCTGCAACTCCCTCAGTATCTGATCCGCAGCTGTCCTCTGACAACAAAACAAAAGGCAGTGTTAAATGAAATAAACCAATAAATAAGGATGAGACTCAAAAGAATCTATAATATGTTTGACTGTAGTTCAGCCAACCACGGACATTGAAGTAAATTACAATGTAAATCAATGACAGAAAAGCCAGCAGTTGTAGCACTGTTTACATGTTACTCTTCAGGAAGCTCCAAGAACTTCCCAACGATGCCAAACAGATGATATGCCAAAATAAAGATAGACTGAAAGATAAATTTTCAGGTATATAGGCACACTGGCTGGTATCGAAACATCTGAATCAGTATCAACGCTAAACTAAACACCGATTCGTAATTAAAGAAGTAGAAAAGAAATCCAGAATTCCGGAACAGCAGCCTTCTATCATCTAAAACCCCACAAGAGCAGGGGAAAAGCCTATTTTCTTTCTGACGAAAATAGTCACCGAATTACTATCAACCGTCAAACAAACATGAATTCATGAACTCCCGTAGCTAGAGAAGAAGTGACAAATAATATCTAAAATTTCAAAAAGGTGCTCTCGTTCATCTGAAACCCGACTTAAGTCCCAGAAAAAGGCTTTCAACCAGAACGATACAAACCTGAATCAGTAAAAATCTAATAACAGAACACCATAGGTAAACAAGAAGTAGAAAATAAGAATCAAAGCTTTCTTCCGGAAAGATGGACACCTGAATCAGTACCGATCTTATCACAAAGTACCATAGTTAAACAAGAAGTAGAAAAGAACACAAGAACCAAGAATTTCAAGAAAAGAACGGTCTTTCGTCTCAAACTAAGCGATCAAAACTCGAATAATTACAGAAACGCATGCATGAGTATCTACCCCACGACTTTCCCCCCGAATAAGTTAAAAAAAGAAAAAAAGAAACCCCAAGATAAGCACTCGAACTCCATGGCGACCAACCAACTAACGGAAGTAAAACCAAAGATACAAAGCAAGAAGAAGAAACATGCGACGTAGGAAATGAAGAATGCTCACCTCCTCCTTCGATCCCGTCCCATAGAAGGCGGCCACGGTGGCATCGAGCAGAGCGACGTCGATCTGCTGGCTCAAATCCCTCAGCTTCTCCGCCATTGCAGCAGGGAACCCGAATCAGGCACGCGCCAACCCTAGCAACGTCGAGGCCGCGTTTTCTCGAACAAGAAACGAATCAAAGAGCACGGAAGATGGAGGAAACGAAGAAGGAATCCACAAACCCTAGATTTGCCGCGCTCTGGCTCGAGAGCGGGCGAGGTTTCAAAAGGAGGAGAAAAGGAAGAAGCTTCGAACCGGTTTTGCCTCCTTTTCCTCCTTTCACCCTTTCTTCTTTCTTTTATTTTCTCTTTACCGCCTCTTGTCTCTCTTCTTCCGAAATCGCGACCCCTCGGAGACAATGGAGTGAGATTTGGCGAAGGATTTGGGCCCCGGGGCTTCGAAGGAACGGAATAATACCATTGGAGTAATTTTGGGAGTGAGACCGCGACGCTTTCGTTATGGGTCAAGCAGACAACCACTCCACTGCTTGACTCCTGAACAACGAGACTGCGCTGCGAGCCTGCCAGCCAGCTAGCGGAGCCAGGGGTTCGGATATATATTTGCATCGAAAGTAAAGGTTTAATTCTTCACGCAAAAGGGTGTGGTTGAAAATACAATATACCAACGGTCAGATGGATTCAGATGCAATGTTGCTTATCCACTACTGAAGGATATTACGGTGCTGTTAAAGGAGGTCATTATCATATGTGCTACGTGTGTGTGTATATAGGGAGGTCCATCATAGCAGACTGGGTTACCTCTTTTATGACAGAGCAATTGGAGATGTGATCTAGACTGACATATCCACCATACCATATGTTTTCTGTGATACTTTAATTTTAATATTTTTTGTTGTATTCATACCAAATTAGTAATGTACTGTCTTTATATATATATATATATATATATATATATATATATATA
>KE505036.1:280839-307788 GCA_000441515.1 Elaeis oleifera | reverse complement strand
AAAAAATTACTCATGAGTTAGATTTGTATTTGGATTCTTACAAAAAAAAAAGTACAAAAAAAATCTCACATTAATTTTTTTTCTAGATTTTCAATTGAATCCTTAAAAAGAGAAATAAAAATTCGTTGAAAGTCTTTTTTTAGTTGGACTTGTTGGTAAATTAGCCTGCTCTTCTCCGCGCACAAGACGGTTTCCTCACGGCTTTCTGTCCTTCCTCTCGCCGAACTTCTCTAAAAACCCTAGAGACTTTTTCAAATCTCTCGAGTTCGATATCCCCTAAAGCCTCGCGATTTTTTCCAAGCTCTCGAGTTCGATTTCCCCTTCTCCCACCATCAAAACCCTAAACCCTCATGCGGCGCTCCAAATTTAAGAATTCCCTCTCCGGCAAGCAGCGGCGGCTCTCGGAGGCGCACGAGATCGAGCTTTTGGACTCATGGATCGAAACCATGAAACCCGACTCAGGCACCAATCCCCTCTCTATCCCTCCACCGCCCCCACCGCCCCAGTCGGTCGGATTCTGGGCGGCGGCTTCTCGCCGTACGCCGGCTGCAAGCTCTTCCGCCAGCTTCCCATCTCCCAGAAGACCAAGGACGGGCTGGCGCCTAAGTACACCGAGATGAGCGAGATTCAGCGCGCATCGCTGCCTCACTCGCTGTGTGGTCGCGACATCCTCGGCGCCGCCAAGACCGGCTCTGGAAAACCCTAGCTTTCATCATCCCGGTACGACATTTCAAATATTAAGCACTCACGATTTCTTATTTAGCAATACTTCAAGTTGGTATAGGAGATTTGATGATCTTCTATTTGTCTGAAGTGTTTGTTTTTAGTATTATAATGCATGATGATGACGAGATTGGTTAAACAGAGTAGTAATAGACGTTTTGCTTGCATTAGTTTTTGGATGGTGTCAAGTTAATTTTAGCATAATTGGAGCGAATCACTGTAAAAGTTATTCTTATGCAATCAAACACAGGCTTTGTACACAGGATTCTTTTTTCATATTAGTCTCTGTTATTTTGGTCTGGCTTTCAGCTGGTATGAGTCTGAAAGCTTTTACAGTGATTTGTATTGTTGGTTGATGGCATATTTTAGCTATTTGAGCCGTTGTTTGAACAGTTTGTTGCACGGTGATGGTGGTTTCTAGCTCATTTAGTTTCAAGACGATATAACTGAATGAGCCTAATATATGGTTTATTTTTGTTAGTATCTTTTTTCCCATTAGTGGATCTTTTATCGTCTAATATAAAATTAGTCTCTCATTCTTGTTTGTTTGATGAATAATCCAGGTTGGTTTATGTTTTAATCATATGCTAATTCATAGGTTCTTCAGTCAGCAAAATATCGGTATGCAATGATAATTCCATCTTTTAATCATACCTCAAGTGCCTGTGAGCTGTACAGTGAATCCTTCCAACCTTTTCTGTATTTTAGCCTCAAAAAGTTTACCAAGTTAATGCCCAATATGATACATCTGTCTAAGTGATATTCACGTCACGGATACCTATTTTAGAAACTTATCCATGTTTTGCTACTTTCATCTGCACTTTCCAAGGCTGTTTCCATTCCTTTTATCGAGTATTTCTTAGTACTCATCTCTTATTGAAATGAGTAACAATATTGTTTGTTGTACAGGTGATAGAGACGTTATACAGAGCAAGATGGGGTCCTGAAGATGGTGTTGGGAGCATCATAATATCACCTACAAAAGAATTGGCTGGACAACTTTTTGAGGAGTTGAAAACTGTAGGGAAACACCACAGTTTGAGTGCAGGTCTTTTAATTGGTGGCCGTAAAGATGTTGATGAAGAGAAACAACGTGTTAATAGTCTAAACATTTTGGTGTGTACACCCGGTCGGCTCCTCCAGCACATGGACGAGACCCCAAATTTTGAATGTTCGCAGCTCCAGGTCAATATATGAATGTTTTTGTATTCAGCATAAAGGATTAAAAAAAAAATAGTAGATCATGTTTATTTCCTGGCCAGGATACAGGTTTTGGTTCTTGACGAGGCAGATCGTATTCTTGATGCGGGTTTTAAGATGGAACTAGATGCAATTATCTCTCAACTTCCAAAACAAAGACAAACCTTGCTTTTCTCTGCAACCCAAACAAAGTCAGTTAAAGACTTGGCAAGGCTCAGTTTAAAGACCCAGAGTATATCAGTGTGCATGCAGAATCTGTGACAGCAACACCTGAACGATTGAAACAGATGGCTATGATAGTTCCACTTGACCAGAAGTTAAATATGCTCTGGAGCTTCATCAAAGCAAATCTTCACTCAAAGATACTCGTCTTTCTTTCAAGCTGCAAGCAGGTAATACACTATGTTTATTTGTACCACTTATTTTAAAATGCATGTAAATATGGTTTTGGTATTAGTAGTTATGCAAGATTTGGTGTGCTGCATCTTGCAGTAGTGAAATGAATCTGCTGTCTTTTTGGAACTTGTGCTTCCATGGCGTGGTATGCACTATGCAGTTTTATTAAATCTCATGTGTCCCAATTCTTTAACCTTCCCATGCTTAAAACTCATGGCAAGTTATAAACCTAGAATTTGAGACTTCCTATGTAGCTCATTGGATATGAAGCAAAGAGAATATACAGAATTGGCATACTTGTGTTGAGGATTGTCTACTTGAAAAACTTTCATTTTGATGGAAAATACCAAGAGAAGTAAGGACAACTTACAAATTCAGTAACAATGCTTGCCAAGCCCCATATTTGGTCTCAGAGGCAGGACAAAGTGCAATATCTTGCTTCTTGTCTTTGTGGATGAGCTAAATACTCAAGGAAACTATAATAGCAATTAGACTTTAAAAAAAAGGAATAATGCACATAAGTATGGTTTAATGGTGGTACTTTTGGTATTTTCTTTTGCTATGCTGAAAAGAATCTACTATTTTGTGAGATCTACACTTCCATGGAATCCATTATGCATTTTTATTGAATCATGTGGACATCTTTTAATCCTTCCTATTCTTGACTCATGGCAAGTTATAAGCCCAGAGTTTGAGACTTCCTATGCAGCTTATTGATTCTGAAACAAAGAGTGTATACAAAATTGGCATTATTATGTTGAACATTATCTATTTGAGCAATGCGAGCATTTTGATGGAACGATGGGCCAAGAGCATGGAAGGATGCAAACTCAATAACAATGTTTGCCAAGCCTCGTATGTCGTCTTAAAGGTTGAACAAGGCACAATGTCTTGTAAGAAGATCTAAATACTCAAAGAAGCCGTAAGAGCAATTAGTGGACTACTAGTTAATTTTATCACTAGCTATTAACTTGTTTATGAAATTAGAATTCTAACAAGGAGGCAAAATAGAGCAAATGGAATTTACTGATGATCCTTTGAAGGTATTGGTGATTGGAATGTAAGGAGAAGTAATGCGTATGGAGTTATGAACATTGAGAAACTAATTGACAATGCAGAGTGGTGTTGGGTCAACAGATGTTTTAAGTAAATCTGACCTTTGCAACTAATTGATGGAACATAGATCTTTGTATTGTGAAAGTTTACACATTTTAATACTCAGGCTGAATCATTATAAAGAAATTGTCTCTAGCTGATTATTTGAAATTAGACTGCAGCATCTCATGGACTTAGCCCAAAAACTTAAGCTGTTGGAGGACCGGACTAAGCTAATAAACCCATGTCGCACCCCTATAATTAATCATTGTGGGACTATGATGGTCTCCTCCACTCAATTTTGTGACTCCAGCGTCATGGTTTGCAGGGAGCACCCATGGCCTGGGTCCTCCTCGATCTTACCAGGTCCTGCTCAACCCTAGTATCTCCAATGAGGGGTCCACATGAATAATAAGAGTTCTGCTGCATATTGGGCCTGTCTTTGTTACCACCTGTCATGGCTCATAGCTCAAAAACTTAAGTGGCTGGGGGAGGACCAGCTAGGCTAATAAGCCCACATGGAACTCCTTTAATTAGTCAATGTGGGACTATGACAAGCAGCTGGTAATATAGATAGCAAAAGAAGAAATAAGAAAAGGGAAGAAGCAGGATAAGAATATGGGGAGATGAGAAGGTCCTTTCCTACCTTTTGTCCTTTGTCATTATTGTCAAAATCCCATCTGATCTCCTGTTAGATTACTAAGCTTATTTTAATGCTTGGTGGGGTGCTATGCTTGGCTCACCCTCACCCTCCGTTCCTGTTATTTACCAACAGTTGGTCTTGTCTTTATCCTGGGTATGGATCCAAGATCTGATACAACCTAGTGATATCTTCCTGACAAGACCTGCACTTGACCAGGTAATTTTCCCTGACTAGACTTCTCCTAACATGTTGATGGTTCAAAAGATGCCGATTTGGTTTCTTGTTGTTGAGTAGGAAGGCTGAGGAAAGTTGCGACATGTATTCAGTAGAAAAACACAATCTGTCTATTCTGTTTTCTTGGGAGGTGTGTCAGTCAAAGTAACATGTCTTGGGAACAATCACCATTGCCAAGACAAAGGTTCTGATGGTTCTGCTAGGATTTTGTTGGTACATTAAAGCTTGAAATGAACCATGCATCATGTGCTAGGCATGCTTCTAGGTAACAAGTACTTTAAAACAGAAGGAAACACTGGAAGGGAAAAGAAAGTGGCAAAATGGTGCTCAGTTTAAATTAAAGCTAGAGGCATTCCTTTACTGTGGTTCTTTTATCTAATATCTTCTACATTTGTGGCAGTGCAGCAATGTTGTAGTGAGTATCAAATGAAGAGATGAAGTGTCTCAGTGATGGTAGTGTCTAGAATTATGTACTATAGTTCATTTTATCAAATGTGTAATATTGTCTACATGTCTAGCTGTATGGTAATGTTGTAGCGAGTGTCAAATGAAGAGATGGAGTCTCAGTGATAGTAGGGTTGAGATTTTTGTGATGGAATAGTTAAAGAGATGCATAATGCTTCATTGTCCTGTGATGATTCAATGTGACACGATATAGGTAGAATGTAAAGATTAGGAGGGGGGTTACCTGTCAACTTGTTGGACAACATCTATGGTAAAGAACTCCATATGAATAGAGGGGCAACCATGACATGAACCACATGAACAAAGGTTTTGTAGGCCATCCACTGATTGATCCATTTTAATGCATGATACTGCTTTGCTGGTGTTAGTGTATGCATAATTCTGACTTACATCGCTAATGTATTTTTTATGGTTATTGTTCTTGAAAATTCCCCTTTATGGATTGACTTTCTCACGTGCTGCTTTATTCGATCTCAATAGGTTAAATTTGTCTACGAAGCATTCAAGAAGCTTCGCCCTGGAATCCCTTTGAAATGTCTGCATGGACGGATGAAGCAAAATGTAAGGATGGCAATATATTTAGAGTTCTGTGAAAAACCTCCGTTCTCTTTCAACTGATGTGGCATCTAGAGGACTGGATTTCCCAGGAGTCGATTGGGTGGTCCAGGTGAGTAGCAATTTTTTTGGCTTTGTCTGCCACAAGAGAATTGTCTTGTAATTGCTTTATGTACTTTCAGGTTGACTGCCCAGAAGACATTCCAGCTTATATTCACAGAGTTGGCCGCACTGCCCGCTTTACCAGTGAGGGAAAGTCAGTATTATTCCTCTTGCCATCAGAAAGGAAATGTTCACAAAGTTACAAGCAGTTGAACCTAAAATACCAATTCAATTGAAAAAGGTTAATAGCTGTGTTCTTGGCAATTTCAATTTATTGGGCTAATATGCATTTAAGTGTCTGGAGTCTGAAGTATTGCATGATTGGTACAAAAGGCTTTGCATTACCAAATTATGCACCAATATCTTAAACAGCCATAGACAACTTCTGCAAGGATTTTACATTACAATTATTTATATATGATTGATAATACTAAACCAATACCTTGTATGGTCATATCTCAACTACTTGCAGTTATTTACTTGTTTTAGCTTGCATGCTAAGCATTGGTACAGGAGAGATTCATCAATATAAATTGATTTATATGTTGGAATATCAACATCCAGGATTTCTGGTGGGGAAGTATGAGTGATCCGTGGAGTCAGATCATAATACTCCTTTTATTAACCTGTTTACATGTTCTCTTGCAATCTTAAGATTATTGCATTATTCTAGCTAATTCATTAAATAAGAAAATGGAAAGGCTCATATTTTACAAGGAGGACTAAGTCTTTTTTTTTTGGTCCTTTTCAGCCAAAACAGAAAAATTACAACCAATATCGGAACTATTGTCATCATTGCTGGTTAAGTATCCTGATATGCAGCATCTAGCAAAAGGGCATTTGTCACATACCTGAAGTCTATACATTTGCAGCGGGACAGAGACGTCTTTGATGTGTCCAAATTGCCTATAGAAGAGTTTGCTGCATCTTTGGGTCTACCCATGACCCCAAAGATCCGCTTCATAAGTCAGAAACAAACAAAGCAAAAAGCATCCGTGGAAACCATTCATGAACAAGAGAATGGAACCAAGGTTGTGAACAGAGAAATGCAAAGTATTGATAGATCAAATATGGAAATAGAAGATGATGTCCTTTGCCAAAGGAAACCTCCTTGATAGATGCAGAGAGAAACAAACCAGCAGAGTATGCTGATTCTGCCCCTTTGATGCTGAAGCTTTAATCATTTTCAATTTTGCATCTGGGTTTTGATCTAACTGTCACTAATGCTGATACTGATTTGCTTCTTATTACAGTTTAGCCACCAGGGTCTTGAAAAAGAAGAAGCTGAAGATCAATGTGCATAGGCCACTTGGAACAAGGGTCAAATATGATGAGGAGGGAAATGTAATCCCCCCACTAGCTGCCCTGGCCGATATGGATAGTGGAGATGGGGCCCTTCACCCAGATAAAGGTGTGTTCGACTTATTTCATATTTTTAGTAGTTTTAAGCATTTGATTTTTAGATGCAATTGAGCACGAATTTTAATGTTAATAAGAATTTAAATGCTCGATCTAGTACTAGCTCAGTTGTCAATGTACGCACAAATTTTTATGTTAATAAGAATTTAAATGCTCAATCTAGTGCTAGCTCAGTTGTCAATATAATGTAACACATAATTTGGTTGAGTGTGTAATGATCTATCGCATGCGGCTAGTACTTAAAGTTTCATACCTGATTGCAGTTAAAGAGCGATATGCAAAGTTGAGAGAAGAAATGAAAGAGCGGGACAGAGAAGACAAAATTCTGCACCGGGAGCGTCTGCGCGATAGACGGACAAAGGAGAAGATAAAGCTGAAGAGATGGAGGAAGGTGAAGAAGAGGTAGACAAGGAGGATGGTGGGTCAGAATCAGATGATACTGAGAAAGGAAAGCACAAGAGATCAAAGATATATTTTGATAGTGATGATGACGATGATGAGAAGAAGGGAAAAGAGAATGTGGGTGTCAGTGCAGATTCTATATCTATAGCAGAGCAGGAAGCTCTGGCACTCAAGCTGTTGAGCTCCATGCATTCCTAACCAAGTGTTATTTAAATCAAATCTGCTGCTCTGTAGCATTATTTACTTTTAAATTGAGGGGTGGAATTCCATCTTTCTGCTGAAAAATTTTCTGGTGATCATTACTTATTTGAGCTAGGTTTTTGAACTTTTGCTCTCTTGCATGCTCGCCAGCCGAGACGATTTTCCTAAAAAAGTTGTTGTAAGGTACTTGAAACTGCCTACTTCGGTATAGGTTGGACAGCGTGGCCTCAAAGCAGATTTAAATGGTTTGCTTTTCAATGAAACATTAGTTCGCTTGTGGATCTGTCTATATCTATGTGTATACCATAGGATGTGATTTGAACTTTTAGATTAGTAGCCTCTTTTTCCATTAGCCGGGTCATGAAAGTGCTGCCACCCCCAATCTTTAGATGGGAACCTGCAGGTGGAATATATGTTGCAGTCCATCAGAGGAACTACGTGGTGTGCGCTTTGCGTTGTGGACCCCGCTGAGGAATTTGCATAGCATTCTTTGAATGTGGATCAAAGGAAATGAAAAAGATATGCACAGGATTATAAAGAAACTTTGAGCACAAGATGATGATGCAAACAGGAGACTTGCAGTGCCATAGAGAAACTAACTACCTAAACAAACCAAAGAAGATTGCATCTAAGAGGCTGAACAACGAGTGGGAATTAGTATTTCAGGCAAATTAAAGGCAAGAATCAAGAAAAACAATGCAAAGGACAACCAGAAATGCACACTCGAGTTTTGCATTGGAATATAATACAAAAACAGACTCATTTACAACTATGCAAAAATAAAGCAAAGAATCTGCTCTAAATACACCAAAATCCAAATAGTGCCTTTTAGAACAATCAAACTAAAAGATTAAGAAAGTTGAAAAGCAAAAAAAATTAATGAGACAAATAGGTATTTAAATCTAAAAATATGAGGGAACCAATACTGAGAGAAAGATCTTTTATTCCGAGGAACCAGAGTAAGCAAATTGAGAATATAGACATCTTTTTTAATTTAAGAATTCAATATCTAGAACAAATATGTAACATACATTGCCACATTAAAATTCTTAGAACCAATTATTCCCAAATAATGAATAAAACCAACAAACAAGCTAGAAAATCAAAAATCAAAAATCAAAGCGGGGAAAAGTTAGCAACAACAACAACAAAATATATATCAGCACCTAATTCTTCCACCAATATTTCAGGTAACCATCAGTTTCCTTGGGGAGCAGTTAAAGCAGGCATCTCCTGCCTTGTCAGAACATGGACTAAACTTCTGTTATCTCTTGAAGTGTCTCAAGAAACTAGCTGCCTTTGAAATTTCTTAGAGAAAACAAGAGAGAGCTATGGCAACATTTTCATTGACTCTATCACTTTGTTCATTCCTTGAGTTAACTTTGTTGTAGATTGGGGGTTTTGAGGTACTTTTAGCCTCATGGTTTTAGCCAAAACCGTTGTAATCTTTGAGTTGCAACCAACACTTAATTGCCACATCGTTCAGAATCACGGTGGAAATTACAATAGTATCATACAGGGGATGAGCAGGTCATGGTGCGTTCAAAACATAGACAGTGGGCACCTTCTGTAACAAGACAAATGATAAAAGCCAAAAGAAAGAATCAGTTTGTGTTCATCTTAATTCCAGATGATAAATAATAAGTAGAGGTCCAACATAAGCATTTGCCAGTGACATCTCTAGGGAACAGCTCCACCGATATATGAAACAAGGATTATAGTACTTGCTTTTGGTCGAGAATTTTGCATTGTCCTTACTATATCAAGATTTGGTGGGAACCACAGTGGAGGTGGCCAAGTTAATTGCTTGTCATAAAGATCATAGGGCTCCATTCCTTTATCTCGTGAATGATACAACCCCACATTACAGTATGCTTCGGGATCAAAGACAAGCTCCTGAATATAATTGTCGAAGTAGATATTTCCATTGGAACCCACCCACCTCGACCAAGATCTAGCTTTGAAAAATTCTCCACTTCCATTGCCCGAACGGTAGGCTTCACGTCTCTCTTAACCAGCAGAAGGCCCCCTGATGACTCCACCAGATGGAATTGCTTGTAAGCCCGGTCTGTTCTTGTAGGTTCAGCAACAGCACTTCTTCTGTTTGGTTCGGCGACAGCACTTCCATCTCCGGAGTGGGCAGGAGAGGTCCCCAGAACACGACCTTTCCAGCGTCCGTGACGGTGTAAATAGGCCGCAGTGGAATATGACGTCACGCTCCGGCCCGACCGCCCCGACCAGGGGCTCGATAGAAGGCCGCACATTTTTAGAGTTTCAGTTCACAGTGCGTGCAAAATCTATTTTCATATTCACATGTATTTATATCAATATAAGATAGTGATAATAAAATAATTTTAATATTTTATTAATAAAATAATTATAATTATAAATAAAATAATTAATATTTATTTAAAATAATTAATAAATAATTTTTTTACTACTCCTCACACTCCATATGTTCTTTTGAATCTGAAAAAAAATAGAATATAAAAATTAACTTTATGAACCCAATAAATTACTAGTATCTCTAATTTATTTAAATATTTATATAAAAAAATAATTTTAATTTCATAATTTTCATAAAATATTTCAATGAATATAAAAATATGTCATATCAATCAATATGGACTCGAAATATGCATGTGCTCGAAATAAATTTTTTAATCACTCAAAGATCGATCTTCCATTCTCACTCTCTTAGTTTTTCTGACTATGTTCACGATCAACCCATGATTACCCTCGAAAAAGATTAGATCCTGACTACAATATGCTATCCATCGATCATGGATCAATGATCGCCCACTAGAGGTTTAGAAGGAAATTAACTTTAATATCATATGAAGAAACATACTCTCATCAACATGTGTTAACGATTAGTCCCGTCTGACGATGTCTTAAAGAAAACTAGCCCCTGACTATAACATACCATCTGCTGATGTGTTCTAATGATTGTCCCATTGGAGGTTCAAAAGAAGACTAGATTTTGAATCCGTGTGATCATAGTTAGATTAGAGAGTAGTAGAATTGATACATATCACATATTGATGCAAAGAAATATAATTTATTTTCCACTAAAACATGCATATTCGATCAAATATTTTATGAATTATTTTCATGTAAAGCATATAAGTTAATTAATTTAAATAGAATGTTATAGTAATAGATAAATATAGCAACCAAATCTTATGCATGATAAAATAAATTAGGGGTACAAATGACTTATAATTCTTGATCTAGATTTTCATAATACTTTACCAACTAGATGTATTAACCAAAATCTAAATAATTAATTATCCTATTAGACTTCTAAGCAGAAGATAGTCAAATTTACACTATCAAATTTGGTTTAACATCTAGGATCTCGACCAACCCTAGGATTTAAGTATTTATTAAATATAGATTTTAGGTGGAAATCATGGTTACCTGCACGTGACAGATTTGGTTGTGATTAAATCCCCTCGCTATTTGAAAATGTGATCTCACATGATCAATTAAATTCTCTAAATTAGATCTAATTTCATAAATTAAAAAAAATTAAAATTTAGACTTGATCCTAATTAATTGAATAAAAGGAGAGAGAGAGGATGGCTTGAGTTGGATAAGATCAGAGTCAAAGTCTGAGTCCATCAATAATCATGATATCCAGTGTAAGAGAGAATAATTCAAATTTATAGGAAATAAAGATAAAATAAGAAGAAAAGGAAAAAATTAGAAGAAGTAAGAAGAAGAAGATGAAATGAGGAAGGAGAAGAAGGAAAGAGGAGAGATGAGGAAGAGGAGGGCCTGATGGTTGGTGACTGAGAAGGTTGGAGTGGTCATCGGTCGATGGTAGCGGTGGCTAAGATGAGTGGCCGAATCAAAAAAATATTTAAAATCGAGTGTTCGATCGACTACAAATGGGGGGAAATCAGACTCTAATAAAAAAAATAGAAGGGTGAGCAAAGAAGGCTCACCAGCGATCAACAGAGGTGGCGAATTTTGGTCGACGACAGCGAGCTTCAGCGGTTCAAAAGGCAAGAATCAAGCCAAAATAGGGCAAGAGAGAGAGAAGGGGGTTTGGCGGCCGAACTTGGGCTAAGGTGGTTTGTCTGCTGCTAGAGAGAAGGGAGGGAAGAGAAGGGGAAGTGCTCGGTGATACTGATTGCAGGAGAGGAGAGGTTTAAATAGGATACAGCCATGGAAAAGATAAGGCGGGCCTACCTTCAATGGCCTCCAACAGATCATATTAGTCTAATGATCTTGCACCGACCACCGTTGGGTGGCCTTATTATCAGATGACAGGGATCGAGATCTCTCCTATTCTGATCCCAATTATTTTTTCAAAAATTCAAATTAAAGTTGGCAATGAGTTTGCCGAATTCAATTCAAAACTGGCACAGGTAGCCAGGTTTTACATATGACATTGCTGAAGCTCATATCGATCCATTTCTTATCCCAGTTCGGCAATCGCCACAGTCAAATGTTGGTTGCGGATGATGTTGACGATGGTGAATCCATGGGTGAGGGTGGACAGGTCGGCGGGGCTTGGGGTTGGCACCATGATGATCTTTTCGAATATAAAGAAGTACGCCATGTACAGGCCAAAGGGATTTGATGAAGGGAGGGAGCTGAGTCTAGGCACCGGTGAGCGGATTCAGAAGATGGATGTCGTAATTACGCTAGAGGGTGATGACCCAACCATGAGAAGAGCCGTTGTTGAATTGATCGTGAAAGTCCTCGACGGGGAGGTAGATAGTGTACATTTCATGGTGGGAGAAGGGGTAGAATCGAGTGGTTCGGTTGAGGGGGTGTTGGGGTTCTTAGGGGAGAATCAACCATGGGCATTGGGCAGTGGGAGAGGTCCAAGAGGAGAGGCAATCCTTGGTGGCAAAGCGCCATGAGGAGGAACAAAAATCATATGAGGCGGGCGAGCTTTCTATTTTGTCACATTTGCTGCTCACATTAAACTTGAAGCCTAAAAGTTAGAAACTTTCTAAATTGTTAATCCAAAAAATATAGTATTCGATTTTTTTCTTATTTATAAAATATTTTATCAATATATACTATATGATTAGATTATATATACAAAGTAAATTAATAATCAAGTAAATATATATTTTTAGATAAATTGATACATAATTTTCAGAATATAAAGTTCGTCAATCTATAGTACATATCTAGATAATATATACTTAGCAAATTAGTCATCTAGCAATATAATTTATATTTTTAATAAATTGATATATAATTTTTTAAATATCATATTCATCAGTACATACTACATTGCTGGATAATACATATTTATCGACTTTCTGATATATACTATAAATTTTTTTGATACACACTCAATATTGATCCAATACATATAAATAAAGTGAATTTTTTTTTTAAATATCAAAAGACGTCAGCTAGTTAATCATGGTTAACATAATTTTTTTTTTAATCAAAATTTTCAACCAAACTTAGATAATAATAATTTTTTTCTAATAATAAATAATATATTAATTTTTATTAGATGATTCAAGATGCATGTGGTAGAATAATTCTAACAAATAATTTCTCCAAGAATAGAGATGGTATTTTGGATTCCAAGCATGCTGGATATCAAGGATGAGCTAATGCCACCCAGCTTCGATGTGAATAGGACGACTTTACATCACAATCGGACTTGGCAGTCATGGTAGAGGGTGGTCGAAGTGTTCACATCTCAGACGATCAAGGAGGGATGGACAAAACCCTGAGGTCACTCGGCAATCGCTCATTGCCGTCACCAATCTACTGGGTTTAAGTATGATGACTTCTATGACCTGCTATATTAAAATTATAATTACAATCTCGTGTGTAAACTTTTTCATATTTGATTACATAAACATCCACATGGAACAACGACCCAAGCCCCTATCTCAGTTTATATGGTTTGGTTGGACCGGTTCATTTGAATTCTCGCTGTCCCTCAAGGGCTACTAAGCTCTGCCGCATTTCATTATTTTACCTTACCGCATATGGATGTGCCAGCATTTCGGAGACGAGAGTGCACATTTTTAAATTGTTTGATGCCACACAATTAAACAAAGCCGGGCAAAAACCAACAATCCACTTGCGTCAAAACAGGAAAAGATATATGCGGAACCGTCACGGTAGCCAGTTGTTTTTTTTTTTGGTAAAGACTGCACGAGTAAATAGCCATAAACATTGAAAGAGGCTAATTATAAGAAATTTTAACAGCAAAAGATTGGAAATTCTTGTAGTATCCATCCAGCCTAGCATGTTATTAAATATAATTAAAACAAATACTCTCAATAACACTAAGACGATTGAAAAGCTCGAACCACTAGAAAAGAAAAGTAACTCTCCAACCATCACCACCAGCTGCACCTCTGAGGTCCACGCAGCATTACAAAGTTGCACCATAAAGACCAATCCTACAAAGATCTGGACAAGATACAATGCAGGTCACTTTAACAAGGAAGAATACTCTATCAATAGATGCCTAACCAACACTACAGCTCTAAAGCCCATGTTCGGAAACTGTCATTACTCGACCGATGCACGTCTGCAGTCCCTCACGTCACCAAAATATCACTGCACAATGAAATGATTAATCAGTCTTCTAGCCATACGTACAAGGATTACTACATTCAACTAAAACCCAAATGATTAAAAAATAATATAAAGAACACATAACTGAAGAAAAAAAGATAATGAAAATTAATTAGCTGATGTTCCAAGTTCTTCCTGATGCATGGGTAGGGAATGAGGTCGATTGCCAGTAATAACATAAAATAAGTGAAGAAATAATCTAATTTTAAAATCCTAGAAATGTTTCCTTCCTTTGAAATTGAATGCAGGCAATGTTGGGATGGTTAGTATGAGAGTAACAACAAATCTGAGGTCATTAAGTACGATCACACTTGCCCAGATTAATGACCAAAGCAGAGGATTCAACATGGGGTCCAAAATCAGGAATCTTTTGGGTCGAATCTCATGGTCCATAGAACCCCATACTGCCTCCAAAAGACAGGTTCCAACAACACGCAACTTGGGTTATTACAACACAATTCACAAATAGAACTATCGATTTCAAACCTCATACTTGAAACATGGAAGCCATGGAAATGGAGAAACAAATCAGAATCAATAGAAACACTAACCTGCTGCTGCTGTGGTGGCTGCTGCTGCTGCTGCTGCTGCGGATAGTTCCCATATCCTGGATATGATGCATATGCATACATGTTGGGATCCTGTGGAGGAGGAGCATATCCATATGTATCATAGCCCTGGGCATACCCATAATAGCTGCCATTCCATTGGTTAGGATCCTGCTGTGGCTGAAAGATTGAACAGGAAACTTCAGTGTTTCTTTAGTTTAATAAACAACAGAAATAACTTGTCACTCAGAAGATTAATAATGCTCAAATATCATTAAATTCTTGAACCTGTTTATTTGCTGGACTACGACCCCATGAAAGCCGCACATTCTGCCCCCCAAGTTGGGTTCCATTTAACATCTGCAGGGCCTCCTCAGCACATGACCTGAGAATCATTTATTGAAAAAAAGGATCTCCTAAATAGTGTTCAAAGTATAACCCACAAGAAGAAAGCATAGAAGCTAAGGCATGCGAACCTGGCTGCAAATTGAACAAACCCACAACGCTTGCCTACAGGTATCTTTACGTAGACCAACTCACCATATGGGCTAAAAACTTGTCGCAGAAGTTCCTCGGTGACAATTGGATCAAGCCCACCGACAAATATCTGCAGATCAGTATCGGATATCTCAGAACCATAACGCACAAATGACATCTAACATTTAAAGCGAACAGACTACCCACAGTGGTATTATTTGGATCATTCTCAGACTCAGCTCCTGGTGTAGTCTGGTAAGAAGCTGCAAAAGCAATACATGTGAAAATCTACTTCATAGCTGAGAATCATCAACTTACTAGCATGAACGCCATTAATAATCCAATGCTAGCTATGTACAACTCCAAGTAATCCTAAGAAATCTCTAGAAATATACAATATATGGGCATGCAGTTCTGTTCAATCAGAGCAACTTCTGAACCAAACAACTTACCAATAGAGGAAGCATAAAATCTGCAACAAAATACCATATAATGCACAGAATATATTGATCGCATATGGAAGCTGGGATTGTTATGCTAAAGTAATTCATCAGTAGGTAACTGTCAAAGTCAAACACTAAGAAAAAATTTGTTGCACGGTGACAATCACTATTAAGTTGAAAAGTGAATAAAAAATATAGGAAAATGGGAAATTTGTTGTGATGATATAAAAGAAGCTAGCTGCATTAATGTCAGTCCAGGAGTCATTTTGCGTTCTTTGAATTCTAACAACAAGGAGATCATGAATCTTGCAAATCACCGATGCAGACTCTGAAAGAGCGCAAACAAGAAAAAGTGAGAACACTCAAAAAAGGGCTGCTCAAGCTGTTTAAAGCAGGCAGTGTTTTCCCATTCATATAATGGAAGAGGTAGGAAGCCCCAGAAGCTATACCTGATATGCTGTAACCTATAAATATAAAGTAAAGCATGGAAAGTATTCCAGCACCAAAAAATAGATAGGATTAGGAGGCTCACATTGAAATGGGGAGAATCAAAAGAAATGCTAAAACTTAAAATCATGCCATACCCTCTTGCTCAAACAAAGGCATATTCTCATATAAAATGTGAGAAATCTTCTGCTGGACATGTTCCTTCCCCTCTCCCTCCCTCCTTGCTTTCATCCAGAAGATCTATCCATATAATAATGATTTCCTTCTTAACTTAACATCTCAATGAATCCTCTACCTTAGACAAGCATTGATGAATATTTATCTTGTCAGACCCTGATAGCTATTCATCTTCATTATCCCCTGACTTCAAGACCACCTTTTCTCCATGACAAAGCTTAACCAAATCTACTGGGCCAAAACCCTTCGGCACATCCATCCCTCCACTTGCCCCATCACCATCCAAATAATCATCAACAAACACATGAACATTTAGGGACAACCTTACAAGTGCACCTTTGCACATCATATATAGTCAAGAAGATATCCTTTACAATTGGTCTTCCCAACCTCTTGATCAACCTTTTTCTATGCAAGTCTTCGTCAACTTTCTTATGATGCACTCACATCATTGTGCGACAACTTACTACCATCTCCACCAATTCAATCACTGCCAAACTCTGGTGAGCAACTTCTATGATATTCTATTTCAAACACAACACTGATAACAATCAGTATATGAAACTAGTTACCAATTGGCAACTGACTACAGTAGGATTTCTGCATTAGTTAAGAACTATGAAATAAAGTTTGATTCATTGAAGATGAATTAGAAATGCATTGTTTCTAGCACCTTTTGTAACATATAACTTATCTTTGCAGCCAAGTTCTTTTTCTCCCACTACTGTTCATAGTCTATACCTACCATACCACAATCAAGCCTTATACCAACCATTCAGGTTTGTTTATGCATCCATATTCACCAAGCACTCCTATCGAAGACTGGTCATAAACTGAAATCTACTATATCCAAAAAGTGTTTGAATGTGATTTTATAATTACTCATGAGAAAGAAGTTGAACTAGACATACACAGACATAGCTAGCCACCTTTAAACAATAACTAATCGCACTATGCCTGATGAGGATATGTATGTTACGTCATCTAGTTCAAGCAATCCACACCACTAGCTGTACTTTATAATATTCAATGTTAGTGAAAAATATTCTGAAGTATCCATAAAAAGGTATTAAAAAAAATGCAACCTGCAAACTGAAATATAACCATGGGACATGTTTAAATTATGACAAATTTGAGCAAGCTAAAATTTACCACATTTGTATTTATAGTGGACTAGCGATGACCAAGAACAAGAATGTGGCTTCTAGATCTACACTGTCTACCATGTGTTTTCCACAGCAGGGGAACAAAAACATAAATTAAAGGTTAAGCAGCTGGGCTAGTTGCAGAGGGGATCAGGTGTCTGTGCCTACACACATTTATAGATAGAAATAGAATAACATTATAAATACTTGCCCAGATTTCTAATGCATGAACAGATATATGGGTAGGCATTTTTATCACATGCACATTCATGCCAACATAGACAAAAAGAAACAGGAAAAAAAGCATTTCCTGTTTGTAACACATTGTTTGCTATATAGATAATGAAATGAGTTCATCAAGGGAGGGCTAGAAATTGAGCTTAAGGTTTCAGTTCTTGACATGGTTACTTAAGAATATGGATTAAAACTTGCGAAGTGAAACTCAGAAGAGCAAAAGAAATAGAAAAGATATGCAATGGATTCCAAAGAAAAGCTGAACTAGAGATACATAATTTAGTAGTTGATGGCATAGAACAAATTAAGTTCAATCTGTTTGATTCACAAATAAGTACATATATGGAGTTACGCAACCAGAGCCATGGACATTAAACATTAACAAAAGCCAAACAAAGAAACACAGGAACACATAGAGATAACATGGTATTAAGCTATGTCCTCTGCTGTTCTTCAGAGGCAAGCACAAAGAAAAGAAAATAAAGAATAATAAATAGAAAAGGTGCATAAGTCATTAAAAGATATCAGAAAGGAACAGATAATTTGTGGCAGGATTTTGCAACTTCTAACATTGATTTGGAATAGCAAGCAATGTTTTCATCTGCTGTTCACGTCATGACATCACAGGGCATCCTCAT
Organism: Elaeis oleifera; assembly: GCA_000441515.1. Taxonomy (NCBI): domain Eukaryota; kingdom Viridiplantae; phylum Streptophyta; class Magnoliopsida; order Arecales; family Arecaceae; genus Elaeis; species Elaeis oleifera. The sequence goes on along the minus strand of KE505036.1, from coordinate 289,665 downwards.
GAGATTTATTGAAACCTCCAAAATAGGTTCTTAATGAACTGCCGCTTAGATTATGAAATTACTGCTATCAACAATGCGATCACCAATATATCTGCCCTCAAAAAATTTAATTACTTTGAGTATCAAATTATGTGATAACTCAGCACTTTGGTTAAAGCAGCAATCATTTTAAATCACAATTAGTCATGAAAATGAGATATGATGATACATAACAAGAGTTATAATGCTATAAAGGCATTAAACCACCGAAGCTAGACAAAGAAGGATACATCTAGGAGGCTGAATAATGACCGGAAACATTATTCAGGCAATCCGAAAATATAATCAAGAAAATCAAATACAAATAAGAACTGCTTTTACCCATGAAAGGATAATCCAAAACATAAACCCGAATTCATGAAAGAAAATAATATGAAAATTAGATTCATGTATAGCTACTACACGCAAAAAAGATAAAGCAAAATTTTTGACTCACAAAGTGACTAAAATAGTGCCATTTAGAATGATCAACTAAAAACATAAAAAATCAAAAGGCAATGGAAATCGAATTTGACTGATGGGTGTTCAAATAGAAGAAATTGAAGGATTTATAGCGGGAATGCAGATAGATCTCTTCCTTTGAGGAATAGAAGTAAATTGTGAATATAGACAGCTTTTATAATTAAAAACTGAAGAGATAGAACGAAATGTAGCATATAATGCCACATAAAACGCTTGGGAACCAAATTATCACAAAATTAAAACACTGACCTAACTGAGGCCACGCATTATAGGCGATATGCATCTCAGCTGAAGTCAATTCCAGGCCCTAAATGAAGATAGCATGGCATCCTGCTTCGAGACAACATGAATTTTTATAAGACTTTATTACTTAAAGCTACGTGTAAATGAGCCACACTTCACAAAGGAAAGTGCTAGGAAGGAAATGACTTTTGTACATCTATCGAAGCAATGCCACTTATCTTCAACTGAATGACTGGAAAATAAACATACTCAGGATAACATTTAGCGGATTCCACTACCACGCTAAGCATTCAGCTGATGTAAATACAGAATATTTGAAAATGAAATATACATATCAAGAGACGATCTTTATTGTCCCTGCAAATCTCTCTATAACTATAAGCAATGCGAAAAAGAGGTTGACCATAACAGTAAAAAAAAAAAAGAAGGAAATTACTGTTATATTGCCACCTACCATTTGAAGAATACTGTTGAGCACCACCTTTCTTGTTAGCTGCTGGACCAACCCGCATAGGCCTTGATGAACAGTAAACTCCATTCATTTCAGTCATAGCACGTGTTTGTTCATTTAAATCTCCAAACCTAACAAAGCCATAGCCTTTGGATCGCCCGGTAAGTCTATCTGAGACAACTTTTGCTCCCTTAACCGATGAGTAGCGATTTTTGAATGTCTCTTGTAACAAGTAATCTGTGACATCTGAGGCCAAATCCCCAACAAAGATTGTATAATCAGTGCTATCATCACGCCTCTCACCCGATCCACAGGTAGCCCAATTTAGTCTGAAAGTTTGCTCAATATTAGGCATCATTTGGCCGTTATACGTCTGAAGAACTCTTTCTGCAGTTGCTCGAGTTGCAAACTCAATAAACCCATAACCCTCTGATTGCCCAGTCTGTTTATTTCGGATAATTTTCACAGAAAGAACCTGTGATCATGAACAACACGAAGAGGAATGACCCAAATAATTCCAACGCTTAATATGATTGCAACCATTAGTAGTTCTACATAGATAAATAACCAAATAATTACCCACTTGCATCTTTCATCGGTACTAAAAAAACATGTCCAATCAAATTCAACAACTCAGTCATTTGGTTTCATAAACCAATAGCAAACTAAGATTTGTTTCCATGATTTCAACTTAAATATCAAAGCATCTACACAATCTAGCAACTGCATCATATGGATCACAGACGTTAGGAACATTAAGATGGTGCAGATCATATGGATTAGGGCAAAGTCAAGCTTGCCAATACAATGTCTATTTTCTTCTAGTGCACCATATATTAAAGCTGAAAATCCTTCCAAGAAGGTAGACAAGTTATGAATTTATGATTATAACTTATGTAACTATTGTATCCCAGAGAATGTTCAAAACTTCAATGGATAGCAAAGAGTAAAATATCAGCAAGCAGAACCTATAAGTGTAAGACATGCCGATGAGTGATCTTGCATACCCAAGAGAAAGTTAGGCCCAAAAAGTGTATATCATGTAGAGGGATCATCTAAGACAATACCAACATGTGTAACAACCTTGGAGATATGACCTTGAATAGAAGACTTGAATAGAAGTGGTGAGATATGACCTTAACATGCCTCTCAGGTTGGAGTACTTAATGTTGGATAACAGCAACCAAGGATGGAAAGTAAGGCTTTGCATTGATGTAATCTAAGCTCATCTAGGTTGTGCTGTTGTTGCTAACCTAATGTTTCATCAATGGAGGATATTAAGAACCCAGGGAATCATGCCTGCTTACAAATGGGACAAGCATTAAACCAGCATTGTGCTTCTAGCATCTCACAAACCAAGAGCGGAAACCACTTCCTTCCACATAAGAATAATTCTACAGTAAATAAAAGAAGTATTTGTGATACCCTCAGAAAAATTAGTACCATTGACATATCATCCCAAATCACAGACCACAGTATTTTCAGCAGCACATTATGATATGGCAGAAACCTAGCCCCTCCAGAGACTTCTACTGTAACCATTAGAACTATGTCCTGAGGTAGTGACCCAAATCCTCAGCAAACACAAATCCATATCAATAATTCCGAGTACAATCAATTACGTGTTAAAATCAAAACCTTCTCTCCTTCGCTGTTTCATTTTCAGGTTTTCCTGATTCAATCAATTAGGCAGGCTTTTTCTTCCGATGCTTATCTTCCTAATACTGGCAATTATAATTTAAATCTAGAAGGATAGATATCTATATATTTACTTATTCAATTAAATCAATTGGGCATTCTTTATCTTCATATGCCTATCTTTCTAACATTGCAATTATAATTTACGACCTGGAAGGTATAAATCCATACTTTAAATTATTCAGTAGCTCTCTTACCTTAGGAAACCTCCTGTATTTAATTATTCCGTAACTCATTACCATGCATCTTCCACTGTTTCTACATGATGAGACATGAGAAACCCTAATTCTCTATAATTACATGGAATTGGATCCTAAACTTAATTGATTGACATTAAACTAACAATTTCAAGACCATATTACGGATCGTAGTTTACCAAACAAGCTACTAAAACAAAAGAATCGAGAAAATAAAGAATTAAAATATTACATTAATCACGATGCAACTGATGAGAATCGTCAAGAAAACCATAAAAGACCATTCATGTAAAGGAATAAAACAAGCAGACCGACTAGGACCGATTAAGAAGCATTGCTTCAAGAAGTGTTTGGAAGAATAAAAGTAGAAATGTTAAAACCTCTCCAGTCGAGACGAAGCACCCAAAAAGATAGTTCTCATCCATCCAATACTGCAAGTCCCCGATCCAGAGCGTCCGGATCTCGTCAGCCGAGGCCGGCTGTGGGGCCGGGTATTGCGGCTGGGGCTGCGGCACCGACTGAGGCACTGGCGGCGGGATCTGGGACGGCTGCTGGTTCCACATCGGCGGCGGCTGCGCCTGGTAGTACTGCGGCTGCGGCGGGGTGGCATCACCGTCCACTGCTGCGGCTGCGTCTGTTGATGCTCATCCATCGGAGGAGGAGCCATCGATGGCTGCACCATCCCGCCGGCGGCTGCATCATCTTCGGAACAACAGAATAAGAACGAACCCTAACCCCAGAAAACGAAGAGGGCGACCAAACCCTAACCCTAAGCGTAAACCTTGCAGACGGAGGGTAGAGGAGACCAAACCCTAACCCTAGACGAATATCGGCGGTGGCCGGAGAGGGGAGGGTGGGTTAGAAGAAACCCTAACCCTAGCGAGAGAGCACGAGAGAGATTGAGGAGGGGGCCACGGTGTTGCAAAGGAGCGATATAAGAAAAGAGCGATGAAGGGTCCACAGGGATCTGGGCACCGCACCGGAATCCCGTGCGGGGCACTTACAGCTGCAATCAGCTCGTATGCGTACGTGTGCGGATGGCCTGAGGCATTGTATCTTTCGCGCAAAAGAAGGATTCCTTCTTTCGCGATGTCAGTCGTTCGATCGTACAATATCCGCTTCCATCTTTGCAGGTAGATGAAAAAAGGATCGATCATTTTTTCACTCAAAGGATACAATCCAAACCCAGAGGCCCAAATCGTCACATTGATATGAAATACAATTTTTTTGTACACCACCAATGTGCAGAAAACCCAACATGCAGCGTACCATCCCATTGGGTTACTTAAGCCACTTATTTTCGACATGCATTTAATATTTATAATTTTATTTTTTATTAAAATTTGAATGATAAATTTTTTTAAAAAAAAATTATGACATCGACATTCTGTATTGAAATTATGGATTTTTATGTCATAATTTTTTTACAAAATATTATAAAAAGAGAACGACATTTTCGTCATTGAAAAAATTATAAATTTAAATATTAAAATATTTTTTTAAAATTATGACATCAGATAGAAAATTTATAATATCCTATGCAGAAAGTTATGATTTTAACATAGGATGTCATAATATCGGCATAGGATGTCATAATTTTTCATAAGAAAAGGAGCATTTTCGTCGTTCAAAATTTCAAATGAAAAAATGAAATTGTAAGCATTAAATACGTGTTGGAAAGTAGTGGCTACGTAACCCAATCAAATGAGACGATGCGCTCCACGTCAGATTTTCTATACCGCGAGCGATGTACAAAGAATTTCTCTTGATATAAAGTATACGCTAGGTCTTGTTGGGCATGCGACTCATTTTTTAGAGAATAAAAATCTATCCAAAAATTTATTTTTTGAGTGGATATTTTCATATAATATTAGATAAAAATAATTATTTATATTATTTTATGCATTAGAAAATAACTCCAAAATCTGTTGTCTATGTTTTCTATATTATTACTTCTTCGAGATCTATCCATATTTCTATAATACTCTTTATTATATAAATATTATTATATATAATAATTATATTATACTATATTATATTTTATAATATTCTATATTATATCATATAATATTATATATGAACAATATAATATAGTATATTATTATTATAGAATGAGAGATATTTTAAGAATAAATTAAAAATATTTTTGATTGATGGAAAAATGACTTATCCATCTTCTGTGTAAAACTTTCTTTCCATTTTATGAGTAAATACCATCTATGTAAAAACAACTTTCTCATCCATGGAAGTATGAGGACGTGGATAAGATGATTAATAGAATAATTGATCAATTTTTTTATGATATTTACTTATCAAAGAATACGCCCTTAAGCAAACGTTTGGTTTATATTTGGAGAACAAGTTAGTTCCTTGGTTTCATCTTGAAATGAAAAAAGTTTGCTTTATGGCTTATGCGTCTTAAGATTTATTGTTTGAAAGATAAATAACTTAGTTATTTCTATTTTCTTATATAAATCTTTCTAAGAAAATATTTTAGATATAAATAATTTATTCATTTTTTTTTGCATTCTCACTTTCTCAGGTAAGTTATTAAGATTTATCTATATTTTATAATATCATTTATTATATATATATTATAATATTATAATATTATATAATAATATATTATATTATATCATAATAACATCATACTATTATTTGATTATATTATATTATATTATATATATTATGGTGTATTAGATCATATTATATATATATATATATATAGACACACATAACAAAAAAAAATTTAGGCCAAATTGATTATTTTCAAACGGGCTCAAGCAAAGAAAATGTGTTCATCCCCATAATTTTGATTTGGGATTAAGTTCAATTTTCTGGGACTGGTTTCTCAAAAAGTTAGTTCTAACAATTAGGCAAGAGCGCAGCTTGAGACAATCACCACAACACAGAAAAGTGATGTTTCATTTCGATTCAATGGAACGGGATTGAGAAAATAATATATTATAATATATAATATGATATAGATAAATATAAGATAGATCGAGATCCATGTGGGGTATCATATTGTATGAGCTCGACCGTCCATTTGGGGTGGCTCTCGAAGTGACAAACGCATATGTTTTTAACCTGCCAGTTGTTAATTTAAATACGAAACAACGGATTTAAAGATTTGATTAACATCTTCTTTCAAATTTCAACTCGACAGGATTTCGCATCAAATTTAATTTAACGCTAGCTTCCTGAAGCCCCATTCCCCAAACTCGTTCTCCGAAGCATCTTGTTGGATTGATACCAGGCCGCCTGCGAGGAAGTGAGGGCAACAGAGGATTATACGTCGATTACAGGCGGGATATAGCTTCAAGAGATGCTAGGCGAATGGTTTGGATCCGCCGTGATAGGCGAGCTGGTTAACATGGCCCGTTCCTATCTAGACGACCGGAACGAGTGGCGGGCCGGCGTCAGGGAGAACCTCCAAAAACTGGAGAGGCATCTCACAAGGATCGGTGCCGTGGTGGATCTCACTCAAGGCAGATCAATCAAGAACCATAACTTGGAAGCATGACTGACCAAACTCAGAGAGGCAGCTTACGACGCCGAAGATGTGCTGGATGTGTTCGACTACAAGCGCCTTGGAGAGCAGGTTGATTCATCGCCTTCATCTTTCTCCCACCGCATCATCAAACGTCTTCGGACAATTGCATGTAGCTTCAACTTCTGGGATGACAGCGAAAAGAGGTTGAAAGAGATTGCGGAAAGATTCGATAGAATTGCTGCCGACGCATTGGATTCTGTCAGGTTGTTGGAGTCGGGTGATTGCTCGCTCGCCACCTTGGATGAGAGGTATCGGATCACTCACTCAACTTTAACATCCGAAGAAATAGTCTTACGGTCGATCTGCCCAGAAACAAAGCGCAGTAAGAATGTTGCTGGACGAGTCCAATTCTAGCGACAGGAATTCCCCGTCATCTCCATACTTGGATTTGGTGGGGTTGGAAAGACTACTTTCGCCAGGTACGTCCCTGCAGATGAAGAAGTTCAAAGCATTTCGATCTCAAAGTGTGGATTTATGTGTCCGATAAATTCGATGAGCTGGAGATCACGAAGCAGATCATAACATCTATCTCCAGAATAAAGCCTCGGGAGCTTCTTCAGGTAAGGAATACGAGCTACCTTCGGAGGGTTCTTAGAGAGAAGTTGATTGGGAAAAGGTTTTTGCTCGTCCTTGATGATGTGTGGGATACCAGATGGGAGGCACTTCGCCATTGTCTAACATATGCAGAGAAGGGTAGCAAGATATTGATCACGGCTAGAGAGGAAAAAAGTGTAGATGTGATGGGTCCTGTGAGAAAAATCTTGTTGGAGGGTTTAGTATCCGAGGCTTTTAGGTTATTATTCGAAGCATGTGCTTTTCCTAGTGGGATGGGTTATTTTTGCTGTCCGGAATTAGAACCTGTTGGCATGGAGATTGCTGAGAAGCTGAAAGGTAACCATCTTGCAGCAAAGACCGTGGGTAAACTGCTAAGTGCTAACCTTCATCACAGTTATTGGAGAAGCATTTTGACGAGCGATTTATGGAAACTAGAACAGGAGCCTAATGACATCATGCCAGCTTTGAGATTGAGCTACCAGCGGCTACCAGCACATCTGCAGCGCTGCTTTGCTTATTGTAGTATATTTCCTAAAGGTTACAAGTTCATCAAAGAAGGTTAGTCCATATGTGGATGGCACAAGGATTCATTCAAACCCAGACAGCATTTGTAACAATGGAGGATGCAGGGGGAGAGTACTTCAATAATTTGCTGCAGAGGTCTTTCGTTGAACGAGGTGAACACTCTGATGATGTTTCTATTATATGAATGATCTAATCCATGACTTGGCGCATTTGTTTCCATGCATGATTGCCTTAGAATTGACAGCGATCAGATAGGAGTGATATCACGAACGGTTCGCCATTTATCCATCAGGATCGATAGACTAGATGAAGTCAGGAAAGTTGCTGAATTAAAAAATTTGCGCATTCTTCGCTTTGTATTTAACGGGCATGTGCCTAATTATTCTCAGATTCTTCGAGATGTATTGAAAGAGCTAAAAAGCATACGCGTCCTTGATTTATCTGACTGTCATTTGGAAAATTTGCCGGAGATGGGCCATTTAATACATTTAAGATACTTGGATCTCTCTTCTAATGATTTTGAAATGCCTCCAAGATCCTTATCTATGCTCTACCACCTACAGGTTTTGAATTTACAAAACTGTCGAATTCATAGTTCACTACAGTTAAAAGAAATTAACCACCATTTTTTGCCGACGCTTTTTGAAAACGTCAACAGGTTGCGCTGACCTGCCGACGCTTTTAAAAGCATCGTGTTTCAACGACGCTTAAAAGCGTCGTAAAATTTCAGCATTATCAACGCCGAGTCTTTTAGCAAAACGTCGTTAATAAAAAAATACCGACGCTTTTTTGCGTCATTATTTAACGATGCTAAAAACATCGTTAGGTTCGCTTAATCGACCCCTATTCTTCCGTGCCCTAATTTATCTGCCGCCGCCCCTCCCACCCATTCCTCCCGTTCCCCTGTGCCCTAATCCCCTCCCGGCTCCCATCTCCGCCGATTCTCCGCCGCCGGCGCCGCACCCGCCGTCCACGCCGCACCGCCATCCGCCGCTCCCCTCTGCTGCCGCATCCGTCCACGCCGCACCCGCGCCGTCCATGCCGTACGCCGTCCGCCCTCCTCGAAGCCACCCCACCGGCCCTCCTCCCCTCCCCCTCCG
>KE505036.1:255566-269376 GCA_000441515.1 Elaeis oleifera | reverse complement strand
GGCGCCTCCCACTCTGGAGGGTGCATGTGTGAGGCAGGGGACGAAGTGCCCCCTTCCTGGGGGCCACTGTTGTGTTCATGGTACTTTGTGGTCGTCAGAGGCAGCGCCTCGGACCTCACGAAGTATTGTCCGCTCTGGGTGTGCGGCGTGCGGCCGCGAACGGGCCCACATCGACCGACCCCGCACGGTTTTGTCCCTCGGTCCGGGTGAAAACCCAGGCAAAAGGCGCCTCGTGAGGGATTGCGTGCTCCTATCCCTACATAAGCACATGACACTTCAGAATTTGCCCGGTATGGGACTAAAGGGCGAGGCCCGCCTCGAGGCCTGCCCACAACAATTTATATATGATGCATCAGATGCTTGATCACGACGGATAGAAAACTTTCTTTGAAAATATCATCCGGATTTCCAGCTTTCTATCAAGAAAAACACTTGGACAAATGCTCTGCTGCGGCACTCTGAAAGCTTCATTGAGTACGTCACTTGATTGTCTGTTGGTCATGTAATGTTGTGCTGTTGCAATAGCTTTTGTCACTTGCTTGCCCGCAAGGTCGAACGACTCGAAACAGGGCCGGTCCTGAAGCAGGTTGAACAGGGCGACCAAGCTCCGATCTTACATTGATGTTCCAATAAAATGTAAAGATGACTTTCTATAATATTATAATAAAAAAATAATTAAATAAGTTAATGATGAGTTTTATATACTATTTAACAAATATATTTATAAAAATTATTACACGTAGATTAATTTTTAATGATAATTAATATTTAAATATGTTAAATTTAATAGAAAGGTCTCATTTTTTTCAGTTGGTTCAGATCTAAAAGTTATCAGGACCGGCCTGCATAGAAACCTTAGGATGCTAGAAAGTGATGACGAGCCCATCTCAGAGCTCCTCTCTGCCAAATGGGTCTCAACCAACGTGCATAAGTCCAGTTGCTGCTGCTGCATCAACCTTCAGAAAAGTGAAGGCAAATGCGGGCTTTCTGGCACACCACCCCCCCCCCGGGTCCGGTCCACTAACACAGCCCTGCGGGGCAGTCTTGCTCCCTATAAGCCCGACCATTGAAGGCCCTTCACCATGAGCCCCCAAACCTGGGCCACAACCTTCGTACACTCCACAGTCCCCAAATGGGCCGGCCCAGCCGTCCCCACGCCAACCAATAATTCTCAAGCGCGACTGAAGTCGGGGTCAACCGGGAGGTCTGCGGAGGGACCGCTTGCTAGATTCCTGGTAGGTCTATCCCACATATTCTTTCGCACATGCATCATCTTGTTGGATCGGCTGCGAGGAAGTGAGGGCACCAGAGGAGGATACCTCGATTGCAGACTTTCTATGGCTCATCAACTGGGCGAATGGTTTGGATCTGCAGTGGTAGGCCAGCTGGTTAACAGGGCCGATTCCTATCTGCAGGACCGGAGAGAGCGGCGGGCCGGCGTTCGGGAGAACCTGGAAAAACTGAGGGGTCATCTCAGAAAGATCAGCGACGTGGTCGATCTCACTCATGGCAGGTCAATCAAGGACTCTAAATGGGAAGAATGGCTGATCAAACTCAAGAATGCAGCCTATGACGCCGAAGATGAGCTGGATGTGTTCGAGTACGAGCGCCTTAAAGAGCAGGTTAATTCATCTTTCTCCCATTGCATCCGCAGACGTCTTCGTACATTTGCCAGTAGCTTCAACTTCTGTGACGACAGCGGGACGTTGAAAGAAATTGTGGATAGATTCGATGGAATTGCTGCCGAGGCATCGCAAAATTGTCGTAGGTGGTTCGAGTCGGATGGTTGCTCGCCCGCCATCTCGGATGAGAATGAGGATGATCGGACCACCACCTCAACTTTAAGATCCGAAGAGGAAGTGTACGGTCGTGAAGCCGTGAAACAAGATGCCGTAAGAATGTTGCTGGACGAGTCCGATTCTAGTGCCAGGAATGCCTCCGTCATCTCCATACTTGGATTTGGTGGGGTTGGAAAGACGACTTTCGCCAAGTACGTCCTTGCAGATGAAGAAATTCAAACTCATTTCGATCTCAAAGTGTGGGTTTATGTGTCCGATAAATTCGACAAGTTGGAGATCATCAAGCAGATCATAACATCTATCTCCCAAATAAAGCCTCACAAGCTTGTTCAGGTAAAGAATATGGATTACCTTCTGAGTGTTCTTAGAGAGAACTTGATTGGGAAAAGGTTTTTGCTCGTCCTTGATGATGTGTGGGATACCAAATGGGAGGCGCTATGCGATTATCTGACATATGCTGAGAAGGGTAGCAAGATACTGATCACGGCTAGAGAGGAAAAGAGTGTAGATGTGATGGGTCGACCCGTGAGAAAATCTTTTTGGAGGGTTTAGCATACAGGGATTTTTGGTTATTTTTCGAAGCATGTGCATTCGGTAACGAGAGGGGTTCTTTATTTCATTGGCCGGAATTGAAACTTGTTGGCATGGAGATTGCTGAGAAGCTGAAAGGCAACCCTCTTGCAGCAAAGACCGTGGGTAAACTGCTAAGTGCTAACATTGATTACAGTAATTGGACAAGCATTTTGACGAGTGATTTATGGAAACTAGAACGGGGGCCTAATGACATCATGCCAGCTTTGAGATTGAGCTATCGGCGGCTACCAGCACATCTGCAGCGCTGCTTTGCTTACTGTAGTATATTTCCCAAAGGTTACAAGTTCATCAAAGAAAGGTTGGTCCATATGTGGATGGCACATGGGTTCATTCCAACCTGGGATGAACACCCGAAATTGGAGGATATAGGGGAAAGCTACTTCAATGATTTGCTGCAGAGGTCTTTCTTTATACGAGGTGAACACTCTAATGATGAATTCTACTATATGCATGATCTAATCCATGACTTGGCGCATTTTGTTTCCATGCATGATTACCTTAGAATTGACAGTGATCGGATAGAAGAAATATCAACAACAGTTCGCCATTTATCCATCAGGACTGATAGATTAGATGAAGTCCGGAAAGTTCCTAAATTAGAAAAATTGCGCACTCTTCGCTTTGTATTTACCGAGGGTGGGCCTGATTATTCTCAGACTCTTGAAGATGTATTGAAAAAGCTGAAAAGGATACGCGTGCTTGATTTTCTGACTGTCGTTTGAATAAGTTGCCAGAGATAGGCCACTTAATACATTTAAGATACTTGGATCTCTCTTCTAATGGTTTTGAAATGCTGCCAAGTTCATTAACTATGCTTTACCACCTTCAAGTCTTGAATTTACGGAACTGTAAAATTTGTAGTTTGCCCAGTGACATAAACAAGCTGATCAAGTTACGCCATCTTAAAGCAGAAAGTGATGTTGTTTCTACGATTGCAAACATTGGGAAGCTAACTTCCCTTGAAGAATTGTCGCTATTTGAGGTTGACGAGAATAGGGGAAACCATACTAAAGAGCTGGAGAACATGAGTCATCTTGGAGGACAACTTCACATCAAATGTCTTGATGTTGTCAAGACAAGGGAAGAGGCCAACAAGGCACATTTGGATGAAAATATTACCTTAAAGGATTGCAGTTAGAATGGGCTTCTGAAAGTGATAATGTAGAGGAGGTGCTCGAAGGCCTCCAGCCACCCGGCAAGCTTAAAGAGCTAACTATTAAACGGTACAGTGGCACCAGATCTCCAACTTGGCTGGGTCCAAGATGGCTTTCGGATCTGACATCCATTCATTTGAGCTATTGTGAGAGATGGAACGTGCTCCCGCCTCTTGGACAGCTGCAACATCTCAAGGCTCTTCACATGGAAGGGTTGAATGCAGTAACACAGATTGGTCATCAACTTTATGGTAACGACGGTATCGTGTTTCCTTCCTTGGAAGTGCTGACATTCAAGTTCATGTCAAGATGGGAGGTGTGGTTAGGAGTAGTTGAAGGCCGGCGTTCGTTTCCTCGCCTTCGTAAACTCAGCATAACAAGTTGCCCAGAGCTGAAAAGATTGCCTGTTCTCTCCATGTTCAAAAATCAGCGAGATAACATCTCTCCTTCCACTTTGCTGATATCTGACTGCCCATGCATAACATGTCTTCCTGGTGAAATGCTGCATCAACTGAAAATCTTGGATGTTAAACGTTGCCCCAGTCTCTCAGTGTCCCCGCCTGGCAATGAAGGAGAGGAGGTTGTGTTGTCACTTGTTCGCCTCTGCATAGAGGATACCCCTCTGCTCAAGGGGTGGTTTCTGTCGAAAGGCCTTCCCTCCCTTCTAGAGTTACATGTCCGGTGTTATCCACAACTCTTATCGTTCAGTAGAGACCAAGAGATGTGGCTTGAAGGTCTCATCTCTCTCCAAGACTTGCATATCGTCAAGTGTATCTACCTTCTGTCACTACCTGTAGGGCTGCCAAATATTCCCACCTTGAAAAATTGTGGATAGAGAACTGTCCTGCTATCTGGTCACTTCGTGAGAGATTGCCGACATCCTTGAAACAACTGTGCATACGAGAATGCAGTCCATTGCTGAATAATCGGTGCAAAAGGATGGTAGGTTCAGATTGGGACAAGATCGAACATATTCCTTACATAACTCTAGATTCAGAGACAATCCAAGCTCCTGCAGCTGTGCCCTCTTGCTAAGGTACCAGTAGAATTCCTCTTTTCTTCCTCTACCATCTGTGTTAGACATGATTGAGTCATAGTTCCTGATTTTTCTTAAAGAAAATAGTAAGAACTTGATAAAAGCTGTGTGAGGCATTAGTTATGCTTTAATCATTTCTGTCTGATAATTTCCAAGTCCGATGTTTTAAAACAGTGAGGCAAAGCAGTCTTGGCATACTCTGCCAGTATTTTCTCATTTTCACTTCCTTTTCCTCGGTTTTGAGCCTTGTGTTGGGGGCATCTTATTATGTCGAGGAATAAAATAGTATCAAAGCTCTGAAGGATTACTGAGGTTGGCAAAAGTCTTGTTTGACAAAGAGGTTTTTTTTTTTTTTTTCTTTTTGAAAGAGAAAAAGAGGGAGATCCATCCGTGTTATAATTATCCAGGTCCAAATTCTTGGGGGCTGCCACCCAAGATTCCAGCATGGAACCTTTTATTTTTAAATAAAGGGGTGTGACCATTGGGGTAATTCTAACAAAAAACTTGTATCTCATGTTATAAATAACTGTTCTTTGAACATTTTAATTTTGCTCTCCGATCTAATTGTAATTATTCTGTCTCTCTGTTTTTTCAACCAATTTAAAATTCATAGGCTATCACTCAATAAACAAATGATACCTTTAATTTCAAAACTTGGCAAGCCTTATTCATGAAATGCATTTTGGATACGAAAACGGTTGCTGTGGATGCTGTGGATTTCTTGTTGTATGACTTTTGGGAGTGTTATTAAAGGTATGCACAAATGTTAGTATACTATGCTGTTGTCATGCGATGCTTCTCCACTTCAAAAGAAGAGCCATCACGGTAATTGGAAATGTTGAAACTGGAGAAACTAAGAGATGGTGGAAGCTGACTCAGGCAAGAGCATCCCAATGTAGTAAATGCTTCTCCACTTCTAACAAGCACAGTGCTCTTCTTGACCCTTTGTCATCTTCAGTGGTTTGTCTATACAGTGTCTGCATGATCATCTAGGAATTAGCATTATAGCTACTCATGTTCATAAAATGTAGCTCACATACGTTTATGATGTCATGTTTTACATCATACTGTAACTGATGGACGTTATGATTTAGGGCATGGGTGGTTAAGATTAGGTACACTTTTCATACAACATTTATTTATTTATTTATTTGCTTTTTTGAAGGAAAAGCAATGGTTCACCCTGTTTCTGTTCAGGATATGTGAAGGAAACAAAACAATCCAGCCACTTTTCGGACAACAAGATGTTCCTTGAAGGCTTATTCTAATCAAGTTTGGGTACATTTCACCTGCATCATGCTAGTTGTGCTATTAAGACGGATGGATAAATTTTCTTCAAGAAAAGTAAGGGAAAATCAATCTACATTTCTATGAGTTGTGCATCAGTTGCATTTAGTCAAGAAAAAAAAATGTAACATATGAGATGTGCTAAAGGAGTCAAGACTACATCTGCTAATTTAATTGGTTCTTTAGTAAAGGAGAGGAATGCCGTGCCTAATAAGCTTCCATGGTCTATTTCCTTCTGTCCAAGGTTATTTAGTGTCTGTTCTGTTTCTTAAACGATTTTATTTTCATTATCTCTCTCCTAGGAATCAACAAAAGCAGAAATTTATTTTCCTGCCATCCACTTATCATACCATATCTCAAAAACTCATTCTAAAATTGGATACTTCAGTTTTGAACTCAAGCAAATTAAATTTTGATGGTGGTGGTGACATGATTAGGGTTCAGTCCAAGAACACCTTGGTTTATGATCTCTCTCCTGGGAATCAACAAAAGCAGAAATTTATTTCCTTTTGTCCGCTCATCATACTATATCTCGAAAACTCATTCTAAATTTTGATACTTCAGTTTTGAACTCAAGCAAGTTAAATTTTGATGGTGACATGATTAGGGTTCTGTCCAAGAACACCTTGGTTTATGTTCATTTGCAGAATTTTATAGCCTGAAGCAGTTGATGTGAACCTAAAGTATACTAGTTTCTTTCGTCAACTCGCATGAGATGAAAATTTTTGTGCCTTTGAACTGAAGTGCCAGGGCAACATATAGAATGTACTGCCAATTAATTAGTTGGCAGTCCTAATATATATTACAAAAGCTCTGACAAGCATCTAACAAAGTATAATAAAGCGCACAAATGTAGTATAAGTAGAAAGGAAGACTCACAAAAAGCCTAGATCGTAACTGACATACAATGAGTTCCTGGAGATTGTATGAACATGTGCAAAATCTCCATACTGTTTTGTCCTTTATGCTACATAAAATAGAATCCTGACCTGCAAGCGCCGTAAATTATCATCAAAATGAAATCTACTTTTTATTTAGATCAGGAAATTTCCAAATGAAGTCAGGGAGCACTCAAATTTAATCTAATACACCATAAACAGAAGAAATGAAGACCACCTTGAATTCCAATTCATGGGAGACTTAGGTGTCCTAATACGAAAAGCTGACAGATTTACAATCCTTGTGTGAAAGCTCGGTGAGCCAAGGATAATTTATGCCTCGTTTGGAAATTGAGCATTTTTTATCTAAATATTTAATCAGGTGGAATGTGGAGAACTACTTGGCCACAAATGTTACAAATATGGTGCCTTTGTCTTGTACATATATCGATTATCTGAAGCTTCTGTTTGTTTATGTTACCATGCATGTACCATCTAACTGATTAACTTGTATACACATCTTTCCATTAAAATGGTGGTTAAGCACAGTTGTCCAGATAATCACTCATCATGCATTTTACCTCCTATTAATGGAAGATTTGCAATATATTTTGTCAAATTACTTTTCAATTTATCTCCTTTTTTTAGATTTTTCACTGTTGAATGTGAGGATAATGGACAGAAGTAAGTTCGTGAGCTCTGTTTTGGTAAATTGCTTGCTAGTTTGATGGTTTATTAATTGAAATTTATAGTTCAACTTAGATGCCTTGCATCCAAGCTTATGAAGTTTATGAAAATCAGACAGATGAGCATTGGTTGTTTTGATTCAGAAGGAACAAGGGATGAGATTTATTTTATCATGATGTTTTTACAGCCAATGTGTGATCTGGCTAAGCTTTACCCTTGTGATGATGTTGAATTAAGTTTATATATGTCATTATCAATATATTTTGATCTTATTAGTTTTAGTTAGTTGAAGTATAATCTGTAAAATTGCAAATAATCATGTGCACAACTTATGCATATTTACTTTGTGCAAAGGTCTAGAACATCATTTCATAATGGCAATTGGTTCTAAAAAAGCAAAACAAAAAAAAGAAACATATTGGCTGACTAATTTGGGAGTTGATATTTTGCGCTTGATGTAGAGAAATTGACAGATGGGTCTGCAAGCTCTGCCCCAACATAAAATCAAGAGATGAGTACAAGAGCATGTGAATCACTTCTCAACAGCCTACTTTAGTGTTACTCTAATTATCAGTTTCTTCTTCAGAGCCATGATATCGTGGAGTTCAAAGGAACATCATGAAAGACCAAAACAGGGGATCATATGAATGTTATAACAACCAGATATATTTATATCTGATGAGAAGGATGCTTGATCATGGCAGACAGAAAACTTCCTTTGAATATATCATTCAGATTCCCAGCTTTTATTGAAAAAGCCGCTTGGGTGAATGCTCTGCCATGGCACTCTGAAAGCTTCATTGAGTATATCACTTAAATGTCTACTAGGCATAGGCTGTTGCAATAGCATCATCACTTGTTGCCTGCATACCTTAATCTCACCAATTTACTTGGCTTGGTGGGGAGAGGATTATATAACAAGGTTTTGTCTCCTATGTTCTTGGCAGTGTAGCTCATGATTCAAATTTTCAAAGATGTGCCTAATCTCTGCATTTCCGAGCACCCAACATTGTTTTGGCAACTTATAATTGAGGGCATCACTCGGTACAGTATCTAGAATTTGGAGACTGACTTTTCTTGAGAAAGTGAATTCTGTGTCAGAAGGGGAATGGATTCAAGAAAGTCTCAATGACAACAGTGTTTTTTATAATTTTTAGGATCTCAAAGTGTAAAGAAGAAACTAAGGAGGCCAATTTGTTCAACAAGAAGCACCTTAGGGGTTTGCACTTAGCATGGTATGATCCTATCAGTAGTTGCCACCAACATGATGCAGAAGAGGAGGTCCTTGAAATCCTCTGAAGTGAGATATTGCTTTTGTGTAAAAAATTGTAATGTGATTCATCTGTACTACCAATTAGCATGTGTCTACTATATGTCATTGCATTATCATGTTTGCAGCAGTATTGATATTCTTTGAGATGGTTGGTTGTTACCTATCATGATGCCAAACTTTGTTGAGCTATTTTGTGAGAGAAGTACACTTTTCTTTATTTTCATTGTCTCTTTATTTTTTATGTTTCATTGATGAGTATTTTTGACACTGTTGTTTTAGCTTTAGCTGCATTTTAGTTGATTCCATTTAAGACAATAATCTGCATGTTTGACTTTCAGCCTATTGTCTATATTTTATTTTCTTTTAATTTCCATCAGAGATGGCTTCTTCCCACAAATGAGAACTAGATTTAAAATTATTCTCTTGAGGCTTTATTTCTCTCAGCCTGAATTTAATACTGATCACTACATTTCCTACATAATTGTATGGAATCTTTGGTAGTTAGAAGGAGCTGTTGAACAAGTCCTTGCAATTTGGATTTAAAGGAAACACCAATTCTCATTTGAAGCAAGTTGCTCCACTCTTTCATTCAACAATCTCTAGAACATTTTAATGTATATTACAACTTCTGCTACGGCATGAAAAGGTGAATATGGGATGAAGGATCATTTTGGGCATCATTTCGTATTCAGATATTCATGGTCAACAACAAAATTATCAGCAACTTCCATACTTCACCAGACAACCATGAAAACTGTGAAAATTTTAGTTACCACAAATTTTGTTCTAGAAGAAGAGAGAGAGAGCAGGAAAAAGGAAAGAAGGAAAAGGCGCAATAATAAACAACCTTTGCAGTATACTGTTCTTATTGGACATTTGAAGTGGTTGAAGTGTGTCTCTATCAAGTGTCAGCACCTCTCAAGCTACAGGAAGCATGACACTATTTGTAGTGCTAAACTGTCTTATTCATCCCATACAAAAAAAAAAAAAAGTCTTACTCATAAGTCTCAGCACTTTAAGAATTCGTAATAATCTTAGTGTTCGGGTAAATCAGAAAAACCGGATTCGGGCCTCGCTTGACGATGCTGTACTCTTTAAAATGTAGATGCTACCCAATCTGTACGCACAGAACCAAGCAAAAGCCCAGCCAAATATTTACCCTGGCTAGAAAGCTCATCAAACTATGCTACCCTGTATCAACTGCTCTGCACTGCCAAAAAAGAAGAAGGAAAAGAAAAAGGAAGAGGAAGAAGAAGAAAAGAAAGGAAAAAAAAAGAAAAGAGGAGGAAGAAAAACAACTGAATCACACCAATCAATCATTTTCTTCAGGACTCCTCACCTGTTCGGTGCTTTGAGGAAGAAAAATGACTTGGTACCTCAGAAGTATCGTATAAAGGTAGTGACGGGGATGCCAAAAGCCAGTTGAAAGGTCATCATGAGTGAGAAAATTTCTGGGATATCGGTCTGAGTTGCTTGAAGACATCAATATCACTCATGCTGTATGTACGTATACAAACCTATAGCGTCTTTCTAGATGATGATCTGACAAAAAAGCGCAGTACATCTATCAAAAATGGAGCAAGCTATCAAATTCCCATAAAGAATTTATCAACACGGCTTTTCTGCATGCATCTCCTTTGACAAGGAAGACCAAGGAAAAGGAAAAAGGAACAGCCAAAGCGATCATTTAATGCATCTCATTAATATACTGAAGGTAAGTTCTCATAAATATTATAATACATTTCAGTATGGTATAAACATAACCATATCAAATTCTCTCAAGCAATATAACCGCTAGATGCTCATTCTAGCTACAAGGCATGGATTTTACCTGGTATTCAAGTCCAAACCAACAGCCTAGCATAATTTTGAGAACCAGAATAACAATTAAGAGTGAAGTCCTGAAGAAATAAACTTAAAAGAGAGTCTCCTTGTTGCAAAGCACATGTTTCAGATGCTTAATTTTTTCACAACTTTCTGACAAACACATAACCTAGTCCTACAAATAATGAACCTCAGCCTCTTCAGCCTTAAGCCCACCTTTATCTTTGGTTTACACATTCTTCCCTTTGAAGAGGATCTCCTTCTCTCTGAATCAGCTTCTTCCAATACCTTGCAGATCAAAAACTGTGCTTTCCGGTTACGTAGCTCATCTGGGTCCTCCTTCTCAACCCTCGAGTAAGAATAGGCTGTCCTCAAGAGGATCATTTCTTTTGAGAGAAACAAAGGAGATAAAAGAGATCAGGCTAGGAAACTATGTCTAAGGTGGGGGAGTCACAAATCTTCTGTTAGCTCAGTGCCAAAGGCAAGGAGAGTATAAGATTATACATAGAATCCTAAACTGGCGTGCTAAGATGTCTTCATTATTATATATTGTCAACACGTAAGACCTTGGGAGGTTCCTTGGCCCTTTATTAGTAATCTTTACCTGGACAGGCTGAGAACTGAGAAGTTGGTCTATTTGCTTATATTTTACTATTTTATCAATGTGAGGGTGTTGAAGGGTGTTAATGCTTGCTCGATGGCCCGATTAAGATCATATGCTACCAGTAGATGCATATTGACGATGTGATGCACAATCTATGCATTCATATATTTATCAATTAATATGAAGTCAATGGATGAGACACATATGGTAATAGGATATGCATTTTTTGTGCATGACTCTTTGAAGCATGCCTTCACCTATAGTTTGTAATGCGGTGAAAGTCAGACCAGTTCTATATAAAGGCTGTCCAAGTGATACCTGCCAAATTATGTCCATGCTTCATTGTTGAAGAAGTTAGATCAGTTTTATTTTGGCAAGTTCATGACAAGCATGAAAGCTAGGTCGAGGGGAAGGACATAAAAGAATAAGATATATGATAATACCCATTAAATTATTTCTGAAAAACGTCAACGAAATCATATATATGGAACAAGCTGACTTGGCCCCGGTGACAGCTTTTCTTATTATCGTTTGGTGGTTGTGAGGGTCAGTATGCGAATTTTTTGGTTGGATGGTTCTGGTGCCATGTCTACATGGGGAACTAAGATGCATGAAACAATATTATTTATTTAAGGAAGCATAAGGTCTATGTGTGCGTGCGTGCGTGTGTAAACAAGACACAGGCATGCGCGAGTGCAGAGTATTTTTTTACTACATTATTCCGACAAATGACGATATCAAGAACAACTCGTCTGGCAGACAAATGGCTGTGGATTATACTTGAAGTTGATGGATTTTCTTTTTTTTTTTTTAAGAATTAATTTCTGGCGTAAAAATGTGGATTTTATAGAAATATTAGGGATAGAAGATGATTGACTGATTTGTTTCTCAAAAAATAAAAGAAGAAAGGAAAATAATTGGGTTGTAAATTGTAATGCTGCATGCAGGGCTATTAGGACTTCAATTTATTGGTCCAAAATACAAACACGAGATGGAAACCCCTACAAACTCTGTTAAGTCCTTGTTAATCAAATACAGCCAGGACCCCTTCTTGGTATATAGAAATTGATTTCTAGAGCTTGAACCAACCAAGATGTGAATTGGTTGGCAAACCAGAGGAGAAATTCTTCCCACCGTAAATGTTGAACCAGAGCAAGTTCGAGTTTATAGCAAGATAGATCTCATAGATGCGATCATTTTTGCTGAATGAAATTCCACATAGCTGTTTCAATTGAAAGAAACAATTAACAAAAAATCATAGCTTATATACCATGAAAGCCTATGTTTCAATGTTAAAAGTATATGTTGGTCAAATTAAAATTATTACAATCGAAAGGTTGAACTTGATATACAGCAGTCAGTTCCTAATGACCAGTCGTTGATATGCTTTTAGTCTCTGCGCAACAACAAAACAACAACAAAACTCATCTGCCTATAATTTTTCATTTTATTGCAATGGCTGTCGCCTAAACTAAAAATTTCCAGAGAGCTAAAGCCAAAACCAGCGAGTTAATCTCTGTCACTTTTTTTCTTTTCTATCAGACAAGTCTAGACAACCAATTATTGTGGGTAGTAGCATCTATTATTCCCAATGAAAGAGAAATTATTGCTGCTCTAGCTTGGATCATGGTGCTGCATGGAGGTCATGGGTCATTTTAATTTGGTAAGGGTGCAAGCTGACTCTGTAATTTTAATTCTCTATGTTATGGATCTGTACCTTGACCTTAGCTTTTATATTCTCAGCACTGACCGAGCTATGAAAGATGATGACTATTAGAATATGAAAATACGACAGATGAAGATCGCTGGATACGACCTATCAAGTTAGCCGCAGCCTAATTTGGTTCATCTCATTCTCGGATGACCTATCATAGCTTATACACAGTCAATCAATTTCAGATAATTTGAGTTTAAACAACTACTCCACAGACCTCAGAATCTTGGCTCCGGACGATCTATTATAGCTCATCCGTAGCTGAGCTAAGCTCCTCACCAGATCCGCCTCTCTTTCAAATTGGAAAATCCAGATAGAATGGAATTCTTTCACGATCAAATCTCTCGTAAAAAAAAAATTATTTGAATTAATCTGTGCGATAAATCTGAAAATTATCAAGACTTCGAGGCGGATACGACTCAAACTCCTCTCCTATAAATAAAAGCTCCGAGACCCTCAAGGTATGCAATCGACTCCTCGCTTTCTCCTCTCATTGTTCTCCATCTCCTAATTTGAGCGTCGGAGGGGCTTCATCAGAGAGCACCTCAGTGAGAACTTCTTTGCAGGTATTTGAGTGAAGCTTCAACAGCAGTTTCACTTCGACCACATCAACCTCGGTGAATGACCTCAGGCGAGGAGATGAGGAGCAATACTTACTTTCCATGATCCAATCTATAAACTATGGCAAATCGAAGAGCGAAGAGGAAAAGAACAATGAGTAGTATGTGCAAAATGGAACAATTAGTATATGCAAATTGGCCTACTTAATTCAATTTATTATGCTCAATTATCATAGCAAAAATCTATTACTCTTCAACTGCTTCTAGTTTGGAAGGATTATAAAATAAGTACTTTAATTGGCCAGTCAGCAAGTGAACCATTGATTCCATGGGAGTGTGTGTGTGTGTGTTAGAGAGAGAGAGAGAGAGAGAGAGAGAGAGAGAGAGAGAGAGAGAGTAC
>KE505036.1:219415-233576 GCA_000441515.1 Elaeis oleifera | reverse complement strand
ATATATATATATATATATATATGTGTGTGTGTGTGTATATATATATACATATTTCATAATATTATTTTATTAATAATATATATTAGTAATATATATTTTGAATAGGCTAAGATTTGAATTTGAGTTTGAAACTGATATCCGAGTTGGGTCAAGTTAAGCTCAAGTATTGTCTTTTTTATATCGAGTCGAGTTTAAATTTAGTATATTTAAGCTCAATCGATCTCGAATCAAATTTTGAATCTGAGTAGTTTGAATCAAGTTGAATTCGAATTTCTGATTACTTAATTCGACTTGATTCAATTATACTCTTAGTTACGTGGGAGTTATCATGGGAGATATAATCCTGCACTAATTCGAATTTCTAATAACCGGAGGGAGTTATCATGGGAGATATAATCCTGCACTAATCCGGCTCTCTTGCGCTGTCTCTTCCTTTTGTAGTAGAATCTCATTCTCCAACCAACCCTACGAAATAGAAAATTTCCGACCATGTGTAAGATTTGTATTATTGTGTGCCAGGGAAGAGCATCTTCCTGTTGATGTCCATCCACAGCTTGTTGGGAACCAAAGACAAAACCGATCTATTTGATTTGGTTCCTTTTCAATATGGCCCATGTGATTTATATGAACCAGTCCATTAGCAGCCAAACTCAGGGTCCTGCCACTTATTCTGTGACTCGGTGTGACCGTCACCACCATATGGGAGGTGGTTCTGGAATTCCGAACACGCCAAAATCACCGGAAGAGTTACAATAGCTGGCTTTAACCGCCCGCAGCTGCACCTTGCTGGGGACAAATTATCGCCTGGACCAGGGCAAATCTTGGAGCATATGCACGGTGGATAACGTGCAATCGGGAATTGGTGGCGTGTTATCCACCGTGGGATTTGGAGTGGACCATCGGATCTGGTTCAACTAATAATTAGACCTTGCTAGGTGCGGTGCGTGTCAGTGAAAATGAATAGGTTACACGACAACGGTGCGTATACTTTCTTGTACGACACAATCCGGACCGATTTAGAGTGTAAAGATCAGACGGCTCTTACCACACGGACAGTGCATTAAGGGCTAGTTGGGGTTATCCAGTAGGCCGGCGATGAGCACCAGGATCTGGTAGTACCACGTCTCCAGGCATAGCATCACCGCCGACGCGGTGGACAGCTTCAGGAACTCCGACAGCCCGGAGAAGGCCTGCCAGCTGAACCCGGTCCAAGTGAACCGGCACTTCTGGCTCGTAACTATGTACACAAACTGAGCGATCACCATGATCCACCAGCTCAAGCTGAGCATCAGGGATGCCCCCAAAAGACCCAACCCAGCTTGTAGACCACCAACCAGCTCAGCAGCAGGTGCACCGCCAACATCGTCGTCGATATGTAGGCGCTCGGCGCCACGATGCTTTGCGCCTGCAAGAACTTCTGGATCGGAAAGTTCGCAGCATATGCAAATATCTGCGGGATTAGCCCATAAACGAATACGGATGCGGCTGTGGCAATCTCCGACGACTGTCCCAAGAGCAACAATATCGGCCGGGAAAAGACATAGATCACCGCAAGCGGCACGCCGGTCGCCATTAAGAGTATCGTCGACCTTTGAAGGTATATTCCGAGCATCCCGTACTTGTGGGCGCCGTACGCCTGCCCGCACAGCGTCTCCACGGCGCTCCCCATGCCCAGCTGTCATGGCATAACGAGATGGGATTGGCTGTAAAGCCAAGTAATTACAAATGCTTGAGTACTGTTAGATTAGTTTGATGGTCGCACGAATGATATACCATGAGGCCGTAGGCGAAGACTTGGATGCCCCTGTTGCCGAGGGAGGCGGCGGCGAGCTCGAGGTTGCCGAGATGACCGGAGAAGATCTGGGTGGACATGGACATGACGTAGTTGAGCATGTAGACGATCACGGTAGGGGCGGCGAGGTGGACGAGCAGCTTCATCTCGACGATGGTGGCGAGCTGGAGGCGGCGGGCCCTTGAGAACGAGGGGTCGGCGAGGATGCTCTCCAGGCGGCCTCTCGATCCGTGGGGATCGTCGATGTCGCCGTCCATTGATGGTGATGACGGCGGCAAGGGCGGTCATCCTCGGAGGGCCCAAGGAGTGGGTGGAGAGTTTTTTTGGAGGCCGCAGAGGTCATAAGGTTGGCGATGAGATGAGGGTTGGACTGTGAGGTGGCGGCTAACAGAGAGACTGGGGGAGTGAAATGGCTGCTCGAATAGGAGGGATGGAGGTCTCCGGTGGTCATTAAGATCTATAATATATATATATATAGAAGGAGAGTGTGAGAGAGAGAGACTGGTAGAGAGAGGAGCGGTCCCCTGAACGTAATTAGAATGATTGTACCGAATAATTCTCGTTTGGAAGCGGTGGGATGGGAAGGAGGGCTACACCTTTGGAGGTTCTCGTTTGGCTGGCTCCGCTTATATTTTTGTTCTCGTGGAGAAATTATCAGACGTTATTGCATAGATCAGATCTAAATGGGATAAAATTTTTATGATCAGATCAATTATAAAAAATTTTATGATCGAATCGTTATCATCTGTTATATTTTTAAAATATATCATACGTATATTAAAATATAAAAAAAATAAAATAAATAAATATTAAAAATTATATATCTAAAATTATTTAAATATTATAAAATTTATTTATTTTATTTTTTTAATATTTTAATATGCATATGAAATATTTCAGAGACGTGGCAGGTTATAATTTTTTTCATGATCGATTTGATTATAAAAGTTTTATCTGTCCAAATAAATTTAGATAAATTTTGAAGTACATGGACGGTGGATAACATGCATTCAGGAATTGATGAAATACAAGAAGTAGCGTGGCGTGCTATGCACCGTGGGATTTGCGTAGTCCTTTGAACCTAGTCCCGAGCAGACGGGTTTGGTGGATCTCCGCTCATTGATGAGTTGTGATAATGAGGATTTTTTTTTTCCTTCCTTGAAAATTGTAAGATTGTGGATTTTTCTCTTTTTCGGTACATGCGTATTAGCTTTTCAGCGGCCTTGGCACTTTTCTGAGCATCTTTTGTTATCATGAAAGAAAACGTGGGAAGATTTGGCTTTTAAAATTATGCAAACGAATCCTTACCCCAAAAAACAAAAAAAAATGCAAACGAATATCTATCAACTAAACTATCTATATTAGATTCTATTACTTCAAGTTTTCGATTCAATATTGACATGGCTAAAATTGGGTGCTTTCTAAAAATTGAGATATCAAAGAAAATGTGTAAGAGAAGTCCACTCATCAGAGATTTTTCATTAGGAGATCCTCTGATTTCTAAGTTATTCGGAGTTTGAAAACGATAGAGAAAGGAGAGTAAGTGCAGGAAAGAGAGTAGTGATATCCTATTTTCTTTTCTAATTGAGCTTATTATAAAGTCTCTATGGTAGTTTTTTGTATAAAGGTAAAGCTATAGATGATTTAACTAGGATCTTTAGGCTATTATGCGATCTTTTAGACTATTAAACTACGTTCTGACAAGTCGTTAGAATAGGAGATTTACCATGCACTATCGTGCAAATCAAAATTGTTAGATGTGGTTGCGGATTTTGCTTATGTGAATTGATGAGCTGATAGTTTGTGGTTGGTGTAGAGCTGAGGTCTCATATCGATGCTCGTGTCGCCTCTTATCAGTCGAGAGGGCTTCATTCCAAGTCCTCGATGTGATCCGACCATAGAGTTGGTGCATCTTCGGTCACATGGTTAGAAAGATTTTGACCATGGGGTCAGTTGATATTCGAGTTGAAGGTCGAGAAAAGGCCAGTGGTGAAGGGTTGGTCCGCCTGACTATTCATCATTCTTCGATGTTCGAGGTAGTTTCGTTGAGTCATTCGTGAGTATTCAATTGCATCCCGAAGGGAAGAAAGTAGTTATAGACAGTGGATTACCTTCACAACAGGGATCTTTCGTCTATAGGGAAATCAAACTTTCTCTTTATTGGAGAACTATGGCAAAAATAAGAAAGAGGGCACCTCTCGTCTATACACAAAGTCCTCCTTGACTGATCGGCTATTTTGTGATGTAGAAGAGATGGCATCATTAGTCCTACATTAGTTGTAAGTCAAGAGAGACTCTGGTTTATATATAGAAAAAGATCATCCTTCTCATATGAGGTATCTTTAAATGGTAAAATTGTGAGGCCCCATGCCATAGTACCAGATGCCGAATTGGACAATACCTCACGTACATGAGAATGAAAACTGATTCATCCGAGACACGAGTCTTGACCACAACATTGGCTCCCACTATGGGGTCCACATGCACCGATGAACTGTGGTGCACCTCCAAATGCACAGCCTTGCCCAGAGTTTCCTTGATCAGAGGGTATGTTATGGTGCAGGTGGGAGGGCCTCAATAATCCTTCATTGGTTGTGAGTCAAAAGGGACTCTGACTTATATAGGATGGAACCTTCTCTTCTATGTGAGATACCTTCTAAAGAACAAAATCGTAAGGTCCCGTGCCATGATACCAGAGGTTGAAGCGGATAATATCTCATGTATACGAGAGTATAGACTAATTCGCCCATGCCACGACTCTTTAATCACAATAGATTTTATTTCATCTCAAGTATTTGAATTTTAATTAAAATATTTGAATATTAAAAAAAATTTCTCATTAATTAAGTAAAATAATTAGGTTCTAATTTTAATCAATAAAAGATTAAAATATTAAAAATATTATTTAGTTTTGCTAAAGTTTCAGAAACACACCTCACTTTATTTGAACTTTAATTATATGTATAAAATTTATTCACTAAATTAGCCTTAATCAAACTAAAAAAATCATTCTATCCATATCTATTCAAGTATTAAGTGCCTCAAATTCTGATTCTAAATCTTTTGTCCTTTTTTTACACAAAAAGAAATATCTGCAAACAAATCATACATTATTTTACATAAAATAAATTTCAATAAAATATATATTTTTGATAATAAAATATAATTTAATAATATAATCGATCAAATAAAAAAAATAGTCAAGACAAGAACGAAGCTTTAACAGTTTGGATGTTCCCCGCACAAGAAAAGTTGTCGATTTTTAAGTTCAGGAAGGGCCAGACATGCTAGGTGAGCTAACTTAATGGTGACAAGATCTTAGGCTCGGGTCACGAGGCTTGTCAAGCCTCGGTTGTTCTGAATTAATTATATATGAATTTGAGCTAGAAAAATTGCAATGAAATAGATGAATCGAGGTGACACTACCGTGAATACCGTCACCGCTGCCATCAGCACGGCTGTCGTTTTAACCTCCCATGACTAGCCGTCAAAATCCTCCAACTCAGATCTAATCCCAATGGCATCTCCACTGGCCAGGCATGGATGTTTGTATACGCATGAATTGATTGGCAACAAGATACTTTTAGCAATTTCTTTTCATAATATAAATTATTGATACTTATAATTATCTACGGACATTTGAGTTTAACTGTAGATGATAAACCATAGCAATGAGACGGTTGTACTTTATGGTGATGCATGTATTCTAATATATTTTTATTTATTTATATAATTATTTAATAGATTAATTTTTAATTTTTTATATAATTATTGTTGAAAAAATTTTGCATGGACTGATAATATGAAAAAATCTAAGATCTAAGATATCCCAGTCTGATAGGCCCACCTGTTGGGTCTCCACCGATCTATCGTCGGTCATAATTTTCATCATTTCATCACCTACTAGCCCTCGACTTCTATCCTGTCGGCACTCCGCAGTCTGAGCAGATGAAGACTCATCGAATAACGCTCGATGACATTTTTGGGACCGTCGATAGGTAAGACTGACGAGTCATTGTCATGCTCGAATGATTATCTCAGTCTGATTAGATAACGATCTTCAACCGATCACATCCAGCCGATCGACTTTCTATTACTGAACAGATGTCAACTTCTTCATCTGAGAATGGCGTAGAGCATTTGACTTCTAATCATAATCGACTAGTCATCGGCTCACTAATATTAGTTGACGTATTAGTTCAAAATTTAACGTCTGCCAAACGGCAGCAGTCACGAAGTAGATAAGGCAACTACAACCATCATATTCCGAGAGTTTCGCACGACAGTTCTGTCACTATACGCGAATTATGTCCTGACCGGATGAGATCGTGCCAATCATTTACTAACCAAAGCTTCCATCTTCGTCCATAAAAGAGATCCAAATGAGATTCTAAAAAGGTATGTCATTACTCTACCACTCATGCTCCTCTGTACGTTGAATAAGAGTTTTGATTTGAGCGTCGGAGGGTTCCCATCAGAGCAACATTTGATCAGAATTTTTTGCTGATCACATCTTCGGAAGGCTCAATCTCACAATTTGCTCCAATATCTTGGCGTCCAGCGAAATCTTGCACCAATAATTATATATACTAGCTGTATAATTTTCTGTGATCGTAAAATGTCAAACTAAAGTCTCACATTCAGACCAGCTATCTGTCACCAACAGTATGTGGTTTAATCCATACTGGCTTTTCTTAGCGTGGGAGGCCATAAAAATTGGCTTATACCATCGATATGCGTTATAGAAGACCTGAAAATTACAGATAATTATATTTAATTTATTTAAACATTAACATAAATATGACAGCTACAAATATCCAATAAAAACATACAAAATTATAAGAAGATATAGGTAACACTAATATTTGACTTGCATCCAATTTAGTTGGGATATACATGAGCTAGAACATTTGGTTGATGTTGTTTTGTATTTATAGAAAAATAGATATAACATTATCTCATCCATGTTGGACACGTTTTTCAGTCATAACGTTTAAAGCAAAGGTCAGACAACTACTCAAGATTTGGAATATGCTATGCAGTCATAGTGCGACAAAAATTTCATCACACCATGTCATGGAGCATTTATGAATTTGGAATATGCTATCCAGTCATAGTGCGACAAAAGTTTCATCACACCATGTCATGGAGCATTTATGAATTTGGAATGCCCTACCATATAAAACAACGAAGCATTCCGTTGCCCCAACCAAGCTGGACCTAATCTGAATGCAAATTTGGGAGCATGCATGAGCACTAGATTGCCCATCTTCGTATTATTTTGTTCCTAAATTATCGTTCTATTCTCTCTCATGACTCCATTTCTTTTATTAGCTGTTTACTGTTGCAATGAACGGTGAGATCATAGCAGGCGTTGACGTATACTCACACCAATTCTTCAAGATTCGAAGTTCTTAAATTTTGGTGGTGGTAAGATCCAATTATGCAACATTAGAAAATGGCAGGTTATCTTTTATTGGTTCAAACATAAGCCCGTAATATTCGCAGACGGCAGTATTCAACTAATTATTAAGTTATTTTAAAAGACACGACCAATGTTAGACCACTTTCGGAAAACTTTTCGCAAAGTCATGCACAACGGGTGTTAGAAACCTTTGCTTGCTCGTTTGACTGTTAGAAAACTAGGATATCAAGGGGTGATCTTCTTCAAAGTCGTACAAGTTCTTTTTTTTTTTTTTGGTGCACAGCACACATCTACAAGCTTAAGGTAAATAATACAGTTTTAGTACCCCAGATAACTCTTCCAGCATTGGCAGCCAATTAGCCAACTAGTTGGCCCCAAATGAAAAAAAGAAAGAAAATAATATTTTGCTTGACACTTTTTGTTGACGGACCAGTCTGGGCGTGCCGTTTTGACTGGTAGAGAACTGTACATCAAGGTAGGACAGCGGTATCAAAAATTAGAGGCATGAATTGCAGATGAATAACTGAGCCAAGAGATCGGTTTATCTGAATTTCTTGAGCCATGAATGCTAAGCCAGCGGTAAATGGTGTGATGGGTCCAATTTCTTGAGCCAGGAATGCTAAATCCAGTTGGACAATAGAAGAAAGCTGCATCCTATTTTATCATAGCTGGACGACATGTTTCTAAATGCATAATGGCTTGATATGCTCGTCGATCCATTCATTTTCAGCTTGTGTGCAATAATGGCTGGGTTCTAAAGAGAATTTTAGCTTAAGCTGATTTTAGATTTAACAAGGCCAACCTGTGATCAAGTCAAAATTAGGATCATTCCGACAAATCAAGTCTGTCTTTTTTTTTTTCAATGAAAGATGGAGTCAAAGTTTTCTTGAAGATGAAAGGATCGTACCATCATCTCTTATCACCTAGAGTTGGACAACCATCGCCAATGAGACTATGTGAGGTGAAACCAATAGAAATATGCGGGTAAAGCCTGTCCCAATAATATTTACCATCTGACCATCTTGTAACGTTTACCACCATCTTTAAAAATAAATAAAAAAACTGCCATAAGATTACTAAAAGTGGGACATGTATGATATCGATTTTGAAGAGTCCTCTTTCTTCAAGGAAAAAAAAAAAAGGAAAAAATACTTTCCGTAGAACAAATAAATCCATCCATTTTCATGTCACGGGCAAAGGTATGTGTGAAGATCCAGTGTTTTTGAACTCCAACCCCATCCGTTTGCCATCAGTTCAAAGGCTTTCGACTTTCAAAAGGGGCCCAATATTAATTTGTTGGGTTTGGGCTGGTACAGAGCTCTTGTTTGAACCACTTCTGCAGGGTAATGATGTGGCTGGCTTTGGGCTTTAACAGGAGATCGCGCGAGTGGTTTCATGGCTTCATGAGACATAAGCAGTAAAAAACGACGACTTCAGAAGGGAATCACATATTTGTGACTTTGTATAGATGTTGCCATTCACGAAAGACGTCTGGATATATGCCACATGGGGATCCATGGTGTCCTTCAAGAGATCACCTACGTGTGCTGAATAAATTCCTAGTTCTTAGCATGCTAAGGTTAATGAGTGGCCATTGGGATTCAAGGTCAAACCAAGGCCGGTTGAGATGCCAAGTGATGGTGTGACAGTTTTCTTCCGAAGCACCACTAGAAGGGATTGATGCAATGAATCCAAAGAGAGCGACTCTCTCATGCTCAAATCAGTCGGAATTCAAGAATTGTGGAAGAGAAAAAGAGAATGTGAAGTAGGTGGTAGGAGTCGAATGAGACTTACTTAAGGTCCCCCATCTCTTCCTATTTTGTGGAGGGTGATCAATAATCGATACTGAGATAGGAGCATGGACCAACCGTCAAGTAATAGCTTCCATCGTGCAATAATCACTCGATAACGAACTCCTATGTTAAATCACGGTCATAACCACTTTGGATTGTGCAATCAAGGCCGAGGGTTGCATTCACAATCGAGATCGTGGCATCAATGTGGTTTTTTTTAAACTTATCATGATCTAAGATGAATAAGATCGGGTATCACTGGGGTTATATCACTTCAGTTAATTTTGAAGTTAGACAAGCTAATGTTCACCACATCAGATCATAACAAGTTTCTTGATTTTGATTTTTCAAGATATCCTCTATATTTAAGGAATGATATGAGATTCAACAATACATTATACTTATATCATACTCATATCCACCCACCATGTTTCATTTGAAGAATCGGAATAGTTGTGGTGGATGAGCTACATGTGGGATCATTGTAGCTAGAAGATTGACAAGGTTGCGAGATAAATCGGTGACTTGACGAGACGACATTAATGTAGGTTACTAGATGATGCAATGGGAGAGATGTGCAAAATGCCAAAACCAAATTTAGGGTGGCAATATGGGGTTGAATTAATGGTGGCAGTGAGTTTGGTCAGCTTAGGTTCAAATTGGGTTTAAGTACGTTCGAGTTGGTCTCAGGCTTGCTCATCTCCAACCCAAATCTAAAAACTGTTATCCTGAACTTATTTATTTCGGAAGAGTTTGTATAGGTTGATAGGTATGGAAAAAATAAGGATGACCATTGGTTGAATTTGGATGAGGTTGAAGTAGGGTTAGATAATAAACTTCCAACCATACATACTCCCCATCTATAAACAGGTTGGTTTGGCTGGAACCTAATTCCAACCCACATTTTAAAATAGCCGATTTGAAATCTTTTACCATTTAATAATCAGCCATGGACAAAGTGTATGATTAGAGAGCATGTTTAAGATTTTCACTGTTCACCTTATTTGGATTCGATTTGTAATTCATGATATACTATTTCTTAACAAATTGGTTTTAGCGTGGTATCGAAAAATCAGAAACCACAATTTATCTCAATTTATAAAATACATATTCATAAATTGGTTAGGTTTATCACGATATATAAGTTACATAAGGTAGAAAACTTTTAAGAGAGGAACTATATTAGGTAATTTACTAACTTTAGGAATTAATTAAGTAAATCCCTCATATAAAATATTTGATATAATAGTATACAATCTAAGTTCCGTTTTGCAATTTAGGCTTGAACTAATTTTAGGTCAAACTTGATTATAGTCAGCTTCAATCACCTGGACGTCCTAAGGAGAATGGATCTGCATTTTAACATTAAAGAGAACATCATCTAGCACAGGATACAAGTCTGCGAGATTTATTTGCTAGGGATTTATATATAATATCATTATATTATGTTCATTTGGATTAGAGTCGGCAAGTAGGTACCAGCATGTCTTCAAATCGGTATTCGTATCAAACGTTAATATTGCCGCACCTGACGAAACAAACTTACACACGGTCTCCGGCGATACCAACTTGGACAAGGGTAATATGTCAAACTGTATATTCTCTGAAGCTGATTTGCCGATATCAGATACATATGTATGTATGTATGTATACATATATAGATACATATATATACATATATACATACATATATATACATATATACATACATATGTATGCATATATATGCATGCATGTATGTATATGTATGTGTATATATGCATGCATGCATGTATATATATCTATATGTATGTATATATGTATGTATGTATGTATGTATATGTATCTATATGTATGTATATGTATGTACGTATGTATATGTATCTATATGTACGTATATGTATGTATGTATGTATATATGTATATATATGTATGTATGTATGTACAAGATTTAGCGTGTCCTCACTTTTGGCCTTTCTAAATAGGTTGAATAAAGGCAATCTTATCTCAATGATTTAAATATCATGATTCTTTTTAGACTAATGAACTTATTAGGAAATCCTAGTTCAGTTGTATGAATAATTAAGCACAAGTCAAAAACTGATGGATTTTCTCCCGTTTAAGACTTGGATCATTTTACTAGGAGATTCTTCTTCTTCTTCTTCTTCTTCTTCTTCTTCTTCTTCTTCTTCTTCTTCTTTTTATAGCTTAAGGAGAACTTAGACAAAACTCAAAAGGTCTAACTGATGCAACTAGTGGATTCATTTAGTGCCACTTTGCATTGGTTGGCGTGTGATTTGGTGATAAAACAACTGTAAGCTGAACGACTGATCATTCATACAACAATCATGTGTCTTATGTCACACATGAAAGAACGGTTTATTAATGAGTAAGCATATGCTTGTTTGGATTTACCCCCCCACCCTATATATATATGTATATGTATATATGTATGTATGTATATATATGTATATGTGTGTATATATGTATATGTATAAATATGTATGTATGTATGTACAAGTTTAGCGTGTCCTCACTTTTGGCCTTTCTAAACAGGTTGAATAAAGGCAATCATATCTCAATGATTTAAATATCATGATTGATCAGTTATTCTTCTTTAGCCACTCCCGAGTTATATAACATTATCTTATGAATGACAATTTGCATCCAGCATTTCTTTTTCATTTTTGTCTGGCTGACCTCTCATTGGGTACCTTGTTTTGTGGAATTTGTACCTTCAGTACTGTCTTCCTTTTGTCACATTTGATAAAACTATTTCAGGTAATACTGGCCATGAACCCGTAGAATGCTTAATTGTACTGAAAAACTTTTTCATTTGGAGTTAAATTTATACTTGTATATCGTGCTTACTGTATTACTATTTTCAATCTTGATCACTGCTTATTCTATTGGTTTTCACATATTATTCCACTAACTGCTTCTCTATTGTATTTTAAGAATCTTGGGATCTCACCTTGCTTGTGTTTCTTTTCATTTATCTTCATATAATATGGAATATGGTTATTTAGCTTCAATAATCTCACCAATAATTGCGTTCCTTTATTGTGTTCTTTTCATTTATCTTCATATGATATGGAAATATTTATTTAGCTTCAATAATCTCATCAATAATTGTGTATATAGCTGCAGCATGTCCTTTAGTTTTCCAGATACTACAAAAGTTGCAGAGTATTGTGGGAACAGGATCGAGAATAATTTTGTATCTCACTTGCAAAAGCAAAGTTTCATAACCAATTAACAAGCATTGGATTGTGCCTCATTGCTTGGTCTGAAGTTGCAAAAAATGAATGTCACCACAAACATCTATGGTTTCTGTCGGATAACTCTCAAAGATTTTTCTCTACAAGGTTAGTTGTAATAAACCTTCAGCTATTGTGCTGGAAGCTGATTTTCCTAAATAGCATGTCCAACATGAGAAGTGGTGATATAAGAAACCAGTAATTGTTGTACATCTGGATTATTTTCTGCTCCACTTAATTGACATACCGACACAAATTTATGTTGTATTTGTGTGGCTGTGATCGTTTGGTCAAATGGTGAACCGGTTGGATCTCAAGGTAGTATTTATAGCTAAACCCTAACTATGTTTTCCTCTTTTCCCGCCAGTATGAATCATGATCTAGTGATTCACTTGTCATGAACTTAGCCATAGTTAATAATAGATAGCAATTTTAGCATCACTCTTATGCATGAAATGATTAAGCTGTTAACTCAGGACATGAATGGTCATTAGTGCCGCTTAACCAGATTAATGTGTATCTTGCTTTTGTCGTCTCTTTTTGCTAATTTAGCTGGATCAAGTACTTCAATTTACCAATGTGCATATGATCTTTGAACTACTAAAAGCAGAGACCGAGGGAACACCTTTCTTTTGTCTGTATGTGGTGAATACCGGAAAACTTGTAGAGTTACTGTGTTTATTGCCACAATAAACTGCCTTTGAACTTCTTAGACTTGGCTCATTATATGAAAGGGGTATTAAAACTTGAATTTAGCTTAATAGCAAATGTTTAACCTTGACTCTTTCTTCATTGAATGAGCCTGAGTTCCTAGAGTGTTCATACTAGGCTTCTAGCATGGTTGAGCGCTACAGCTTGGCTTGTTTAACAATTGTACGAGCTCCACCTGAGCCTGTTATCAGTCCCAGCCTGTGCTTTTCATGAACATGTTGGTTCATTTGCAACTGTAACTGTGTGTCTAAAACTAAACTGAAAGTACTTTAACATGAACAGTTGGTTCATTTGCAGTCATGATCATTGATCTAAAATTATTTCCTTTTTTTAAAAAAAACTTAATGATATGAACTATTGCTCATCCATCTGTTGTCCACTGTGACTGAAAACCAATATATATGTTCCCTTTTCCTTTTAACTTTCATTCTTCTGAGAGTACAGTCATAGCGGAGATAACTGAGTAAACCTTTTAAAATATAATATTTAGGGAATGCTCTTAAAGAAATCTTTCATACTTCTTTTAGAGTAGTTATGTGAATTAATTGTAACAGTCGCTTTTCCATTTCAACAAATATACTTATTGTTTAATAAACATTGGTGGAGCTTTCCACCAGAATAAAAAGCACTGTTTTTTTTGGGGGTGTTATTTGACATTTTAATTTTGAGCTTGAACTTTCTGTTCAGCATAAGGTTGTTACTTTGCTTTAAAGCTTATCACAGTTCAAGGCAAAACAGCTATTATTGTATAGATCATCTTCTATCTATTCAAACAACGCTTTTTGCATATCAAGTTTTACAGATATCATAAACTAAAGCTTTTAGGTAAATCCTAGATGCATTTCGTTTTGAAAGATAAAGTTCTTTATCATGAAGTTGTATGTACATAATTGTTATTGAAACTGTTGATACTGCTTGCTAAATATATTACTTTGTTCTTTCAATTTTTGTTCCAGTCTGGATGCCTCCTTCCAAGCTTGTCATCAGATCCAATGTTGGACCTTCTTCTGGAATCAGCTTCACATGTGATCTGAACGGCAATATTGCATTCCTTGGCCCTCTGCATCTGAAGCTCCAACCTCTTCCTGCAACAAACATATGTCCATGATCCATATAAATGCCTGATTTTTTCTTCCTTTTCTGCTACTATCTTTGCTTTTGTGATAACCGGCCCGTTGGCCTAAAGCCCAAACAGTAACCA
>KE505036.1:194086-204852 GCA_000441515.1 Elaeis oleifera | reverse complement strand
ATATATATATATATATATATATATGTGCGTGTGTGTGCGTGTGTGTGTGAATGTAACTAAGACAAATATAATCAATCAAACAAAAAAAAAAATTGTCAAGGCAATAAGGAACTTAAACGGAGTTTACATGGGACCAAAGGGATGCTAGGTGAGTGGAGGTGTTTGGTGAGGTAACTCAGAGGTGACAGGATCTCAGGCTCGGACACAAGGATTGTATGGGGAAAAATTATTAAGTAGAATAAGTCTAACTAATAATGTCTCTTGCGTTGGTGGTTCTGAACGAACTAATAAGGAAATTTGGCACGAATTAGATGAATCAAAGTGATACTACTACGAATACCGTCACTGCTGCAATCAGCATGGCTGTCGTTTAAACCTTCCATGATTAGCCATTAAAATCCTCCAACTCAGATTTGATCCAAATGGCATCTCAATTGGCCAGGCATGGATGCCGCTATAAGCATATATTGATTTGCAATAAGATACTTTTAGCAATTTCTCTTTCATCATATAAAGTTATTGATACTCAACTATAGATCATAAACCATAGAAATGGGATAGTTGCGCTTTGTGATGGTGCGCATATTTCTACTTCCATGCATTGATATGATTATTTAATGAAATAGCCTTTTTAATATATTTTCTAGTACAATTATCTGCAACAACACTATATTTTTCAACAATCATAAGATTTTGGACTAAAATCAATATTAGTTTGGTTAATTAGTATTTATAGAAAAATTGATATGAATGCTGATAATATCAATTATATTTAATCCACGCTCAACAAGTTTTCAACCATAAGGTTTAAAAGCAGAGATCAAACAATAAATCATGATTTGGAATACCCATAGTGGGCCAAAATCACATCTCATGATGTTACAGAGCATTTCTAAATTTGGAATACCCTATGATCAGATTAACAAAGTATTCCCTTGTCCCCAACCAAAGTAGACCTAATCTCTACCACCGGATGCAAATTTCGGAGTATGTGCGAGCGCTAGATTGCACATCTTCGCGTTATTTTGTTCCTAAATTATCATTCTATTCTCTCCCATGACTCCATTTCTTTATTTGTTGCAACGGTGACATCATTCGTAGCAGGCAGGCGTTGGCGCATACTCACACCCGTTCATCAAGATTTGACGTTCTTGAATATTTGGTGGTACGAAGATTCAACTATGCAACATCAGAAAACGGCAGTATTCAAGTTCCACAAAACTGCTCACAAAATCATGCACAACAATTGTCGGAAACCTTCATGGTGCCACTTTGACCGTTAGAAACTAGCATGCCGATGGGTGCACCACAGTACACATGTGCACGATAAATAATGCAGTGTTAGTACTCTAGACAATAATTCCAGCATTGGTAGCCAATCAGCCAACCCGTTGGCCCCAAAAGAGAATAATATTTTGTTTGGCACCTTTTGTTGACGGACCAGTCTGGCCGTGCCATTTTTGACTGGTAGAGAACAGTACGTGTGGGGAGGGGCCCATCATGGGACAACATAAATCTAAGCGGCAAGATGGAGGTAGAAGCGTCGTCTCAAAAATTAGAGGCATGAGTTGCAGATGACGTGGTCAATAATTGAGCCAAGAGACCAATAGAGCCACCTATCTCGAGCTCTTGATTCCGGCGTCATTATAGCTATGCATCGAGGAAAAGTTGATCTTGAAAGTAAATCAAGATGATGATTGATAGCAATCCAAGCCAACTTTATTATATATTTGACATATAGGTCGTATAATATTTTGTTGAATTGATATTGTATGATTGTTAGGCTCTCTATGATGTTACTAGGATTAGCGTTGGATGCCAAGCATACGCTATTGCTATTGATGTTTGTTAGAGTGTTACTGTTGCTGGTTGTTAAATGGACGAAGACCATTAATCTATTTGTTGGACTCATTATGATTTTTTACAGCAAATATAATATTATTAAATTGTGTGGGATTACATGGCTCTCTAACATTTGACTCTTCTATCAAAAGAAGGCTATAGAGTCTTTCTACGGTGCTTAGTGTATATTTTGCATGTATTTTAATAATAGTTTGGAATGATCAATACAATTTAGAAGACCTTTTATGATGTAAATGAGAATACCCATATCACTTATGGGCTTTCTACTAGTAGCTAGTTGGTCTTCAATTTGTTTAATTTTATATAGATACTCTTATATTGGGAGTGAACCTTTCTTGATTTTATCCAATTGTTGATTCATATGAATAATATAGGATTGGATAATGGTCCCAAAATCTCTCAAGTGCTTTTAGTTCCTTCCTGACAAATTTGACACCTATAGTATATAGAATGGTGATTTCTGAAAGGATAGCGTTAATCTAGGATAACATCATTTAACTTTTTTCACAATATTTATCAAAGATAATGTTCACTATTCTTTTATCATATTCTAAGATGATTCTTATAGGAGCAAAAGTGCTTTCATTTATAATACCCATTAATTTATTACCTCTTGAGATTGAGAGAAAGAAGGAACTCTGTATAAAGTAATTGTTGGAATTAAGCTCAATAAAAATTAGACGGATGATATTGACTATTACTAGAGGAGTTGATGAAATTTTTGATATAGTGGCTAAAAATGATGATTCTTCCATGACCTTCAGGAGTTGACGAAATTTTTGATATAGTGGCTAAAAATGATGATTCTTCCGTGACCTTCAGATAATTGATCTCAGGCATAGATGGTGATGAGTCATATACGATTTTGATACCAAGAAAGAAAGAAGATTTATTTGGATAATAAGAATAATGGTCATACTTTGCCATCATTATAAAATTTAAAATTTAAATTCAAATTTAAATTATAGTAAAAATGATAGCCATATTGGCATATCTCGTTATTGTATGAGTCAAACCTGATGTCAATAGTTGATGTTTGGAATTCATCAAAAATAGTAAAGTTCTTGTTGGTATATCTTGTGATTGCATAAATCAAACATACTATCACTGGTTGCTATTTGAAATTCAAATTTTAAATATTTCAGAAATGGAGTCACATTGGCATATCCACATTGGCATATCCTGTGATTGAGATTGGTATGAATCAAGTTTGCTATAAAGCACTAGGTTACCCATATTTGTATTGTTTTCTCTCTCATGATTGCCCATCTTTGCATCATTTTCTATCTTATGGCTCCATTTCTTTTATTAGCGGTGTACCGCTGCAAACGGAAGGTGAGATCATAGCAGGTGTTGATGTATACTCACACCAATTCTTCAAGATTTAAGTTCTTAACATTTTGGTGGTGGTAAGATCCAATTACGCAACATTAGAAAATGGCAGGCTATCTTTTTATTGCTTCAAACATAAGCCCTGTAATATTCGTAGACGCCATGGCAGTATTCAACTAATTATTAACCTGTTTTAAAAGACAAGATCAATGTTAGATCCCTTTCAGAAAACTTTTCACAACAGGTGCCAGTTTGACTGTTAGACAACTAGCATGTCAACGAGTGGTTTTAGTACAAGACAAATAATGCAGTTTTAGCACTCCAGATAATTCTTCCAGCACTGGCAGCCAACTAGCCAACGAGTTGGCCCCAAAAGAAAAGAAGAAAATAATATTTGTTTGACACTTTTGGTTGGCGGACCAGTCTGGCCGTGCCATTTTTGACTGGTAGAGAAGAAAAATGTCGCTCTACCAAAAATTAAAAAAAAAGAAGAGAGAAATATACGTGTGAGGTAAGGGCGCGATGATGGGACAAGATAAAATCTAAGCGAGCCAGGCGAGTCGTATAAAAATTAGGGGCATGAGTTGCAGATGACGTGGGCCAATATCTAAGCCAAGAGGTTGATTTAGCTCCTACCTCTGAAAAATTATTAATCGTAAGCAAAATATTTTATAAATTTTGATTAATTTTTTTTATCTCATAATTAATCATGATCCATCATAAATAGTACTTAATGAACGATCAATTGATATGTGAATTTTTTATTCACTTTGTCTACGATAAAGCCTATCTAACCCTTCGTTTTTGGCAAAGCTATCATACCGGAATATTATTGCATGCGACGTGCTTGTCGGACGTAATACTTTGCAACCAGCGATGGTGTGATGGGTCCAATTTCTTGAGCCAGGGCCTGGTAGTCTAGTTGGCTGATGGAACAAAGCTGCATCCTATTTGTTATAGCTAGACGACATGTTTCTAAATGCATACTCATTTGCTCAACGATCCATCTGATTTCAGCTAGTGTTCACTCATGGCTTGGTTCTAACCAGAATTTTAGCTTAGGCCGACCTTAGATTTAATAATGCCTGATGTATTCATGGTACCTAGTGGTCGTCAGAGGCAGCGCCTCGGACCTCACGAAGTATTGTCCGCTCTGGGTGTACGGCGTGCGTCCGCGAACGGGACCACGAGCACCGACCCCGCACGGCTTTGTCCTTCGGTCCGCGTGAAAACGCGGA
Organism: Elaeis oleifera; assembly: GCA_000441515.1. Taxonomy (NCBI): domain Eukaryota; kingdom Viridiplantae; phylum Streptophyta; class Magnoliopsida; order Arecales; family Arecaceae; genus Elaeis; species Elaeis oleifera. The sequence goes on along the minus strand of KE505036.1, from coordinate 200,419 downwards.
CAAAAGGCGCCTCGTGAGGGATTGCGTGCTCCTATCCCTACATAAGCACATGACACTTCAGAGTGTGCCCGGTATGGGACTAAGGGGAAGGCCCGCCTCGAGGCCTACCCACAACACAGCCCCCCCACTCTGGAGGGGACATGTGCGAAGGCAGGGGACGAGTGCCCCCCTATCTGGCGCGCCACTGATGTGTTCATGGTACCTAGTGGTCGTCAGAGGCAGCGCCTCGGACCTCACGAAGTATTGTCCGCTCTGGGTGTACGGCGTGCGTCCGCGAACGGGACCACGAGCACCGACCCCGCACGGCTTTGTCCTTCGGTCCGCGTGAAAACGCGGGCAAAAGACGCCTCGTGAGGGATTGCGTGCTCCTATCCCTACATAAGCACATGACACTTCAGAGTGTGCCCGGTATGGGACTAAGGGGAAGGCCCGCCTCGAGGCCTACCCACAACAATGCCCACCTGTGATCAAGTCAAAATTAGGATCACATGAGACTTATGTGAGATGAAAACCAATAGAAATATGCTGGTAAAGCCTACCTCAAATCCCAATAATATTTACCATCTGATCATCTTGTAATGTTTATCAATATATATATATTTAAAAAATATACTGCCGTAAGACTACCAAAAATGGGACATGTGTGATATCGATTTTGAAGGGTCATCTTTCTTCTTTAAGTAAAAAAAAAAAAAGAAATCCTTCCGTAGAACAAATAAATCCATCCATTTTCGTGTCACGTGAAAGGTACGTGCGAAAATCCAGTCTTTTTGGCACTCCAACCCCATTCATTTGCCATCAGCCCAAAGACTTTCAGCTTTCAAAAGGACCGACATTGTTGGGTTTGGGCTGGTACATACGGCTCTTTTGAACCACTTCTGCAGGGTAATGATATTGCAGATTTTGGGCTTTAACAGGAATCACACGAGTGATTTCATGGCATGGCCTCCCCGGTGTTCGTGAGTCACCCGGAAAAAAAAAAATCGGAGACTTCAGAAGGGAATCACATATCTGTGACTTTGGATAGATGTTGCCATGCATTCACGAAAGACGTCTGGATATATGCCACATGGGGATCCATGGTGTCCTTCAAGGGATCACCTACGTGTGCTGAATAAATTCGTAGTTCTTTAGCATGTTAAGGTTAATGATCATGTTGCCTCTGGAATTCGAGGTTAGACTGAGGTTGATTGAGATGTGCGGTGATGGTGTGATAGGTTTTCTTCAGAAGCACAACTAAAACGGAGATTGATGCTGTGAATCCGGAGATGTAGTTATCTCTTTACCTCGACTGCAAGGCTAACTTGAAAATGAAGTTCTCTTGTTGGAGTTTTCTTTTTTTTTTTTGGTTGAAGTGCCCTCCAACACTCAAATCAATCAGGATTTAGAGAATGGTAGAAGAAAATAGTGTGCGAAGTAGGTGGCAAGAGTCAAATGAGACTTACTTGAGGGTCTCCCATCTCTCTGTATTTACAGAGGATGATCATTAATCGTTTGATAGGAGTGTGGACCAACCATCTGATAGCATCTTCCATCATGCAATAATTACTTGATAATGGATTCCCACGTCGAAGAGTTGTTATAACGTTTGGATTGTGCAATCATGGTTGAGGGGTCGCATCCGCTGCCGAGATTGTGGCATTAACGTAGTTGTTCCTTTAGCTTGTCATGATTCGAGATGAACGAGATTGGATAACACTTGGACTATATCACTCGATTAATTTCGAAGTCAGGCGGGCGAATATTCGCCACATCAGATCATAACAAGTTTTTGGTTCCGGTTTCTCAAAATATCCTCCATTTCCACGCATCATGTTTCATTTGAAGAATTGGGACAGCTATGGCTGGATGAGTTGCATGTGGGTCATGGTAGGAGATTGACAAGGTTGCCGAGATAAATTGGTGACTTGATGGAACAACATTATAAGTTACTAGATGGTACAATGGGTGAGATGTTTAGAACGCAAGAACCAAATTCAAGGTAGCAATATGAGGTTGAATTAAGAGTGGCAATGCATTTGGTCAGGCCAGGTTCAAATTGGCTTTAAGTGGGTTCGAGTTGGTTTCAAGCTTGCTCATCTCTGACCCAAGTCTAAAAATTGCTTTCCTGAACTTGTTCATTTCAAGTGCGTGTGTGTAGGTTGATAGGTTTGGAGCAAGTAAGGGTGGCCATTGGTCAAGTGCGGGTTAGGTTGAAGCAAGTTTGGATGATAAACTTCCAACCCATACACCCTCATTTATAAATGAGCTGGTTTTGGCTAGACCTAATTCCAACCCATATTTAAAAAGAGCAACTTGAAACCTGTTACCATCTAATGATCAACCTATGAACTAAGTGTATGATTAGACAATATGCTTAAGATTTTCACTGTTTTGCTTTATTTGGATTCAAATTCGTAATTCAAAATATGCTATTTCTTAACAAATAGGTTTCAAAATTATGGTAGTATCAAAAAATTAGATACCACAATGTATCCTAATTTATAAAATACATGTTCACAAATCCATTTAGGTGTCTCAAGATATATAACGTACATATAGTAGAAATATTTTAAAAAGATGAACTACATTAAGAGCTGAAATTGGATTGGATACGGATCAAATACCAACATATCCATATCCATATTATTTTATCTAATAAATATAAATACGGATATGAATATTATTTAGATGTAAAAATTTATATCCATATTTATTTTAAACGGATACAGATACTATTCAGATACTGAAATTATAGATATAATGATGAATAAAACTTAGATAATTAACGTTTATAACTATAAAATCAAAGATATTAGTAAATAAATGATAAATTAAATTAATAATATATTTATATAATTATATATTTTTTAAAAAATTAATGAGTACTATATAAATTATATAGGATTATATGTAGATTTGAATATTCGGATACGGATCAAATTATTATCTATTTATATTGATATCTATTTTTTTTATGGATATGGATATGGATACAGATATGGATTATAGTCGGATCTTCAAATTTTTATCTATATCCGAATTGATTCGAATATAAAATAGATCCGAACGGATAATATTCATATCACTTTTATCTCTAACTATATTAGGTAGCTTACTAACTTTAGAAATCAATTAAGTAAATCTCTTGTATAAGACATTTGATATAATGGTACTTCTGTCTTGAAAGTCAGGCTAAAACTAGTTTTAGGCCAAACTTGATTGGACTCAACTTCGATCATGCCTGGATGTCCCAAGGAGAATGGATCTGCATTTTAACATCAAAGAGACATCCAGCAGGAGACTGAGATTTATTTGACAGGATTTATATATGAGGATTTTGGTAGGGCTCCAAAGCCCCTTTTAGTTATTTTTATTGTTGGGTTTTTTCTAATCATCTATTTTAAGATGGATGGCATTGATGTATTTATCAGCAATTAATTTAATTGATCATATGTATGGTTGGTGTAGTAAATAACATAAATTTATGTATAATCCAAAAATCAAAAAGCTAGTGGGATATTTTGAAAATTGTGTCCCTCCTTTCCACTAGGAGTAGATATGTGGCAGAGAGGCGAGTGGTGAAGGAGAAGGAAGAGGGCGGTGGGCCCCAACGGCAGAAGGGTAAAGGAGGTGTGGAAATAAGCGACTGCGAGAGAGGAAGAAGGAGGCAACATGTGATTACGGGAAGACGAGCGGCAGAGGCGGTGCACTTGAGTGGCAGAAGGGAAAAGAGGGTCGCGAAATGAGCGACGACGGGCTCAAGTGAAGGAGGGGAGAAAGAAGTGGGGTGGTGTGTGGTCGTGGAAAGACTTAGTGAAGAGGTGGAGGAGGAAGAGGGTGGGGGCTCGAGTGGTAGAAGGAGAAAGGGGTGAAAAGCGAGTGGCGGTAGTGGAGAGATAAGTGGCGGAGTAGGAAGAAAAGCGAGGCGGCATGTGGCTATGGAAAGGCGAGTAGTGGAGGTAGAGGAGGAAGGAGGCCCAAGCGGAGGAAGGGAAAAGGTGGTGGAGAGGTGAGCTGTAGCGGTGAGGAGGCGGGATGGAGGGAGGCGGGCGGAGGCAAAAAAAATTATAAAAAAAATTTAAAATAATAAAATATTATTTTTAAAAATAAATATAAAAAATTATAGTATCCGGCATTTTTTTCACATCGATGCTCGCATCAAACATTAATATTGCTGCACGAAATGAAACAAACTTACGCACAGTATCTGGTAATACCGACTTGGACAAGGGTTATATGTCAGAGCGTATATTTTCTGAAATTGATTTGCCGATATCGCTAAAAATTCTATAGAACCGTTTTGACAGAAAAGTCCCTACACGAACTTATATTCGCAAATCTTATTCCGTCCGCTCCGCATTTTCAGTACCATAAAGAACATATAACTGCTCTCTCTCTCGTGCTCCGTTCAAATGCTGCAGGAGCAAAGGTTGCGGTCGCGACAATGGGAGGCCATGAGTTGATTCCTCCCACCTCATCCCTCCTCGCCGCCCTTCTCCTCCTCTTCCGAGGGTCCATCCCCCACCCTTTCCTCCTTTCAAGGTCTTCCCTTCTCCCCGCTTCGCTTCTTCTGGATCTCTTCGAATTTTCTTGCTCTTTGTTTCTTTTGATTTCTTGGTTTAGCAATGTGGGAGTTAGAATATTTTTACTTGGATTGTGTTGTGGTGTAAAGAGGGCCTCTTTAGTCCGCTTTAACTCATGACCATCTTTAGGCTTCAATAAGCTTTAGGTTCAATATGCCTTGGTCATTTAGAGCCTCACGATTTTGTCCTTTAAAAAGTATCTCACATGAGAAGAATTTTTTCTTCTTACAAGTGTGAGTCCTCTTTGACTCATAATCGATATGGGACTATTGGTGTCCTCCACATTATTAGAACCACAACAGATTGTGGTGCAGCGGTAAACTTTTTGATTTATGATTTCGAAAAGGGTTTTAATTTATTTTGTTGTTTAAGGAAGTTGTCGTGATTTTTCCGGTGGAGGTTGGAATTTCTTTCGCAAATTGTGGCGCAAAATTTGGTTCTTGGGAAGAACTCTTGTTTTTGTGAACTTTCTTGAAGCAAGGTTTAGGCATCGGATTTGTCTTGTCTACCCTCCGACCCCCGGGTGGGTGATATTCAAAATCGGTTCTTGCGGAGAGTTCTTGTTTCTGTGAATTTTCTTGATGCTAGCTTTAGGGTTTGGATGATTCTTTCCTCCCGGATTCTTTTTTATTTTTTTAAATTTTTTTTGAATGTCAAGACTAATCAATTAAAGCACAGGAAGTGGTTTATTGACTTTCTTGATGTTTTTCTGTGGTTTGTATTGCTATTTTCGTGGAACTGGTTCTTTGCGTAAGGTTCTTCTGCCTGTACTTATTGTCACCTTCTTCCTCGTTTTAGATGATGTGTCGTGGTTTTGCTTTTTATCCAGCTATCTCGATATAAAATGTGATGTAATAGAATGTTCGAATTTTCTATTTTTAAACTATTAGCGGTCTCTTTGCTTTCTGGATGAACCTGTAGCTGATTCACCAATTCAGTATATTGTTCGGGATAAGGTGCGTGGCAATGTCTGAATTTCTGCCCTAGTCTTGATTTGCAATAAGCCCACATGCTACTGTGGGAACTTTTATAGATTTTCATTGGCTTTTAACCGATGTTTTCCTGGACTTAGAATTATGGATTACAGTTTTCTTTTTCCAGGAGCATAATGCGTAATCTTGTTATCAAGAAATCATGACAGCAAATGCAAGTAAATTGGCAGTTTATTGCCTATGGCTTTTGGTACATTTTTATGTGCTTTGTTTAAAATTGACAGCAACTATTCATGTCTATGGTCCCATTATAATGCCCAACATTTTTGTGATCTAAACCAAAGCTTGCAGTCATAGGGAGGTAAACTTGAGGACATTGTTGAATCTAGCGATCTTAGGAAAATAACTTGTCAGTATGGGTAGTAGTGTGATAGCCCGGCCCATTGGGCCTAAAGCCCAAAAGCCACCAGAGAGAAAAAAAAAAAAAAGGAAAGAAGACTCCCGATCGGAGTCTTCCCTTCTCCGATTCCGATCAGGAATCGGAGTCCTAGAGGGACCCTAGGATGAGTCCTATAAGAACCCCCCTCCTCTCCTCTAAGAGAAGATATAGAAATCACCAATGATCGTCGGTGTTCCTCTCTGATTTTTTCGATTGAAGCCGCGGTCCCTCGACTCGTGCTCGCCGCGATTTCACGCCGGTGGAGGTCATCGGAGGCCGTGGTAAGTCCCTCCTCCTCTTCCTCTCTTCTCTCCCTTCTTTTCAGTGTCGGTGGGCACGACTGCCGGCGACAGGAGTCGCCGGATTTCGTCGGAGAAGAAGCTCTGTTCGGTCGAGC
>KE505036.1:169228-181731 GCA_000441515.1 Elaeis oleifera | reverse complement strand
ATAGTAATGGAAGAATCTCATGCCATTTTTTTTGTCTAGTCAAATCATTCTACTTCTCCATGGTCTTTTTCATATTAGACTCTACTCAGTTTTTTAATAAAAGAAGGGAAAGATTAGAGATTTGTTGGATTCATGTAGATTCTTTGTTTGTCTCCTAAGAAATAATGACCACTGAAGTAGGTTAGGATGCTCCCAATCTTAAGCTAATATTTTGTCCAGTCTGATTGTTATCTCTAGTCTCTTACATTGGATTTCACATTTTTGTCCATTAGGTACTTCTTGCAGACAAGCTATTATTCCTTTATTATGGAAATGAAGGCTACGTTTAAAGAAAGAGCAAATGGTTCTTAGATTATTGGTTTGAGAAGTGTTATCATATCAATATTACATATATCTACTCGCATATTCTCTTTTGAAAAAACAATCTATTAAATCCCTTGCTTCTAAATGTACATTGTTCAAACTATGGATAAGTAATTTAGAGGGCACAAATTCCACTTCTTACCAGCTTAAACTGTTTATTTAATTAACTGTTCATAATAATCTAAGCATAAAAAGAAAACCAAACTTTCTTATCATATGATTTGTTCCTAGAAAATCTAGGAAAGGGAATCCAACCATGCTTCCTTTCCTTAGTGATGCTTTATCCAAAAATTTGTCTCCAGAGAAGTTTCATGTATGTCATAATTTAGCTTTCATTTGATTGCTTGATATTATAGGGTTGATGGTACTCACCAGACAAGACGGGTTGGATGCCATTGAGGATAAGGGTGATGGAAAGTAAAGGGGTGAGTTCAGAAACAGCATGGGCCACTGTTTCTCCTTCTGTAAAAATATAGCTGAGATAGTCACGAAGACAGAGGATGACCACCGCTATTATCACTGATATTATAGAAGATAATGCCGTCACCACCATTACCGAGAATGCCGCCGACTTTGGATTACCAGCACCAAGCTCATTGCTCACACGCACACTATATGAGTTCTAAACTAAATTAGTTATTTATCCAAAAGATAATTTAAAATCTGATACTTTTTGACAACCTCCTTTTTTACTATCTAGTGATACTGTGTTTTCAATTATCAAGGTGAGAGGTGCTATCGGAGGCAGCATTATTGGCTTCACAGTGAGCCATAATTTGATTTCAATTCGGACAAACTGTTTTCAAACTTCTGAAAATAATGCAGAAACATTGCTAAAAATATGAGGACGATGAATAATAACAAAACTAGATAACATCATAACTGAAGGAGATGTAAAACAGAATGGTTATTTACAGTGGATGAAAGTACTAAAACATTTTGAGACCTGATGCATGTGTTTGAGTTATTTTACAATCAGTTTGTGATTGTTTCATGAATGATTCATGAAGTATTGAACAATTTATGTTTGTGAATATGAAGTCATCGAATATGAAGTGTTCTATTGTAAGTCTTCAATCTACTATCTGATTCTCATTACCTAAAAAAAAAAAAATTCTACTCTCTGATTCTTGAGGCACATTAGAAGATTGGGTCATGTAACAACAGGCGTATGGATGCAGTTGTTACAAAGTCACTGGGTTACGACACTAGTTTACAGATGTCCTTATGTTACCAGCTCATTAGGTGGGGGGCTCGGTTACAATATTCTGTACTTCAGTTTTGTTCCGAGTTGTGTGGTCTTGTATTCATATTTTATCTTTTGGTTCAGGTTTTGTAACATATGTTGTAACCTACTGACTTTGTCGTGCACTGTTTTTTTATAATTTAGCGGCAGCTCCTCTGCCTACCAAAAAAAAAAAACAATTGGATCACGACACCCAGACTCGTAATTTGTTTACTTGTCAATTATTATGGATTGTGACCCTGTGCTGGTATGATTGTGTTGAGACACTTGAATTCTTTCTCGTATGCGGGCGAACATAAGACGGTAAAAGATAAACAATAGTTGGTATGATTCTCGCTAAGCGTAAAGTTGCGAGCTAGCGGCTGTATTTTATTGTCCGATGTGCCAGGCTTTAGTTGCAGCCGCGTTAATTATACTGCTTAAAAAATAAATACCTAATAGAAACATGTGCTGGTAATCAGACCCAAAGTCACCAACTTGGTCCGAGTAGCTTTTTTTTATTTTATTATATATATATACACACACACGCACACGCACACGCACACGCACACGCACACACACAGAGAGAGAGAGAGAGAGGTGGGGGGAGGGCTGACCTGGCGGCTGCATTGAACCCAACTGCGATCATGAACACCCACCCAGAGATTGTCATGCTGCGTCCACAAACAAACAAACATTTTAAACGGAGTTCAATTACAATATAACGCCTAGAAATGACACTGGTCAGGAATTAAGTAGTATCCATTATGATATACTATTAACATGCGAGTCCTATTTTATTCGAACGCCTAGAACTGCCACATGGTTGTTTCATTTGGGCCCTGTCGTCCTCACAAGAGCCTTGGATCTTCGGACCCTAAACTTGCTCATGTGAGGGACACCGGCATTGCTACAGGAAAGTCATAAATAAATAGACTAGGTTGGAGTATACTGGCCTATAAATAAAAAAAGGGGAAATTTCCAATCATCTGATACTGCTAACACTATGGACAAGGTGCACTTCCTTTTTCCACATGCACTGAAGAAGACCAAATCACTCCAAACAAGTGCCAGAAAAAGCTCAGACCAGACAAAATGGTGAAGTGGCTGGTTCCCTGCATTTTTGTTTCCACTTTCAATCAGTGTTGTTTCTTTTCTCGCTGTTTTATGTATATATAGAATTTAAAAGCTCAGTAACAGCTTAGGTACCCACCTAATTCCGACAATAGGTTACCACATATTTATCTTAATTCATTTTAATAGATTTAATCAGCATTTATAAAATCTCGGATAAATACTTATCTTCCTTCGTTAATCTTCATGGATGGATTACACAACTTTTTTTCTCTTGTTTCCTATCCATGATTAAAGAGCTAGTGCTATATTTTTGCATTGATATATCAAATCCGATCAATTTAAGAGATGGGACAAGAGAGAACCCCACATCTTGTCCCGTAGGAATCAGGTATGAAGATCCTATCCAGCTCTCTTTAGTGCAAGCATGGATCTTTTGTGGAGCTGCGTGCACATTGCAGAATATGATGCAACTATGAATGACCCTATTAGAGGATGGATGAACATCAAAACATACACATCAGTATGAGTTGTGTCATGTACGCCGCATATATTGTTTGATGGTTGCCCATCTTTTAATAGTAGCCATTTATATTTGTACCCGGAATCTCATTTCCCAACCAATTGTTACTAAGCATTTTCATTGTTAACCCATGTGTTGTTGTTCACCAAACCGACTTATTTGATTTGATTCCTTTCGACATGGGAGAATCAATGTCCCATGGAATTTATAAATCAGTCGATTAGTTGTCAAACTGGAGAACCCAAGCCCAAAAGACCGTTATATATTTGGAGAAATTTTTTGTGCACCATGGATGGTATAGAAAATCTGATGTGGAGTGTACCATTTTATATGATTGGTTCACGTAGTCATCATTTCTCAACGCGTATTTAATGCCTACGGTTCTTTTTTTTCATTTAAAATTTGTATGATGAAATATCCTACTTTTGAAAAAAAATGACATCCTGTGGTATATTATGACTTTCTATATGCAGGATGTCATAATATGGTCTAGAAAATATGACATCCTAAGTCCCATATTGATCTTAAGTCTAATATTGGCCTACTTAAGCTATTACTTTTCAAATCAATTTAATGCAAAAAAAATCTAAACCTTATGAGTTATAAATTTTAGGCTTATTCTTGAACATGTACAAAACAAAATAGAAAAAAAAAATTTACTCATCTGAAAGTAACTACATTTGAAAGTTTTCACTTTAAAATTGTCACAAATTGATGTGTTTCCATCAACAATTCAACATTAATATTCTCATGAATCCAAATGGATGATGGAATATTTTTTAGAATGAAGTATTGAAATCTAAACGATACCGTTCTAAATAAAATAAGTTTTTAAAATACTACATCGGTTGGGTTTGGTTTCATATAGGTTAAAGTATGGAAATCGAATTCGACCGTAAATAACTGATCTTTTAAAAACCCCAATCTGATTCTATTCGATTTATATTCTTCAACCAACCGAAACCGATATTTATTGGGTCGGATTGGATGGATTTCTTCAGATTTCGATTATTTGCTCGGTCCTACTGGAGACTTTGATTGCTCGACATATGGCCAGTTTTCTACTTAACCCAGAGAGATCTTATGGAGCATGATGATAAGGGCCAGATAGGGTCGTGGCCTATGGACGGTGAGATTCAGGTCAATCGAAACGCCTCCTTCTTATGGAGGGAGATTTATGCATGAGCTCCTAATGTGATTCTTTAGACAAGATAGCTTGTGGGGGACAGTTGATCTGTGAGCCTCCTACTAGATCCATGGGTTGATGACCTGCCTTTGAGTCAATGGCTGACTTTCATCATCTCTGAGGTAACAAATTCTACGAGGATTTGTGATCTCCTCCACTCAGATGGTAGATGCTAGGACCCAACGGTAGTGGCTCATTCTTTAGGGAGCAAATGGGAGAGAGAGTGCCGTCCCTAGCGATTCCTCTCCACAACAGTTGGGACGTCTGTGTCTGAAAGCATTCTTACACTCTGAGAATAGTGACAGCTAATCTATACCGACTATATCAAAGAGAGCCCACTAGACGTCTGGATGTCGGATGGATATGAAGAATCAAGATACATCCAAAAATGAGCCTTTTCTTGTGGAAGGTGGCCTAAAGTTCACTCTCGATCAGGTCTATTTAGAGGGATAAAGGCATAGAACTTCAGTTAGCTTGCCCATGTTGTGGCTTGGAGGATAAGATAGTGGAGCATATTCTATTTTTGTGCCCGAGGGCCAGATAAGTCTGATACCTAGCGAGGCTACACCAGCTGATAGTCCAGGCCGAGGCTCCAGTTTAGACATTTTTAGAGTTTTCGAGGCAGTGTTGGGCGTGATGCATATGGACAGCATGTATCCAAGCGGCCTATATTGCCCATCATATTTGGCTGACGAGGAACAATATGGTGTTCAAGCTTAGGAGGTATTTGGCAAGACTCATTCTTGAGAGAGCCTTGATTCTGATTGTAGAGTTGATCGATGTGACCTCCAGACTTTTGGAGATCTGAGATTCTCACTCTGCTCCTATAGCGATTCGATGGATGTTGATTGTTTGCAAGCCCCTCTTCGGGCATATCTAAAAGTCAATTTGGTGGCAGTGTTGGGGATAGGCATGGTGGCACTATCTTTGTGATTCATAGGTCTGACTTCAAATTGATGGCGGTCGAGAAGAGCTATTTGTTCGAGCTTACGATTTTTAGAGTAAAGCTTTATGTTGCTTGGATAAAGATTGTGTATACTAGGCAGATCTTGAGAGCCAACCACCTAATCATCGAGGATAACTTCATCATGGTGGTGATCTAAATATAGCATTGTATGTGAGGAGGTGCTATTCACCCTCTTTTGTAAGATATCTCGATTTTATTATCTGGGTGCATAGCCTTCGTTATTAGGCATGTCTATTGAGAGGTGGGGTGCAAATGGATCAGGTCGGATCAGATCATGAGTAACCCGATCCGATCCAATTTATTTTTGGGTCTAAATATTGGACCCAAATCCAACCCAACAAAGACCGGATCCGATCGGATTGGATCCATGATCAAATTTTTGACCCAACGGGTCATTCGAGTCGGATCGGGACCATGTATAACCCAGCCCTGAACCATGAAATACGAATCTGGCTTGGATCAGGATATGGACCGATTCGGATCTAAATTATAAATAATAAGATCAATAAATAAAAGATCTATCAACAAAACTTATTTGTACTATAAATTTTAATCTTGATATATGAGACTATTAGAGTCCCCATGTCCTACATTCTTCATCCAAGAATCCAAAAAGTCTAATCATATTTTCTTCACCATTACTCCAGACTTGGTTAATCCAAATTCAAATATTTAACAAATTTAAAGATAAGAATCTAAAAATTAATAGAATATCTTTTCAAGAACAACAGATATTAAAGCAAGCTCGATCAAAATTAATATTCATGTAATATAGGAATAAAGAGAGATAAGGGATGGGTTCGGATCGGGTTGGATCGGATCATTTATCTCAAGATCCAAATCAATCCAAAATCTCCACGGATTGGATCAGATCTGGTCGGATCAAAATTCAGTAAATCCAGACCCGATCTGAAAAATAGAATGGATCCAATTTTAGAATCCGACCCGATCCATGATTCGGATCGGATCTATGTGGGTCGGATTGGATCAGATCATGAGTCAACCCGACCCATTTGCAGCCTTATCGGAAGGTAAACACTATAATCGATTGGATGGCAGTTGATGTTGTGGAGCATATGAGGGATTTCCTATGGATGGATAAAGGGATGGTTTTAGAATCATCGCTCCTTTGGATATAATCACACAAAAATTGTATAAACACTCTGATTTATAAAATAATAAATAATAAAAGCTTTCCGGTTATTCTGTAGTCTCATAAGTGAGGAAACATTAGCTAGAATAGTTCTACCATATGTATCTTGCACCATCCAATAACAAATCAGCACATCATTCAAAAAATAAAATATACATTGTTATCCATATTATTAAATTTAATCAAAAATTTATTTTTTATTTTAATAAAATTTATTTTTAATAATATATTAATTTATTATTGGATGATATAAGATATATATACGAGGAAACTACTCTAATCCGTAATTTTTTGTGAGCGGATGGTCATGGCATGCCGAATACGGAAAAATCACGAGAAAGGCTTGCCACGGCCGCATCGTTGTAGGTGCAGCGTGTGTCGGTGAAAAAGTTAATGACAGCATTGTGTAACTTTTCTGGCGTGACAAAAATTATTACATGGACTAGATCAAAGAGGACAACGGCAAATCTCGGAGCATATCCACGGTGGATAACGCGCAATCCTGAATTGGTGAAAGACAAGGTGATGTGGCGTGTAATCTACCGTGGGATTTTGCGCGGTCCATTGGACCTGGTCGAAGTAATAATTAGACCCTGGTTTGGGCCAGCATAAAATGTAAAGATCAGACGGCTCTTACCACACCGAGAGAGCATCAAGGGCCAGTTGGGGGTGATCCAGCATGCCGGCGATGAGCACCAGGATCTGGAAGTACCACGTCTCCAGGCAGAGCATCACCGCCGACGCAGTGGACAGCTTCAGGAACTCGGGCAGGCCGGAGAAGGCCTGCCAGCTGAACCCAGTCCAAGTGAACCGGCACTTCTGGCTCGTGACTATGTACACAAATTGTGCGATCACCATGATCCACCCGCTGAAGCTGAGCGCCAAGGACGCCCCCAGGAGGCCCAACCCCAGCTTGTAGACCACCAACCAGCTCAGCAGCAGGTGCACCGCCAACGTCGTCGCCGATATGTAGGCGCTCGGCGCCACGATGCTCTGCGCCTGCAAGAACTTCTGGATCGGAAAGTTCGCAGCATATACAAATATCTGCGGAATTAGCCCATAGACGAAGATCGATGCGGCTTTGGCAATCTCCGGCGACTCTCCCAAGAGCAGCAGTATCGGCCGGGAGAAGGCGTAGATCACCGCGAGCAGCACGCCGGTCGCCATTAAGAGTATCGTCGACCGTTGAAGGTATATTCCGAGCATCTCGTACTTGTGGGCGCCGTAAGCCTGCCCGCACAGCGTCTCCACGGCGCTCCCCATGCCCAGCTGTCATAGCATAACGAGATGGGATTGGCCGTAAAGCCAAGTAACAAATGCGTGACTACTGTTAGATCAGTTTGATGGTCGCACGAATTGTATACCATGAGCCCGTAGGCGAAGATTTGGATGCCGTTGTTGCCGAGGGAGGCGGCGGCGAGCTCGAGGTTGCCGAGGTGGCCGGAGAAGATCTGGGTGGACATGGACATGACGTAGTTGAGCATGTAGACGATCACGGCAGGGCCGGCGAGGTGGAGGAGCAGCTTCATCTCGACGATGGTGGCGAGCCGGAGGCGGCGGGACCATGGGACGGTGGTGTCGGTGAGGATGCTCTCGAGGCGGCCGCTCGATCCGTGGGGTCATCGATGGCGCCAGTGGTTGGCGATGATGGCGGGAGGGGTGTTCGTCGTCGGCGGGCGCAAGGAGTTGGGTGGAGAGTTTTTGTTGGGAGGCAGCAGAGCCCATCATGAGGTTGGGAGGGATGGGATGGGCTGGCTGCTAAAAGACAGATGGGGGAGCGACGGGGTTCTAAGAGGACCTCAAAAAGGTGAGATGGGAGCCTCTGGGGGATAATCAAGATGCACATCGAAGGAGCCGTGGTCTAAACGGGAAGGTGAGATAGGAAGGAGGAATAGGTCTTTGGAAGTTTGCTGTTTGGCTATTCTTGCATTGATGGGCCCATGGGCTGTCAAATTTGTCTTTTGAGATTCACCATAGCAACCTGTTCGGGCAATCCTGCAATCCTCAGCGGTATGAGATGACTATCAAATGCCACTCAGAGATGGACATTTTGCAAATAGTGAAGTTTATTGCACTACCTGGGGACACAATGTCATTTTTCTGTGGAGTTTCAACTTGAGAGTTATTACAGGAGTTGTAGATAAGGCTTTGCTTTCGTATTTTGTCGTGTTTTGCTGCGACCGGAATTGTAGTGTAGCTTACATCACTATGTTCGGCGGGGTTACTGTTACTGCTAGGTGATTTAGCCCCGACAGATGTCCGGTCACTGTCCAAAGAATTTTTTTTATATAAATTATATTATTAATCTTTGACCTAAGTCAGATTTTTTTAAAAAAAATAATTTCTGAACTACAAAATCTAAATTTTAATCCTCCAACTATCTGAATCAATTTAACGCTGTTCTTGGATGCGATTCTAATAATTTTCTCCCATCAAAAATCTAATATAGCAAAATTTGGTGTCTATATAGAGTATCTTTTGATCACATGGCTTAATCAATGCTGATGTGGTCTAAAATATTTAAGCCACATTATTTTTCTTTCCTAATATCAAATCCTTAATGTCTCATCTCTTTGAATCTCCATCTTCTTCTCAAATCTCTCATCTTCCATCTCTTTTTTTCTCATCTCCAAAATCTCAATGAAAAAATAAGAAAAAGAAAGAAACCTCTTCCCTCCATGGCCTCATTCTCCTCATTCTTTACAATTTTATTCTTTTTTATTTCTCACCACTTCATCTCACTGAACTCTTCCTACCCACGCCTTTTCAAATCTCTCATCTCCTATCTCTCTTTTTTTCATCCCAAAACTTCAATAAAAAAGAAAAAAAATCCTCTTCTCTCCATGGCCCCATCCTCTTTTTTGCTTGGTTCTTCTCCTCTATTCATCTCCCATCGCCTCCTCCCAATGCCTCTCGTCGAGCTGGCGTCGGTTTCATCATTTTCTCCCCCTATTCCAAACTCGCTTCCCTCCATAGCCTTATCTCACTCAAAAAAGAACAATCGAAGGAAGAAGAAGAAAGAAAAATACGATGAAGAGAGAAGAAATAATATTATATAAATGTCACATCAATATTTTTTTAAATTTTAATATCACATAAGTGCCATATAAGCATCAGATGTTGCCACATCGAATTTTTGATGAAAGAAAATCATCGAAATCGTACCTAAAGATAATATTAAATCGGTTTAGATAGTTGGAGGACTAAAATTTAGATTTTTTTTGGAAGTACATGTTGGTAGCTTTTTTGGCCCTCTTCTGAGCAGCTTTTCTTACCTCACCATGAAAAAAAACTCATGTAACTTTTTGGCTTTTAAAATTATAGCATGTTAGTATGATTTTAGATCATCATATAATTTAAAATTATATAATAATTTATATTTTTTATTAATATATTTTATAATATTTTTATTAATATAATTTATCTTTTTTTATTAGCATGATTTTATGTTAGTTGTTATTATTTTTTTATGAAATCTCTATATTAATATAAATAATCTTTAATGTATTGAATAAAATTGAAACAGAGATAATAAAGCTCATATTCTTCTTTCTTTATCTTCTTCTATAAATATTTTAATATGATATTAAACACTCGATCGATTAATATACCACCGTCATCTCTTCGATTTTTGCTATATCCATCATTGTCGATCTATTAATCTCTATTTCTCTATAGATCCTTCATTTTTAGTGGATATATAGATCATCTATTTTTGTAGATTGATATCGAAGATATTTTGTTCTTTATTTCAGATGAATTCGCAGCTGTGCTCCATCTCTTTTCTCTTTCATTTCAAATCTTCGGTTGTCTCTCATTATTATTGTTCAGTAAATTTCTCTCTATCATCGTCTTCAGTTGCTTCTCTTTGAGTATCGGCCTTCTTTTATATAGTATTTTTGTCTGCGAGAATCATCGACTTTCATCTATCATTTTTTTGAGTACTAGTCTTCTCTTCTATGATATTTTTGTCTATGAGGATCATCGGTCTTCAGCTACCATCTCGTTCAGTATTGATCTTCTCTTTTATGGTGTTTTAATCAGTAAGAATTATCGGCCTTCAATGTCTTCTCTTTGAGCGTCATCTTTATTGTAACCATCATTTTCTATTTTTCACAATTATGTCATCTAAATTAGCCATATCAGCAGACATACCAATTTATCATGCTAGCTCTAGAGTATATGCATGATCTAGTTCCAAACTCAAGTTTGCACCTATCATACTACCTTGAGTTTTAGGAGTATTAGCATGATTTAAATGATCATATGATAACTTATAATATTTTTTTTATTAATATAATAACATAGTATTTTCTTTGTTAGTATGATTCCGTATCACTTTTTTTGTTAACATGATTTTGTATTAGTTGTTATTATTTTTTTTTGTAGAGTCCCTATACTAATATAAATAACTTATGAGATGTATTAAATGAAATTGAAATAGAGATAATAAATCCCTATTTCTCTTTCTCTCTTTCTTCTGTAAATTACATAAGAACTCAAATCTACCATGTGTTAGATTTTGTTTCATTTACGAATATTTGAATTTTAGTCAAAATATTTAAAAAGATTTTTTTCTCATTAATTAAGTAAAAAATTTGAGTCCCTAATTTTAATCTAATAAATTTAAAAAATAAAAGGTGTTATTTAGTTTTTAAAAGTTTTAGAAACATCCTTCACTCTATTTGAACTTGATTCATATCTATAAAAGCTTATTTCACTGAATTAGTTTGAATAATTTTTTTCAAAAAAATTCTATAATAATCTATTTTTACTGTTAAGAGTCTTATTTTCTATTGATTAAAATTTAATCCCCATTTCCCGACAATAATAGTGAATAGCCACCAAACATCTGATCCTTCATTCATATTTTTTATGCACAAAAAAAAAACTGTAATAAATACATACATCATTCTATATAAATAAATTTAATAAATAAATTTTCAGTAATAAATTATATTTTAATAAATATATTTATTTTTGATAAATATTTTTTTATTATGAATGTTAGTAGACTAAATTTCAATTGAATCAACTTGTTTTACCTTTCCTTCAAGAAAGGGGGAGAAGTTTTTACCCAGCGTAGAGTCAAGCTGTAACTTTTGTAGAATGTAGTTTACTGATTAATGCTGTTATATTGAACAAATATTGTTACAAGACTGATCTAATAACTAACTATTTAATGATCTGTTGGGGACATAAGATATCAATGTGATGAGTTAATAAAAAAGTGACTTTTCTGCTGAAAACATCTACATGTGAATAAAAAGTGTAGTGTCTAGAATTAGTTTCTTTTAGAGCTCTTACCTTGCAACCATGCCTGTCCATGGCCCCAAAAGAGTTGTATTTCTCTAGCAAACTTGGCCCATTGAAATCAACTAGGGTGAACCCTTTGGAGACTCCACTAGGCCCATTATAGCCGACATACCCTACTATAGCCGACATGCCCTACTGTAGCCGACTTGGTTCACTGAAACTAATCAGGACTAACCCTCTGAGAACCCTACTTAGCTTACTATAGCCGACACGGCCCACTGTACCTGACTTGGCCTACTGAAGCCAACCGAGATTAACCCCCCGAAGACCTCACTCGACCCATTGTAGCCGACTTGGCCCATTAAAGCTAATCGAGACTAACCCTCCAGAGACCCCACGGCCCACTATAGCTGATTTGGCCCACTGAAGTCAATCGGGACTAATCCTCCAGAGATTCTACTCGGCTCATTGTAGCCAATGTGGCCCACTAAAGCCACATGGCCCACTAAAGCCAACAAGGGTTAACCCCTTGGAGATCCCATACTGCCAACAGAAGCTGGCAATGATGACTACAAAAGATCACATCCGCCTGAGGTCCTATCTCAAAGAAGAAGAAACCTTGAAAGATACATGAAGAGGATATTGACAAAAGAGATATTCCATTCAAAAAGATTCATGCACATTCTAGAAAAGTTCTATTACAAGTCAATCTAGTCCGAGCAAAGCTCATTACAAAATATATATATATATATATAT
>KE505036.1:132875-149661 GCA_000441515.1 Elaeis oleifera | reverse complement strand
TATATATATATATATATATATATATATATGAGCATAAACTGTTCCATATATATTTTTTCTGAGAAAAAAAACTATACCATATATATTATTTGATGATCGTCCACCTGTTAATGATGACCATCTATATTCATACTTGGAATACCATTTCCCAACCAACTGTTGCTAAAAGGCATTTTCCTCGTTAACTCACGTGTTGTTGGGCACCAAACCGATTTATTTGATTTGGTTCCTTTCAGTATGGGAGAACCGATGTCCCATGGAATTTATAAATCAGTCAATTAATTAGTAGCCAAGCTGGAACTCCCAGTTAGTCTGTAGCCTAGTGGCGATCACCATCTCATGAGTGGGATGGATCGGGGATTCCGAACATGGAGAAATCACCAGGAAAAGTTACAACTGTAACGTTTTATGGCTCGCCACGACTGTACCGTGAATGGAAAAGTCGGACAGCAGCTGTGTGTAGCTTTTCTGGTTGTGACATGATCAGAAGCACTTGGTTTGGGCCAGCATAAATTGTAAAGGTCAGACGGCTCTTACCACACCGAGAGAGCATCAAGGGCCAGCTGGGGTGATCCAGCAGGCCGGCGATGAGCACCAGGATCTGGTAGTACCACGTCTCCAGGCAGAGCATCACCGCCGACGCGGTGGACAGCTTCAGGAACTCGGGCAGGCCGGAGAAGGCCTGCCAGCTGAACCCAGTCCAAGTGAACCGGCACTTCTGGCTCGTGACTATGTACACAAATTGAGCGATCACCATGATCCACCAGCCCAAGCTGATCACCAAGGATGCTCCCAAGAGGCCCAACCCCAGCTTGAAGACCACCAACCAGCTCAGCAGCAGGTGCATCGCCAACGCCGTCGCCGATATGTAGGCGCTCGGCGTCACGATGCTCTGCGCCTGCAAGAA
The DNA here is from genome assembly GCA_000441515.1 of Elaeis oleifera. NCBI lineage: Eukaryota > Viridiplantae > Streptophyta > Magnoliopsida > Arecales > Arecaceae > Elaeis > Elaeis oleifera. Next base: position 148,754 of record KE505036.1, on the reverse strand, counting down.
CTTCTGGATAGGGAAGTTCACAGCATATGCAAATAACTGCGGAATTAGCCCATAAACGAATACGGATGCGGCTTTGGCGATCTCTGGCGACTGTCCCAAGAACAATAATATCGGCCGGGAGAAGGCGTAGATCACCGCGAGCGGCACGGCGGTCGCCATTAAGAGTATCGTCGACCTTTGAAGGTATATGCCGAGCATCTCGTACTTGTTGGCGCCATACGCCTGCCCGCACAGCGTCTCCACGGCGCTTCCCATGCCCAGCTGTCACGGCATATATATACGGACATTTTGTCAGCAGTGCAGTTACGAGATGGGATTGGCAACTTTTTGCAAGTTGGTCCCCTGTTCGGGTAAAACTTCTCTATGATCGAACCGACCATAAAAAAATTATGGCCGGATCGTCCTCACCTATTATGTCTCCGAAATAAACACGCACGTTAGAATATTAAGAAAATAAGAACCGATAAATTTTAAAATATTTAAATAATTTGATAAACATCACGTAACCCTTTAAAATTTATTTATTTTATTTTTTAGTATTTTAATATATGTGTATAAATACGTGCAGTATACTTCGGAGATATAATTTTTTTCATGACCGATCCGACCGTAAAAGTTTTATGCCCATGTTCATCGTGCGGGTTTCTTTTTCGAATGACCGGTGAGTAAAGCCAAGAAAGTAAGTTGGATCAGTTTGATGGTCGCATGAACCGTATACCATGAGCCCGTAGGCGAAGACTTGGATGCCGGCGTTGCCGAGGGAGGCGGCTGCGAGCTCGAGGTTGCCGAGGTGGCCGGAGATGATCGTGGTGGACATGGACATGACGTAGTTGAGCATGTAGACGGTCACGGAAGGGACGGCGAGGTGGAGGAGCAGCTTCATCTCGATGATGGTGGCGAGCCGGAGGCGGCGGGCCCATGGGACGGAGGTGTCGGTGAGGATGGTCTCGAGGCGGCCGCTCGATCCGTGGGGTCATCGATGTCGCCAGTGACTGGTGATGACGGCGGGAGGGGGTGTTCGTCGTCGGAGGGCGCAAGGAGTGGGGTGGATAGTTTTGTGTGGAGGCAGCGGAGCCCATGAGGTTGGGGATCGACGAATGGGACGGGCTGGCTGCTAAAGGATAGATGGGGGAAGTCAAGGGGATTTAAGATGACCTCAAGAAGGAGAGATGGAGGCCTCTTGGGATAATTAAGATATATATATAGAAGGAGCCGTGCTCATGAAGGGTGAGACGGTGAGGGCTGGTCTTTGGAAGCTTCTTGTTAGGCTCCTCATACATTAATGGGCTCGTGGGCTATCAAATTGTCTTTTGAGACTCATCATTATTTACACAAAAAGGCGCTTCAATCCTCGTGGACACAGATCTTTGCACATGATCAAGTTTTAATCCCATATTTCCCCCCATACATAGCCATCATTATTTACGGTAACGTTCTCTTTACCTTATAACAAGCATGCTGCTAACATAATCAACAATGTTAGAATCTATTCATATTCCAGACCACCATATATTTTTGGTGCTGAATTGTTTCCGTCTCCCTATGTTTTAATCTTCTAAACAAAATAAATCTGCTAACTGGGGTACTAATACCGTGAAAGTTTTGGCCGTTGCCATTGCCATTCTCACTTTCAAAGATATAGGGAAATAATTTGTTCTTTCAATGATCACTGACTTGGGGATAAGTTACAAGTAATGAAATAACTTTTGGGGACGCCCTTACCATCTAAACCCTGAAGTTTTACCAATAAGCTGTCCCCATGTAGGTCCCCTAATTTACACTGCAGACTATATATGGTAATCAAAGTGGGTCCCCATGTCCTCTCCAATGAACCTTATATACGACTAATAATTTTTAATGGACTGAAATTCCACAATATGGAGGCGACAAAGGCCTGTGGAATAAATTTTTCTTCCCTCACGTCTTTCTTTGCACTATTTCGATTTTGCAGTCTCAGTTGTTTGTGGCAAGATTTGTGAGTTGTCAGTTTAACTTTTCCCCTAAGACTTTCTCACGATTATTGCATGCCTTTTTATCATATGTATCTATCCCCTTTCCGATCGAAGACCATCAGAAGCTTTTGTCACACTAGATTCGATAAAGCAAATTAACATTAAAATTATAGATAAAATTATGCAACTATCTTTGCAGCCGCATCACATGGACCTTCCCACCTACCATACCATCGTCCCTCCATACTCCCTCACATGCAAATATTGAAGATCACCGGCATCCTAGATCATGTGATCAGGATAAAGATAATGCCAGAATATGGCGATGACGTATAGCCTAAGAGCTATACTAAATTAAATCCCTAGCATCCATTTGCTACTCCGGATCAGCTAGAAGGGGCTGCTTCTTGTCTTCCCACTTGTTCTATCTTTTTAGGGCTTCATCCACCTGCATAAGATTGATAAAAAAATTTAGAGAAACAAATTACTTAGCTAGCAATTGTGTGTTTGATATTACCAATATCTTATGATATTTTGGAATCGTGTGTGGTTGTACATGGGAAGTTGAGAAGTAATATCTTCAGGCATGTTTTATTATTTTGGGATTCTAGATTCCTGTCGGGTATCTTAATATACTAAGTTAAAACCAGAGATGCTTAGCCATGGAATTGGATGCCTACCAATGCAATGCATGGACCGGTAATATCGCGAAGAGAAATAAAGCAAAAGGTGATATATTAATTTAGGATGATCACATGCTTTTGATGCGAAAGTTAATGATGATGATGACAATGAACTAGGCTTTTATCTACTTGTTATTAAGATGATTTATGGAAAGGTCCCTGATGAAGCAGTCCAAAAACTTTTATGGGAAGTACTTTCAATCTAAAAACCAGGATGAATGGTGGAAAGTAGAAGTACACTGCAAATAGTTGAAAAACGTAAAGGATGAGTACATATATAATAAATCTTAGCTTAACATGCTGCTGATGACAGAACTATGCTAAGATGAAGAAAGATTGGAGGGTTTGCATCAGTTGACATCAACATTGTTAAGACCAGGAAAGGCCTATGTAATCATCTAATTCAGTTTAGCATTGTTTAGATTGGATTGGGATAAGGCTTGTTGGTCGTGTTATCTTGTCAAACCAGCATTAATGGATCGGTGATTATTTTGAACGGAAGGATTGCAATCAACAAAGGCAAAAACAGAATGGCAAATTAGGATACCTCTTTGTTCCGGTCAGTCCTGAAAGTTACCCGTATCAGGATGACAGTCTGCATCAATGTTCCCCAATCATACCACACCATATTTCCGGCACACACATATATTCATACAATTTGTTTTTGTTTGGTCGATGATATAGGCAATTAAGCATGTCATATAACTATACTGTCAAAGTACTTGGTTTATTAGAACATTACAGGTGGACAATCAAAAAGAAATATATTATGTTACATGTTTTGCAGTTGAGATCAATTTTTATGGTGAGACTGCTATTGCTTTTACCTTTGCTCCCAAATTAAACTTGAAACCAAGAAGAGCGCCAAGGGGGATGCCAACCATATAATAGCAAGCAACATTAACATAAGCGACAAACGCTTAACATCCACAGCCAACAGCAACACCTTTTTTATAACATGAAGTCCACTCTGGTTAGCATTTCTACACAAAAGAAGGAAAGAAATAGAGTTTCGTTGGTCTAGTTGTTTGTCTCCTTGCAAAGTTCACGAATTGTTGAAGTAGGATGGATGCTACAAATCTATTGCCGATATTATGCCGAAGCAATTTATTTACTTCTGTGGTCTCTTTTCATATTAAAGTCTATTTGGCGTTTCTAATCAAACAAACGGCAAGTGTAGAGATTTGTTGGTGTTATAGCCAATCTCCTATTGTATCTATTATCAGTGAAGAGCATCTGAATAATGAAATCTATATAGACCGAAATTATATCCGACGGAGATTCTCCGATGCTTAAGTCAATAGGAAGTGATGAACAGCAGATAAGAATTTAAAATGGCAAAGTTTCGGCTCTCAAGAGATCTTACCAAATGCTGTTCATTTATCTCCTTTTATAGACGAGTAGTTAGTAACCGTCTGTAACGGTTAGACACGTAGATCCCGCTCGTTTCGGCATTATGTGATCATGGGATGGGTGGTTATATTTACCACTGATCATATTCTGGCCATTATGTACTTTTCGCATTGGCAGTTTCAGGTAAGCTGACTATATGTCGATAATCAAAATATGTCGATCGTATGTCAGTAGTTGTGGAAGTCCGAATGATCATCGATCGATAACTCTGATATGCCGATGATCATCGATTTGAGATCAGTCGAGTCGTCATAGTTGAAGTCTATCAAATTTGCGGTTAGCCGACTGTCAGTTGGCCAACCGATTGATAGTCGGCAAGTCGTGCTTATCAGGCCGATCAAAAGTCGGAATCGGAGAGTCGGTTGAATCGCCCAACAGTTACCCCCACTCCCAAGTCCAAAGTAGTCTAACATGCATATTGTCACGTGGACTGTTACGTTGGACAAAAGAGTTGCCACGTATTGTCTCGAGCCCCAATTCGACTACAAATATTAATGATTCTTCGAAATACGAAAGGTCTTCATTCATTTTGTCGTTTCGATAACTGCAACATCATTATTGGGATGTCGCTTCGAAAAGATAGTCCGACATTCGAAGAATCCGGATGATTCGATTTTGACTAGTCGATTTCATCCACATGTCCAAATATCATTGGTTTAGCACTGCTTATGCGGATAATGGTGAGGTGGCATGATCTGAGGGTAGGTGCGTCAAATTGTCTGATTAGTGGTCGATTTTGATGTGGCCACGTATCAAAATCTGAGAGAGCCTTGATTTGAATAACTTCATCCGGACCACAGAAGGGTTCTATATATACAGTGTCCCTTTATTTGGACTTTTCGCTTTTGCGTTCGGCATTTTCTCTGCAACAGAAGGTTCTGTCCCAAGGTGCGGAGAGCTCTTGAAGTTTCTGTTCTTCACATCACCTTTAGCTTCAGGTCGAGTTTTCATTCTTTCTTTAAATTTCTCTCTTCTTCTTCTAGGTTCTTTATTTCAATGGTGAGTAGGGGTAAGAAGGTGCAGGCCTCAACTTCTCGAGATAGTCAATTAGAGAATCTGGCCAATGATTCTCCTTCAGGTCCGGAGATGGAAGTCTCTTCCTTGTCCGAGCCCAATGTCGAACGGCTCTAGAAACAGTATCATATCCCAAAGCAATATTAGCTTTCTGCTCCTGGTCTGGATGGTCGGGTGAATTCCCCTCCTCCGGATCAGGTTGCTTTTTATGTCGAGGACCTTCGAGCTGGTCTTCGATTTTTGATTTCGGAGTTTGTCTGAAATCTTTTTGATTATTATCAACTTTGTCCTACTCAGCTGGCTCCGAACTCCATCCGGCTGATAATTAGCTTCGCTTTGTTGTGTTGTCTTATCCCGACCAACCCTCGCTCCTCTCTTTTTGAACTTTTTGTTCTTCGTCCTCATCCCAAAATCAAAGGATGGTGGTTTTCAACCCAAGGAAGGGTCTTTCTTTCATCTTCGGTCCTCCATCATCCATTCATGGATGGAAAATCAATTTTCTTTATTTCTTCTACATCTACCTGGGGCTTTCTTTCACGTTGGGGTGATCCAAGAACCGGCCCAACGAGCATAGTCGAGTTGATACCATCGATCGGAAAGACTCTCTCTGACTTAAAGATATGGAAGTTCCACCGCAACGAGAGCTGATGACAGAGCAGGCTCTCTACGATACCAAACTTGGTTCAATAACTTCTTTAGGTATAGCATAGTCAGTCACGTCACTTTTTTTTGTTGTTTCTGAATTTTGTGCGGAACTTTGTCTTTTGATTGCAGCCATGCGAACGACAGTGCGAGTTTCAGCTGCCGAGATCCATCTACACGCTCTTAAAAAGAGAGCAGCGGCTGATGCTGGACCATCCTGACCACCGAGAAAAGTCAAATCGACTCCCAGTCGGTACCTGTAAGGGAGTCCGACGTTCCATCGGTATCAATTTCTGAACCGATTATAGTGTTGTTGGCTCCGACATTGCTTCCTTCGATTGAAGTGCCGTCAGCTAGAGTCAGGACGGTGAGAGATGATGATGCCGTAGCAGAATCATCAGCAACTCCATCAGTGGAGGTTCGGACCGAATCAGAAGTCACGGCTGAACTAGAACAATCTGCTGCTGTGCCAACTGTTCCTCCAATGGAGCAGTCTCGGGCGTAGTTAAGCATCGATTTTATGGCAGTATCAAGCGCACGACCATCGACTGGGGATCGGAGAAAGGCATCGGCTACTTCTGTCGATGACGGATCATCTACGGGCCTCCCACCCTCTTCGATATCCTTATTCCTGCCGATGAGTTGGCTTTGGCCAATCCAGCCTTGGCCAAATGGCTCATTGAAGCAGCTCTTCTCTCATCTGACAGGGAGAGTAGAAAAAATCAGACAGTGTCCGAAATATTTTCTTCATTTTATCCGACGATGCTTGGGGTGAGTCAACGAAATATTTTTTTTAATCCAACTTGACTTGTCCTTTCTTTCAGTGGGCACACGATATGTATGCTCTAGAGAGCAGATATCAAAAAATCGCCAAGCTTCGCCAGGCATGAATGAACAGAGTGACGGCCGCCAATGCCGAAAAAGTTGATATCGTTAAATAACTTCAAGCGATAATTGAATGGGAGAAAATACTCCAAAAAGAGATCTCCCGTATGACGGCTGACCTACAGTCCTCCAAAGCCGAACTTAAGTCGGCTCATCAGAGCATCGCATCTCTCAAATCTCGGATCAAGAGTAAGAAGTATTCCATCAGTCGGCTTCGGAGAGAGAGATGGATGCATCGAGAAGCTCGAAGTGGAGTGCGGAAGGCATCGAGCCACCATGGAGAGGCTGGCACTGGCCGATGCAAAGTCGGCCTCCGTGAAGAAGAAGCTGAGTTGGTGAGAGGTGCTCTGAGTTTGGCCATCGAGAATTTCAAGGATTCACAAAATTTAAGGATGAAATTTCAAGGGCAGATTCATCTCTTACTGCGTCGGATATGAGGACGACAAAGATGTAGTCAGGAGATTGTATCCAGACTTGGATCTGAGCACCATCGTCCCTCCTAGTTCGAAAGAAGAGATTGCTGAGGAGACCACCGCACCAACTAACGAAGACACACCGACTGCACCAAAACTTGCTCCAACCATCGAACCAGCTCCAACCACCGAAGTACCGAAGCAAGGTGATGAAGAAGCCGACTGGTGATTGATATAACACTTTTTCTTCTTCTTTTTGTAATCGGACTAAGTCCAATTTGTAATCGGATCTTGGGTTCAATTTTGTAATCTTTTCTTCAATGAATGAAAAAAAAATTTTTCAAGTACAGAATCTCTTTTTACACTTGCACTTTCAATATCATGGAATAACAGTCAAATATTTAATTATCCATTGATGAATTGAATGTCGATCAATAGTTGTAGTAGAGTTTGTCCGCTAGTCGGATGTTAGCCGACTTAGCTTACATATTTTTTAGATATTTGATGGACGGTGGTAAGTCGAATATCTTTCGACTGACCATAGTCAAGTCGGTGTATTTTTCACTCGATCGAGGTCGAGTCGGTGTAATATTCCGCTTAGCTAAAGCTAAATCGACATGAGTAGTTATTCGACTTAAATCGATTTTTACAGTGAAAAATTGAGATATAGTTGGTATAAGTTGATCAATTATTCATCGACTTGATGTCGTCATTCGACTTAAGTCGGTTTTTACAGTGAAAATCGAGATATAATCGGTATGAATCAACTGATTACTTATCAGTTGGATGCCAATTTGTTGATAACTTATAGTTGATTGAAGATTTCAAGATTTAGTACATAAGTGAACATATATGTAATTGACTTTATTGATAGTACATCTCCAAGTTATCGACATTTCAAGTCCAAAAATAGTTATCCCATCAAGGGCTTCCAGTCGGTATGCTCCGGTCAAAGTATTTCGATTATTCTGTAGGATCCTTCCAGTTCGGAGATTTTTTTTTTGGTTTAGAGGCTTTGAAACTTCGGCTTTTCTTAGGATCAGGTCTCTTGGACGAAAGACCTTCGGCTTGACTTTTGCATTGTAGTATCGGACTATTCTTTATCGATATGCTGCCATTCGAACTTAAGCTTGCTGTCGAATTTTTGAAAGTAAGTCTAGGTCAGCTCTCCGATATTCAGAATTGCTCGCTCATTATACTGGTCCACTCTTGCTGATGGTAATCCGATCTCAAGTGAAATCATCGCCTCTGTCTCGTAGACTAGATTGAATGGTGATTCTCCTGTTAGTATACGAGGAGTTATTCGATACGTCTATAAGATCGGATACAATTCTTCCACCCAGAGGCCCTCAGCTTCATTCAGTCTGGTCTTGAGACCATGTAAAATTATTTAGTTTGTTTCTTCTACCTTATCATTGGATTGTGGATGCCGACTTATATGAGCTTGTACGTAATATAAAATTTTGTACAAAACTCTTTGAAATTTTGATTATCGAATTGTCGATCATTGTCGGTGATGATAGTGTATGGTCGATCGAATCTGCATATGATTGATTTCTAAATAAAATCTTCCATCTTACTTTTAGTAATTTGTGCCAAAGATTCAGCTTCTACCCATTTGATGAAGTAATCAATGACAACTACTATAAATTTTTTCTGATTGGATGTCAGAGGAAAAAGATCAAGTATGTCGATTCTCCATTGTACGAAGGGTCACGGTGCAACAATTAATATCAGCTGGCTGATCGTTTGATGTTGTATGTTAGTATACTTCTGACATAGTTCATATCTTTGGACTAGTTTAGCTGCATCTTTCTTCATGATAGGCCAATAATATTCTTGTCATAAAATTTTATAAGCCAAAGATTTACCCCTCAAGTGATTTCTACAAATCCTTTCATGAACTTCTCAGAGTGCATAGTCGGCATCTGCTGGTCCCAAACACTTCAGTAAGGAAAGGGAGAATGACCTTTTATAAAGTTATCTATTCATTAAAATATATTGCGAAGCCATCTATCGTAGTCATTTGATTTTCGAGAGATCTGCAGGTAGAATTCCATCAGTCAAATACTAGATGATCGGGTCCATCCAGCATAGCTCATCATTAATTTGTAATACTTCTTTGACTTTATCAGTGCTCGATTGTTCAAGATATTCGATGAATGTCTGACCCAGCGAGTTGAATGAAGTGGTTGCAAGTCAAAAAAGTATGTTAGCTCGAGCATTCTCCATTTTTGGAATATGAGAGATCTCAAAATATTTTAGAGTCGATGAAAGATCTTTCACTTTCTGAAGGTACTTCATCATAACGAGGTCTTGGGCTTCAAACTCGTCTTTAACCTGTCCAGTAATCAACTATGAGTCGGTGAAGACCTTCAAGCTATCAATGTCAAGCTCTTTGATAATCTTCAAGCTGGCTAGGAGAGCTTCATACTCGGCTTAGTTATTTGAAGCTTTAAAATTAAACCGAAGGGCATATTCGATTACAATCCTTTCAAAATTGGTGAGGATGAGACTGACTCCACTATCTTGTGCATTGGATGCTCCATCAATATGTAGCACATATATTGATGTTAAGTCGGCCTCAGAAGTTTCAACTTGCTTTAATCTGTCGTTGGGTTCATCCTTAGAGTTATTGTCAAATATAGTACACTCGATAACGAAATCGGTCAAAATTTGCATCTTCATTGACAGTCATGGATGATATTGAATATCGAACTCATTGAATTTTATGACACACTTTGTCATTCTATCTGAAGCATCAGGTCGGTATAAATTACTTTCAACAGCTGATCTGTCAAGATGACTATAGGATGTGCTTGAAAATACGGACGAAGTCGCTGTGATGATATAATTAGAGCATAGATCATTTTCTCCACTCTTGAATATCTTATTTCAACATTATGAAGCACCTTGCTGGTGTAGTCAATTGGCCAATGAATTCGATTTTCATCCTTCTGAACGAGTACCGAACTAACTGCTTCTGTCTAAGTCACCAAATAGAGATACATAGTTTCTCCGATCTTTAATTTGTAAGCAATAGTGGAGATGCCAAATATCTTTTTAGATCTTTGAAGAATTATCGGCACTCGTCTGACCATGAGAAGTCTTTGTTTATCTCAAGGTCTTGAAGAAGGGCAAATATTTTTCTGTCGATCTGAAAATGAATCGGCTAAGTGCGGTGATCCTTTCATTAAGTTGTTGTATATCTTTTTTGGAGCTTGGATGCTTCATATTAATGATGGCCTTTTTTTTTCAGGATTGACTTCAATTCTTCGTTGTGACACAAGAAATTCAAAAAATTTTAAAAGTTACTTCGAATGCACACTTAGTCGAATTCAATTTCATCTGATGTCATCGAAGTGTGCTGAAGGCTTCTTTCAAATTTCGAATATGATTAGAAATTTGGAGATTTTTCACCAGCATATCATCAACGTAGACTTCCATATTTCGTTCGATTTGTGTCTTGAATAGTTTGTTGACTAGCCGTTGATATATAGCTCCGACGTTCTTTAGCCATTGATAAATGTTTTTGTCGGTTATGAAGGCAGTGTGGTCCTCATCTTTTGGTGTCATTCGAATCTAATTGTAGCCTGTAAAGATATCCATAAAGCTTAAAAGTCGATGTCCCAAAGTCGCATTAATTAGTTGATCGATCTTTGACAAAAAAAACTATCCTTCAGACAAGCTTTATTTAGATTTGTGTAATCGATGCAGATTCTTCATTTTTTGTTAGTTTTTCTCACCATCACTATATTGGCGAGCCAATCGAAATAATTTGCTTCTCTGATGAAGCAACTGCGAGGAGCTTGTCGACCTCTTCGTCGATGACCTTCTGCTTTTCAGGAGTAAAAGATCTTTTCTTTTGTCTCACCGACCAACAAAAATGTCGGTATTTGCTCTTAGTAGATTCACCAGTTGTTGCCGCTCCGGATCAGACAATTGCGATCCAATTTCGACCGTCTTCTCAGGATCTTCTTTTAACGGGATAGAAATCAGTTGCTCGGCCGGTTCATCCCTTTCTTTATTTTTTTGGTCTAATTTATCAACGGATAAAGTATTTTCAGATTGATTATTCTTTGTAGAGACCAAGAAGCAAAGTCGAGCAAGTTGTTGATCTCCACATATTTCTCCGACTCTATTTTTTATTGAGAATCGGACCAATAAATGGTATGTTGAAACTACTACTCTCAGAGCATTAAGTTCAGATCGTCCAAGTATAGCATTGTAAGCCGATGGAACTCAGACGACTCTAAATATCAGGAGAATAGTACTTTATTATGGATATGTTCTCGTGGTTAAAGGGAGAATAATTTCTCCTTCCACGGTAACTGCATCTCCAGTAAAACCGACTAATGGCGTCGTGACTCTTTTGAGTCGGTTAGTCGGTAGTCGCATTCAAAGAAATCGAGTAGAAGAAACATCAGTTAAACTTTTATTATTAACTAATTTTTTTTACATCATAGTTTGCTGCCATTGCCAAAACGATGACAGCATCATTATGGGAGTTTGTATTCTCCTAACATCATCTTTCGAAAAAAAATTATATTGTCCAGTCGTCGTTTCTTCGTCGACTCTTCTTCGAAAGTTAACCCACAGTCCTTCAATCACCCCGAGATCATATTGATTACTCCCGTCGTTGGCCGATTGTTGATCGTTTCCTTAGCTTGTGGCTAAGACTGTTGGTTGGTGAGAGGTTGAGTCGGGCGCTCTCGTTGAAATTTTTCGAGGTAGCCACGTCGAATCAGGATCTCTATTTTATTCTGGAGTTGAATACACTATTTGATATCATGACCGCAATCATGATGAAACCAACAGTATTCTTCCTGTCACGACTCCTCGATGGCGCTTTCATCAGAGGGGGATGTTGAAAATACTTCTTTCTTTCAATTTTCATTAAGATCTGCGTACGGAGAGCAGAAAGAGGAGTATAAGAGTCATACCTGCCATAATTGTTCGGCCTTAGACTCCATCATCGAGGTAAAGCTCGCTTATTGATGTTTGAACGACTTGATTCGATCGGGGCTTCACTTTCTTTTCCTTCTTTTTCTGACCTTTTTCTTCTGTCTGACGTAGGTCAGAAGCACCTTCGTCTGTGCAAATATATTTGTATGCACGCTCCAAGAGTTCAGTATAGGTCCGGAGGAGAGTCTTATTCAGAGAATAAGTGAATATGGATCCCTTTAGACCTCTCTTTATGATCGATATGGTCATATTTTCATTGAGATCCCTGACTCCAAGTGTGACTGCATTAAAGTGAGCCACGAAATCTCTCAATGTCTCAGTCTCACCTTGTTTGATTGAGAAGAGTCTGTTTGATGTCTGTGGTACCTTTCGACTAGTGCTGAAATTGACTATGAAAGAATATTCGAGCTACTCGAAAGAGTTTATGCTCTCTAATTGCAGTCCAGAATATCAGGCTCGAGCAGTCTTCCGAATAGTCGTCGGGAAGCCAATACATAGGAGAGCATCGGTTACCTCTTGGATCGTCATGAGAGCTTTGTAGCTCTTCAGATGATCAATTGGGTTGGTAAAGCTGTCATATGGCTCCATCTACGGCATCTTGAACCAAGATGGAATCAGCTCGTCTAGGATGCGCTGAGAGAGAGGTTGGACAATGTGGAAGTTATAGTCGTTGGAGGACTTCCGATCTTCCAGCTGAAGTCGGACAAGTTGGTGGTCGTTCTCCTTGAACTTGCGCTCGTAGTCGTCGAGCCACCGTTGCTGAGATAATCTCGGGGTAGAGTCTCCTGAAAAATTTAAGGATGGAGAAGAAGAAGGTTCATGCGGCCTTTTTCCTTCTTGATACTATGTACATGGGAAAGAGAAGGAGATCGCCGTGAAGGATGGGTGGTGTGGTGAGAATGCCTAGAATGCAATTGCTCGACTCGACGAGAATGCCGAAACAACAGTCATTTTGAAGATGAGGAGGGTGAATGCTGTGGAGGATGGTGGCTGTACCTGGATGGCACTGAATGAGCCACCAGCTCCTCCACCGGCGATTGCTGCTGTTGTTGTGTTTGTTGCTGTCGGAGGCTATGGACCGCCTCTATTAACACCTTCATTTGCTGCATTAAAGCAGTAATTTATGCATCCGTAGTAATTACTAGACACGAAGAGCTGGGCTCTGTCGATGGAGGTGGGAAAGAAGATCTTTCCGACGAAAAAATTGTCTTACTGATCCAGTTGAATGTTGAGCTCTGGTCTTGCCATAATTGCTTGTATTCTTCCCCTTATCTGGTGCGCCAATCTGTTGCGGTCAATCCTCTGTTGCACTTGTTGTCGATGAAGAGCACTTGCAAAATGAAATCCACACTAACCAGAATTATGTCCGGCGGAGACCCTCCGATGCTTAAGTCAATGGGAAGTGGTGAACAGCAAATAAGAATTCAAAATGACAGAGTTTCAACATCTCAAGAGATCTTACCAAATGCTGTTCATTTATCTCCTTTTATAGACTAGTAGTTGGTAACCGTCTCTAATGGTTAGATATATGAGTCTCGCTCATTTTGGCATTATGTGATCGTGGGATGGGTGGTTATACTCGTCATTGATCATGTTCTGGCCATTATACGCTTTCTGCATTGGTAGTTTCAGATAAGCCGACTATATATTGTAATCAGAATATGTCGATCGTATATCGGTAGTTGTGAAAGTCCGAATAAGCATCGGTTGGTAATTCTGATATGCTGATGGTCATCAGTCTGAGATCAGTCGAGTCGTCGTAGTTGGAGTCTATTAAATTACGGTTAGCCAACTGTCAGTCGGTCAACTGATTGATAGTCAGCAAATCGTGCTTATCAGATCGATCGAAAGTCAGAATCAGAGAGTCGGCTGAATCGTCCAAATAGTTGATTTCATGCACATTCTTTGTTTGTCTCCTAATAAATTAACGATGACCACTGAAGTAGGTTAGGAAGCTCCCAAATCTAATGCCAATATTTTGCCCAGTCCGGTTGTTTCTCCGATCTCTTATATTAGACTTTACATTTTTGTCCATTAGTTACTTCTTGCAGATCAGCTAATATTAGTTACTCACATATTCTGTTTAAACAACCGCCTCTTAAATCCCTTGCTTCTGAATGTGCATTGTTCAAACTATGGATAAGTAATTTAAAGGGTGTAAATTCCACATTTTAATAATTCAAACTGCTTATTTAATTAATTCTTCATAATAATCTAAATTTAAAAAAGAAAATCAAACTTTCTCCTCGTTATTGGTTCCTAGAAAACCTAGGAAAGCGAATCCAACCATGCTACCTTTACTTAATGATGATTTATTCAAAAGTTCCTGTACCTACAAAAGTTTCATGTATGTCATAATTTAGCTTTGTTTTGATTGCTTGATACTGTAGGGATGATAATACTAACCAGATAAGACGGGTTGGATGCCATTGAGGATAACGGTGATGGAGAGCAAAGGGGAGAGTTCGAAACAGCATGGGCCACCATCTCTCCTCCTGTGAAAATATAGCCCAGGTAGTCACGAAGGCAAAGGATGACCACCGCTATTATCACTGATGTTATAAAGAACATTATTGTCACCACCACCATCCAGCATGCTACCAACTTTGGATTGCCAGCTCCGAGCTCATTGCTCACATGCACACTGTATGAGTTCTAAACCAAATTGTTATTTGCTAAAAAATAATTTAAATCTAATTCTTTATAAGTTATAACAAATTGTAAGTTTTCGATCTACCATCTGATTCTTATGGTAAATTATAACTTAGGTCATGTAACAACAAATGTATTGAAGTAGTTATAATCACTGGATAACAAGATTAAGGTTCTTAAGATGTATTTAATTTGGAATCGGAATCAAAATGAATTAGACTGAAAATCCGAATGGTCGTATCCCCTATATATTTAGTTGTGATCAAATTTGATTCAAAATTAGAATAAAATTTGAATACTAAATGAGAACAAGAAGTGAATTACGAGGGATTGGGATATTCCATCTTCTTTTAGAATCGAAATGAAAATAAGATTTTCTTAATGAAATGATTAGAATGGAAATCATTTGTTCTAATTTTTATTCAGTCTAATTTTTATCAACTAAATATGTTCTTAATTTGTTTGTTCATCAATTATTTTGGAGTAAGATCATGTGCTGGTATTTTTGTGTTTAGGCTGTTAAAATTTTAATCATATGCGGACGGCAAAAAATATAAACAATAGTTGTTTTATTTTTTTGGTAAAGATAAACAATTGTTGATGTCGCTGAGCACGTAAGTTGCGAGCCGGTGGCTGTATTTTCTTGCCTTGCGGATCAAAAGGACATTACAGCCACATTTATTATAATGCTTAAAAATAAGTGCAAACAAACAAACAAAAGTCACCTCCTTGGGTCCCAGTAGCATTTGTTTGCCGTGGAAAAATATATCCACATAGAGAGGGAGGGCGGGCCAGAGGTTGCTGACCTGGTTGCTAGGGATGGCAAAATTAATCCGATTCGATGGGTATACATCCTATCTGAATTCGATCAAATTCAAAAAATAGGGTTTGATCGGGTTTGGGTTCGGATTTGGGTAAAATCCGAAAACTATAGTATGGATATGGGTAGGGTATGGATAGTGCTATTTTCTATCCGAATCCGAACCCGAATCCGATCCGAATCTATGGATATGGGTAATATCCGAACCCATATCCGAATATATATATATATATACATATATATACATATATACATATATACATATCCGAATATACATATATATATATACATATACATATACATATATATATATATATATACATACATATATATATATATATACATATATATATATATACACACACGCGCGCGCGCATATATACACACACATATATATGATCTCTCTCTCTTTCTCTCTCTCTCTCTCTCTATATATATAT
>KE505036.1:111710-121954 GCA_000441515.1 Elaeis oleifera | reverse complement strand
ATATCGAGGATCATTCTTTTTTATAAATATAAAAAAATATCAAATTTTTAATAAATAAAATAAATTAAATATAATTTTTATTTTAAATGATTTAAATTAAATATTTATCAGTGCACAGCAGACATCTACGAGATAAATAATGCAGTTTTGGTACCCCACATAATTCTTCCAGCATGGGCAGCCAATCAGCCAATAACCAAGGTGGCCTCAAAAGAAAATGGAAGAAAATAATATTTTGTTCGACACTGTTTGTTGACGGACAAGTCTGCCCGTGTCAGGTTGACTGGTAGGTGTGGGGAGGGGGCGACCAGATAAATCCTAGCGACATGATGGAGGGAGGAGAGCCGTATCAAAAATTACGTAGAGGCATCTGTTGCAGATGACATGGCCAATAACTAAGCCAAGAGATCAGCGCGGGAATATAATTGCATGCGACGTGCTTGTTGGACGTCATACTTGGCAACCAGCGATGGTGTGATGGGTCCAATTTAATTCTTGAGCCAGGGAATATTGCCAGACCAATAAAGAAATCTGCATGGACTACTGAAAATGGAACACGTATGGTATCGATTTCGAGGAGTCCTCTTCCTTGTTAAGTCAAAAAAAAAAGTTTTGCGTAAGAACAAACAACTCGATGCATTATCATGCCACGTGCAAGGTACGTGTGAAGATCCAGTCTTCTGAACTCCAACCCATCTATTTGCCATTAGTCCAAAGGCTTTCAACTTTCAAGAGGGGCACAATATTTGTTTGGTTTGGGTTGGTACAGTTGAACGCACTGCAGGATAATAATATGGCTAGCTTCGAGCTTTAACTAGAAATCAAATTTCATGGTACGGCCTCCCCATATTCATGAGACATACCAAAAAATCAAAGACTTCTAAGCGAAAGATAGGTATCCTGTAACACAGAGGATCAAAAGGGAATCACGTATTTATGATTTTGTATAGACGCTGCCATTCATGATAGATGTCTAAATATATGCCATATGGGGCTCCATGGTATCCTCCAAGAGATCACCTACCTAAGTTGAATGGATTCTTAGTTCTTAGCATGTTAAGGCTTTTGATCACGTTGCCACTAGAATCCGAGGTCATAGTGAGGTTAGTTAAGATGCAAGGTGATGGTGTGATCAATTTTCTGCCGAAGCAAATATAGCTAAAAGGGGATCAAGGCAGTGAATCTGGAGATGTGGATGTTTGTTCACCTCCGCTGCAGGGCCGATCTAAAATGAAGCTCTTTTGTTAGAGTTTTTCTGGCTAAGGACCCTCCAGCATGCAAATCACTTGAAATCGAAGAAACAGTAGTAAAGAAAGAGAGTGTGTGAAGTAGGTGGTAGGAGTTGAATAAGAGTTACCTAAGGATCCTTTGTCTCTTCCTATTTGTAGAAGAAGATCGGTAACCGTTACCCAGATGGGAAGGACATGGACCAACTGTCTAGTAATGGCTTCCATCCATTTGATAGTGAACTCCCATGCACGTCAAATCACAGTTATAACCGCTTGGATTGTATAAGCATGGCCCAGGGTTGCATGCATCCGCCACCGAGATGGTGGCATCAATATGGTTATTCTTTCAGCTCGTCAAATTCTGAGACGAATGAAATTGGATGTTACCAAAGTTACATCACTTCAGTTAATTTAAGGTTAGTCAAGCTAATATTCACCATATAAGATCGTAACAAGTTTCTTGGATCTAGTTTCTCAAAATTGCCTCCATGTTCAGGGAATGAGATGAAATCCAATAATACATTATATATATATCATAATCATTTCCACACACCATGTTTCATTTGTAGAATTGGGACAGGTATGACCGGATGAGCTACATGTGGAATCATGGTAGGAGATTGATGGGTTTGCTGAGATAAATTAGTGATGAAATGACATTATACGTTGCTAGATGGTGTAATGGAGAGATGTGCAGAATGCTAAATATGGGGTTGAACTAAGGGCGGCAATGAGTTGGATCGGATCAAGTTTAAATTAGATTTAAATGAATTTGAGTTATTTTCATGCTTGCCCATCTTCGACTAAAATCTAGAAGCTGCTATCCTAGAGTTGTTATTTGGATGAATTCGTACAAGTTGATAGGTCCAGACAAATTGACCATTGATCGGTGTTGCGGTAGAATTTCATCTCGAGATCGGATCAACTGGAGCTTAGCGATGACTGCAGGACTGTAACGGCTGGACGGCGGCGGCAGGATCTATAAGAAAATTTCTGACCAGGGATGGCTTCGGTGGGAACCTTCTGATGCTCAAATCAAAATTTTGAACAACAGAAAAAAGAGTGAGTGTATTGAAAGAGAGAAGGTTTTATATCTTGATGGTCTCCTGTGGATCTTTATTTATAGGCAGAGGCTGAAGAGCCATGAAAAAAAAAGAGAATCAGGCAGTTAGTCTTAACTTATCTAGAGAGATATGGTTGTTATCTTCTTCCTTATCTACCTGTCGTTGGCTATTATGTCGTGATTGTTTGAATTTTAAAAGAGACACAGAATTTTCAGATCAAATCTAGTCCGATAAAAGAGATTTAGGATTGATCGAGGATCGGATCGGTAGCCAAGCAAGGATCGGAGTTGCCGAGTAAGCGAATCAGGAGTGGCTGATTGAACTTGGGGTAACTTTGTGTCCTCATATATCTCACGTCTTCGATCAGTACGAATCACCCCAACATAAGCCCCTTTACTCCCGAGTTCGATTCAGAATTAGATCGAACGAAGAGAGTATTTCAACTTTATTGAAGATGTGTCATGTCTGTAGCTCTCAATGAGGTGAAAGGTCACATCCTGATGTTTGCAACTTCTTAGTCGTGAAGGTCTTTATCGGCTCTACTCGCTAAAAGGCAAGAGGCCTTCGAAGGTCCTATAGGTTACCCCTCATTTGTTGTCGAAGTTGGTGTATTGAGTGTTAGATGTATGTCCTAAAAGTCAATCTTGACTGACGCATATTATATTTTTAGGACATGATTTTATACTTAACGGATGATTTTATAACCATTCATGTTGTATGTGTCCATGAATCGTTCAAGGAATTAACAAGATGATGACACATATTCTCAAAGAATTAAAAATTTGAGGCATATATCATTGATGGTTAATTTTAAATTACTCCTGATCATAGGATCATCATGAGGATGATGATTGATTCAGACAGATTGATGCACGGATCGCTTCCTTCGGAGAGTTGAGTCTCGAGTTTGTGATGTAGGGATACTGAAGCGAGAGTGCAGGTGGTTGTTAGAAAATAACTAACACTAAGTATGACTAATACGAGAAGTCACATGGATATCTGCTCACTCATTAATGATTTTTTGATGCTGTAGTAGTGTGACTGATCCTTTGACCTACGATACCATAGCTGGTCACAGTGAGGCTACTGAAGTTTGAGTACACATAAATATGATCTCAATGAGTCCATACAGTAGATGTTGGCGATAGTTGATCTATTGTAAGAGTAGAATACGCATCTAGATGAAATCTATCGATTTTAATAGAGGAGAGTAGTCCAATGGGATTTGAAAATTGAGTCCTTAAAGTCTATGGCCATAGTAGTATGATTGATAAAAAAATTATGAGAATAACAGATGGATTCGAGCTAATTGAATCTATCATATGATCGATGTTGAGATTTGATGATTTATATGCCATCTAATCGAGACTCACGATAGATGGACGAATCATACGATAACTGCACCTAGAGGTTCATTACCTTTTATTCTGTTGAGTTGCCATTACATACTGTTAGGTATCATTGGTGGATCGTGAGACCCACGAGCATCATCTTGATAATCGATGATCCTTGACGGACAAAGTTAGAATGGTTCCAACCTATTGAAAGGAGTTTCAATGATATTGTGATAGAAATCACAATATATCTTACTACCAGATAGAATAAAATCTATGGGATCACACACAAAGAGATTTTTGACTAATTAGA
Organism: Elaeis oleifera; assembly: GCA_000441515.1. NCBI lineage: Eukaryota > Viridiplantae > Streptophyta > Magnoliopsida > Arecales > Arecaceae > Elaeis > Elaeis oleifera. The sequence continues at coordinate 118,014 of KE505036.1, read as the reverse complement.
TAGTTAAATTATAATTATAAATCATGATAATATTTAATAATCAATGTGATTGATGATTAATCTAATACAAAAGTTGTAATTGTTAAATTTACTAAGTGTTAGTAAGTTGTAGGAGGATTAATTAGTAATAGAATTGCTAATTGGCTAAATCTGATTAAGCTATGGAGCTTCAATCAAGTCTAATTGAATTAGATTCAATTTGACTTGATATGTATTTGATTTGATCAAGCCTAATTGGATTATGAGATAATTCAATTGTATAGGAGAATAATTCTTAATTTTGATTAGAATTTTGGTGCCATCTAATTCTTAATTAGATTAGATTTTAATCTAGATAAATTGAGCTCCTAATCAGATTAGAATTTTAATCTACTTGAATCAAATCAAGTCCTAATCAGATTAAGATTGATTGGTTAAATAAGCCACCTAAAGAAGAGTCCTAATTAACTAAGACTCTTCCCCTTGCGCCACATCATGGAAGCCCCACACCCAACTTGTTTTAGCACCTATTTTTTGTCCACATCCGAAAGGAATATTGGCGTGAAAAGAGTTCATGCTAATATTATCTCATGGTGGAATATGGAGGCACAAATAAGAGAAGGGCTGCATGTTTTTAGAGTCCATGAGAACATGGACTCTCAACTAAACCCTAACTACTGCTATTTAAATAGGAGATAAGAGAAAGGTGGGCCTAAGGCTGATATGATCAGATCTTGGACACCGAAAGGAGGGCCTTGGTGCATGAGAACAATAGAGAAGAGAGAGGGTGCATCAAGTAGGGGCGTGCATGAAGTTTGTTGTTCTCTCCTTATCCTTTCTTTCTTATAACAACCAAAAGTTAATTGTTAGGGTTCTCTCTATCTTTTGTCCAAGAGTTAGATATAGATTTTTCTCTCTTCTTTATCCAAGAGTTGGACATACGTTCTCTATATCTCTAGCATAGAGATCTTGTGCATGGATTTTAAGAAGAAAGAGAAAAAAGCATTCTTCTCATGATCTCTAGCGTAGAGATCTCTGTCCTTCTATTTTCTTTTCTTCTCTAAGAGGGTCTTGAGAAAAAAAAAGTCATCTTAACCTTCAAGATGCGATCTCTGCAAGAGAGCTAATACTTCTGTGAGGTCAAGAAGCTTCTGATCAGATCGAGATCTCGTGTGGATTCTATAGAGGTCGGATGCTTGTGTGGCTTCAAAAAATCTTCAGAAATATCCACAATCATCGATTTGTTGTGTAGATCGATTCACGTCAAAATATGAAGATTAGATCTTCTCTATTTTATTTAATTTTATATCTGAATTCTATTATACATATGTAGATTCTATTGCATGATTTTAAGATTTGATTTTATGTATGCTTAGATTAAATTAGATTTAATCTGATTTTTTAAATTTTATTGCGTATATCTTTTGAATTTTGCATGCATGAAATCATAAAATTTCAATACTGAGAATCCTTATAGGTTAGCCCTCTGAAGGTCCTTTTAGGTTAGCCTTCGCTTCTTGATTAGCCAGGATATTCATGGGTCATTGGTTCACTGAAAAGTGAGCGGCCTTAGAGAGTCCTATAGGTTAGCCTCCACTTTTCAACTGTCGAGATCTTCTATCCATGTCGTTTGCTACCGAAATTGATGGGCTGAGGGTCCTTATAGGTTAGCCCTCTAGAGGTCCTTATAGGTTAGCTTCCACTTCTCGCATGACTAAGATCTTCATGAGTGTTGGTTCACTAAAAAGTGAGAGTGACCTTCAAGGCTCCTTATAGGTTAGCCACCACTGTTTAGTCATAGAGGTCTTGACTCGCAAATCTGCACACAAAGATGAGAGAACTTATCGAATCAACTTTGGTTGGGCCCTCTAATTTTAAGTTAAATCGAGCTTTGAATAAAAAAATGATAGGTAATTAGATCTGTGTAATCCTATTTAGTTGGTTTGCCTCTAGTCAACTTTCATTGGTTGGCATTCTTAAATCACTTTACTTTGATTTATAGAGGTTCAGCTTTGAGAGCTCACTTTTGGGGGGTCGACCTTTAGAGGTCGATTTGTGGATGGTTTGCATCGGGAGCTTGGTCTTCTCAGATCGATCAAAGGTTTCATCTTAATGTCGAGCTTCACTCCAGTCTTGATCTTTCATCTCAGCAGTTGGTCTTTTACTTGATAGTCCGATCTTGATTTGCTCAGATTGATCCTTTGATGATCTTGACCTTTTGGTGATATTAATCTTTTGAGGCTGACCGTCTGATGACCTAAGCCTTGAGCTGTCTTTGCCTCAGCTTGATCCTCACCTCATTTTTAGGCTTGATCTTCATTGTGGCCTTGCTTCAGCTTAGGTGCTCAAGGATCTGTTGTTCTGTAAGAAGAAAATAGAATAGTGGAAGGAGTTTGATAGCTTCCTACTATAAGAGTTAGAGTTCTATTTGAGAGCCCTTGAGTTCTGCTTGATTCCTCCTTATTATTTGCCTCGGCTTGAACTTAAGCTTTACCTCAGTTTGGACTTGTTTTACTTCGATTTGGTCTTGATTCTGACTTCGGATCGACTTTTGATTTTTGCTTTAAATCGCTTTGATTCTGACTTTAGATCAGACTTATTTTTGAGCTTTGGATTGGTATGATTCAAGACTTTGGATTGACTCTGATATGGCTTTGGATTGGCTCTAATCTGGACTTCAGATTGACTTTGATTTGAACTTCAGATTGAATTTGATTTAGCATCAGATCAGTCTGATTGTAGCTTCGGATTGGCCTAGATCTGGGCTTTGGAATGGTCTGGATCTAGCTAAAGATTGGCTTAGATTTGGCTTCAGATTGGCTCTGATCTGACTTCGGATTGGTTTACTGAAGCTTAGATCTAACTTCGAATTGGCTCTAACCTGACTTCGGATTGGTTTTGATCTAGCTTCGGATCGGTCTGATTTTTGAGCTTTAGATTGGCCTTGATCTGGCTTCGGATTGGTCTGAATTTGGGCTTCGGATTGACTTTGATATGGCTTCAGATCGATCTGATTCTGACTTCAAATTGATCTGGATCTGGGCTTTGAATTAGCCTGGATCTAGCTTCGGGTTAGCCTGAATTTGGCTTCGAACTGGTTCTGATCTAGGCTTCAAATTGGCTTTGATTTGGTTTTAGATTGTCTTTGATCTGGCTTTTGATCGACCTGATTCTATATTTGAATTAGCCAAGATATGGGCTTCAGATTGGCTTGGATCTGGTTTCGGGTTGATCTGTATCTGATTTCGGATTGGCTCTAATCCAGCTTCGAATTGACTTTGATCTGACTTCAAATTGGCCTGATTCTGAGCTTCGGATTGGCCTTGATCTGGCTTTGGATGGATCTGGATTTCGAATTGGCTTTGATCTGACTTTAGATTGGCATAGATCCGAGCTTCAGATTGGTCTGGATCTGACTTTGAATTGGCTTTGATCTGGCTTCGGATTGACTTTGATTTGGTTTCAAGTTGGCTTGATTCTGGACTTCGGATTGGCCTGAATCTAGGCTTCAGATTGGCTCTAATCTGGCTTCAGATCAGTCTGATTTTGGGCTTCAGATTGATCTTGATCTGACTTCGGATTAGCCTGAATTTGGACTTTGAATTGGCTTTGGTCTGAGAAGGATCGGCACCATGGGGTAGGGTGCGAGCAGGTGGATCCCTCGAGAGCTCGGAGGTTTGGACCTGGCAAGCTCGGAGGTTCAAACTTGGCAAGCTCAGAGGTTCAGACTTGAACAGAGGTGAGTTCATAATATATAAAAGTAGACAGATCATGTCTATGATAGCACAAATGGCCATTTTATGAAATGCATGTTATTTCAAAATGCACAATAGTGCCATTTTATATGAGGGTCTTCTCTGCCAGTGCTGAAGCCCACTGGCATTGAAGCTTCCCTGACGCTGAAGCCTCCCACGTGTTTGATAGCACTGAAGCCTTGCGCGCGCCCTCCAGCACCGAAGCTTCCCACATGGATATGATGAATCGAGTTGGAGATAAAGGAGAATAGGCCGATCGAGTGGTGAACTTGGGCTTCGCCAGCACAGAGGCGGCAAGGAGTTGCTTACCCCTTAATAAGAGAGACCAGCTATGACGAGGTGGCGAGGTCGCCGGGTTTCAGTACTCCAGGCTAGTCTAGCTATAGCAGCCCACACTAGAGAAGGAGGAGGTGCCGCTGACTCCCAGGCAGTGAGTGGAGGCCCATGGCGGAGGTGCACCCCCAATGCTGGAGGTGGGTGAGGCCGAGGCAGGACCCATACTTCATGTCCATGTCAACTACCGAAGCATCTCCTCCTCTGTTCCATAATCATCTAGAAGATCAGGGGGTCGTGTGAGATGAGGAAAGGGGTCTGGGCCGTGTTAGCTCCCACAGTGATGCCGCCGCACCGAGGCTTGCCAGATTTTTTTTGGCGATGGGGGCGGCAGCATCACCCTTCTTCCTTTGCCGGTGGAAGTCTTGGATGTCGCTCGATGCCATCTCTCTCCTTCTCCGTCGATGGTGGCACCTTGCCAGTCCTTGCCGACCCTTCAACCTCCTCCCTCGACCATCGATTTGCTGCTATCGGTGGCTTCCTTATCCCCCAGTCCTGCAACGGCCTACTCCTCCATCGAAGCATTGGCAGTTGCCGTCGTCGGGGCTTCAAGCAATTTTTGAGATACCATGTTGAGATGGAATATCTCTCTTCCCTACTTCTTTCTTTCTTCTTTTTCTTCTTCTTTGTTTATCTAGATTTCGTAATCTTCTTCCTTGGTTGGATCCTCATTTAGACCCTCTTTCCTTATCTAGATCCTATTAAGAATTCAAATTTAAATTTGAATGCAAATAAGAAGCAAAAATGATCCAAAAATTGAGAAATTTCTGTAATTTTCTTTATCTAGAAGTTGCGATCTCCTTCTCTACCTGGAGCCCTCCAGTTTTGAGCCCGCTAGGATAGTTCCAAAGGGGCCGTTAACTAATCTGATCAGTGTATGGCCGATCTAGAGAAGATTTGACCTGCATTTGATCGATTTGAAGGCAGTCAGATTTGATCGACATTGCCTAATCTACAAATGGTCAGGCTTGATTTGTTTTAGCCATTCTACAAATGATCAGATTCAGTTGATGTTAGAATAGTACGATGAAACTTCTTCTATTAAACACCTGCTTCTTTCTATAAAGGAGCTTGGGTCATTCTTCTAGTGTCAATCTATTATGATAGAATTTCGTCTTGAAATCGAATCGGCTGGAGCTTAGTGGCGATTGCAGGATTGCGACGATTGGATGGTGGCAGCAGAATCTGCAACCAAAATCTTCAATCAGAGATGGCTCCGATGGGGATCTTCTGACGCTCAAGTCAGAATTTGAACAACAAAGAGAAGGAGTGAGCATGTTGGAAGAGAAGAATTTATATCTTGGGGTCTCCTGTGGACTTTTATTTATAAGCAGAGGCTGAAGAGATGTGAGAGGAAAGGAGAATCAGGCAGTTAGTCTTGACTTATCTGAAGAAATATGGTTGTTATATTCTTTTTATCTGTATATCGTTAACTATTAAGTCGTGGTCATTTAATTTAAAAAAGATACATTTTAGATCAGATCTGGTCCGATAAGAAAACTAAGATCGACCGAGGATCGGATCGAGATTGCCGAATTAAGTGAATTAGGAGTGGCTGGCCGAGCTTGGGGTACCTTTGTATCCTCGTATACTTCACGTCTTCGTCCAGTACAAAATCACCCCTAACAGTTGGGTTCAAGATGATAAACTTCTAACCCATACCCTCTCGTTTATAAATGGGCTGGTTTTGGCTGGACCAAATTTCAATCCAAAATTTAAAATAACCAACTTGAAACCTTTTATCATCTAATAATCAGCTTACGAGCCAAGTGTATATTAGAGAGTATGTTTAAGATTTTTACTGGTTTTGTCTTATATGGATTCAAATTCGTAATTCAAAATATGCTTTTTCTTAACAAATTGGTTTTAGTGTGATAGTATCGAAAAATTAGATACCATAATTTATCTTAATTTACAAATATGCATTCATAAATCAGTTTAAGTTTACTAAGATATAAAAAGGCCTGCTCTTTTGAGGATAAAAAAATTTATCCAAAGTCTATATTTTCTGGATACGTATTTCCCAAACAACATTTAGATTGAAAATAATTTACTTATATTTTTTTATACATTAAAAAATGACTCAAAAATATATTATTCATGTTCTTTCGTATTACTAATTTCTTAGATAAGTTGCTAAAATCTATCAATATTTTTCATAATATTTTTTAGAATATGAATATTATTATTTATAATAAGATAATATGATATATTATATTATATTAATATATTATATT
>KE505036.1:78122-101793 GCA_000441515.1 Elaeis oleifera | reverse complement strand
ATAATTATTTTAATTTTTTTTTCAGATTATGTTCCAGATTTGAAGGATTCTGTTTAAGGATATCATTTCCTATTTCTTTCCTATTTTTAGCTTCCTAATTTTTGTAATTATTTTTGATTTCTAGTTTCCTAATTTCTTGTAATTTATCAGATTCTAAGGTTTGGATTTAGGAAATTTTCTTATATATCATAGGCACCAAGAAAATTAGAATAACATAGAACAGAGAATTTCTTTCATTCTCTGCTTACATGAATGAATGTTGCGGCCAAATATGTCAAAATGCTATATGTGAAGCTGCCAAGAAGATTGCTTTGAGAGATGGTGGGTTGACAAGTTTGGATATTATTGATAACTTGCCTGAGCACTATTCTAGAATCGATGGTTGTAGAAGTATTGTCTTGAGATGGTTGTACAGTAGACTCAATCCATTATCTACAAAGCATGTACTTAGATGGATATCCAACTGCAATGTTAATGAAGGTAGCTAGAAAGAACCTTTGTCTGTGGTGCTATTCTAAATATAGTGCTTGAGAAATCTTTAATTAGCTCAGTACTAGTTGCATTTAATGTGTTTCATGATATGCATCTATTACTTTTGATTGTTATTTTGTATTTTTTATAAATCTATGAGGACCTGTATAGGAAAGATCTTGAGTACTTATAAATGGCCAAGGAACCCAAATAACATCTCCAGCTAGTCTTTTGGGTAAAGTCCTGGATCGTTACAAATAGTATTAGAGTTGATTCAGCCTATAGCCTATGTGGATTCGGGGATACTACAATATGGGTTCATTGGGGTTGATCACTGGCTAATCGTAGTATTTATGAATGAATGCATGGATTTGGATCTTTAGCCTGATGAGGACACTAGGGTTTAAATAGGAGGAGTATGTAAGGATCTGTGCGGATATGTATTTAGTTCTATATCAGTTATTTGTTGAAAAGATCTTAGGTATTTATATAGCGCTAAGAAACCCAAATAACACATTCCTACTAATCTTTTGGTTGAGATTCTAGGTCGTTACAGAGTCTTCTCAGTTGAGGTCAAGTGGATTAATTAGATTGATCTTAGATGAGTTGCCAAAGTTGTAATTAGATAGCATTAAGACAACTACCTAAAAGGTAGTAAAAGATGATCATATGGTTGACCAAAGATGTTTGAAGAATTATGTAACAAGCATGGTTCACTACCTTCAAACCACTCAATAGCCTATCTTCTTCATAAATTGGATGGTTGCTACTAATTGATACCGGTAATGTTTCATTAATTCATAATATAAACACTACTGGCTATATGAATCCTAATATTGTCATTTGCTCCTACAAAAGGTATATCAAAGCTTCCTAAAAGAAGGGCCGCTTAGTTCACGAGGCTCCCAACATTGTGGAGTCTTGGGAGAGTCAGATGGATGCAGCCTTACTCGTGCACAGGGAGAACTAATATTTAGTTGATTTATATGATTCTTTTAGACTAATGAACTTTTTAGGATATCCTAGTTTAGTTCTGTGAATAATTAAGCTCATGTCACAAACTGACCAACTTTCTTCCGTTTTAGACTTAGATTGTGGTGTTAGGAGATTCTTCTTTTTTTAAGTTTAAGGAGAAGTTAGACAAAAGGTCTAACTAGTGCAACTAGTGGATTCGTTTATGTCACTTTGCACTTGTTGGCATGCGACTTGGTGATAAAACAGCTGTAAGCTGAACGACTGATCATTCATACAACTATTATGTATCTTATGTCACACATGAAAACAATGTTTATTAATGAGTAAGCATACATTTGTTTGGATACTTCTCTCTCTCTCTATATATATGTGTGTGTGTGTGTGTGTGTGTGTATTCTTATTCTTCTTTAACCACTCCCATGTTATTTGACATTATCTTATGAATGACAATTTGTATCCAGCATTTCTTTTGTCATGTTTGTCTGGCTGACCTATCATTGGTACTTTATTTTGTGGAATTTGCACCTTCAGTACTGCCTTCCTTCTGTCGCATTTGATAAAACTATTTCAGGTAATACTGGACTTGCCACAAACCTTTAGAATGCTTAATTGTACTGCTTAACTTTTGAGTTAAATTTGTACTTGTATATGGTGCTTACTGTATTACTATTTTCGTCCTTGATCATTGCTTATTCTGTTCGTTTTCGCATATTATTCCACTGACTGCTTCTCTATTGTATTTTAAGAATCTTGGGATCTCACCTTTATTGTTTTCTTTTCATTTATCTTCATGTAATATCGAATATATTTGTTTAGCTTCAATAATCTCACTAATAATTGTGTTTATTGCTGCAGCATGTCCTTAGTTTTCCAGATACCACAAAAGTTGCAGAGTATTGTGGGAACAGGATCAAGAATCATATTGCATGCTGCAATGCAATGAATAATTATGCATCTCACTTGCAAAAGCAAAGTTTCATAACCAATTAACAAGCATTGGATTGTGCTTCATTGCTTGGTCTGAAGTTGCAAAAAAAAGTGACTGTCACCACAAACATCTATAGTTTCTGTCAGATAACTCTCAAAGATTTTCCTCTACAAGGTTAGTTGTAAGAAACCTTCAGCTATTGTGCTGGAAGCTGATTTTCCTAAATAGCATGTCCAACATGCGAAGTGGTGATATAAGAAACCAGTAATTGTTGTACATCTGGATTTTTTTTCTGCTTCACCTAATTGACATACTGACACAAATTTATGTTGGATTTGTGTAGCTGTGATCATTTGGTTAAATGGTGAACCAGTTGGATCTCAAGGTAGTATTTATAGCTAAACCCTAATTATGCTTTTTCTCTTTTCCTCCAATATGAATCATGATCTAGTGATTCGCTTATCATGAACTTAGCCATAGTTAATACCAGATAGCAATTTTAGCATCACTCTTATGCATGAAATGATTCAGCTGTTAACTCAGGACATGAATGGTGATTAGTGCTGCTTAACCAGATTAATGTATATCTTGCTTTTGTCGTCTCTTTTTGCTAATTTAGCTGGATCAAGTACTTCAATTTACCAATGTGCATATGATCTTTGAACTATTGGAAAACAGAGACTGAGGGAACACCTTTTCTTTTGTCTGTATGTGGTGAATACCGGAAAACTTGTAGAGTTACTGTGTTTATTGCTGCAAGTAAACCGCCTTTGAACTGCTTAGGCTTGGCTCATGATATGAAAGTGGTATTAAAACTTGAATTGAGCTTAATAGCAAATGTTTAACCTTGACTCTTTCTTCATTGAATGAGCCAGAGTTCCTAGAGTGTTCACACTAGGCTTCCAACATAGTTGAGCATTGCAGCTTTGCTTGTTTAACAATTGTCCAAGCTCTTCCTGAACCTGTTATCAGTCCCAGCCTGAACTTTTAATGAACATGTTGGTTCGTCTGCAACTGTAACTGTGTGTCTAAAGCTAAAACTAAAATACTTTAACATGAACAGTTGGTTCATTTGCAGTCATGATCATTGATCTAAAATTATTCTTAAAAAAAAACTTTAATGATATGAACTATTGCACATCCATCTGTTGTCCACCATGACTGAAACCAATATGTTCCCTTTCCTGTTAACTTTCATTCTCCTGAGACAGTCATAGCGGACATAACTGAGTAAACCTTTTAAATCTAATATTTAGGAAATGCTCTTAAAGAAATCTTTCATACTTCTTTTGGAGTAGTTATGAACTAATTTTAATGGTTACTTTCCCATTTCAACAAATATACTTATTGTTTAATAAACATCGATAGAGCTTTCCACTAGAATAAAAAGAAGCACTGATTTTTTTTGGGGGGGTAGGGGGTTATTTGATATTTTAATTTTGAGCTTGAACTTTTTGTCCAGCATAAGGCTGTTACTTTGCTTTAAAGCTTATCATAGTTCAAGGCAAAACAGCCATTATTGTATGGATTATCTTCTATCTATTCCAACTAAGGCTTTCAAAATAGTTCCGAACGGGACGGTTCGGGACGTGCCGAATTGGACCGGTGGGGAATCGGGACGGTTCCGGCTTGGAAAGCAACACACGTCGGGGCTGAGTGGAAGAGAGAGAGAGGAGGACACCATCGGAGGCTGGCAGTGCCCCGCTGCGGCCGTCAGAGGGCCGCAGAAGCTTTCGCGGCTCGATTCGTCTGATAGGGCTGTTAAACGAGAGAGAAAGAGAGAGATGGGGGAGCGACTTACCGGAGAGAGGATGGGATGACGGAGGGGCTGTCGGAGGTTTTCGGGCCACCGTCATGGCCAGCCGGTAGTGGAAACCATGCGGGTGGAGTCGCAATGCGGAACAGGCGTGACAACCCCTGTTCACGCATCGATCCTTTTTAAAAATGGAGATGAACAATGAAGCTGGTAAACCATTTAACGATTTCATTTTTTAAGAGATTTTTAAAAAATTTAAAATAGTGAAGTCGGCAATTGGATTGTCGGCTTCATTTTTTGAATTTTTTTAAGAAAAGCAAAACAGTGAAGCCCGCAAATCACTTAAGTTCCGATTTTTTAAAAAAAAATTCATAAATAGGGGCGTTGTCCCTGTTTCACGCCCACGATGCCGCGTGTGTGGACTATGCTGTCCAGTGGCCATGGCGGCCAGTCGGACGCCGTCTGATGGCCCCTTCGACTCCTTCCCTCCGTCCTTTCTTTCTTCCCTCTCTCTCTATTTCTCTCTCTCTCTTTTCCTCCTCCGGTTTCTTTTTTTTCTTGTATCGGTTCGCATCGATCCAGTACGGTACGGACCTGTATCGATCCGTACTGCTGGCCGATCGGCACGGGCTCCGGTACCAAGTCTGCGAATCTTGACTTAAATAATGTTTTTTGCATATCAAGTTTTACAGATGGCATAAACTAAAGCCTTTAGGTAAATCCTAGATACACTTCATCTTGAAAGATAAAGTTCTTTATCATGAAGTTGTATGTACATAATTGTTATTAAAGCTGTTGATACTGCTTGCTAAATATATTACTTTGTTCTTTCAATTTTTGTTCCAGAGTCTGGATGCCTCCTTCCAAGCTTGTCATTGGATCCAATGTTTGACCTTCTTCTGGAATCAGCTTCACATGTGATCTGAACAACAATATTGCATTTCCTTGGCCCTCTGTGTCTGAAGCTCCAACCTCTTCCTGCAACAAACGTATGTCCATGATCCGTATAAATGCCTGATTTTCTTCTTCCTTTTCTGCTACTATCTTTGCTTTGGTTTGTGAAATGTGCACCAAAATATGCAGTTTTAATACAGAAGAAATTTAAGTTGTTATCTTTGTTACATTTAGGGTGGCAAGTAAAGAATTTATTTGGTAACGTCAAATGCGACTTTAAAATATCAAATGACCATACCATAACCTCCTAAAAGTCTTAATACCCCTGTGATTTAATGAATTACTTCTAACCTGTAATTTGTAATTTTTTTTTAAACACATTTTCTTGAATTAAAGTGTGGAGCTATGATGCAGTTGGCATTGGTTTTCACTTGATTGTGCACACATGGGAATCCAGAATGACATTCCTAAAATCTAGATATGATAGCTTGGTCATATATATGTACAGACCATATGTACGTTTTTTTTTTTTAATAATAATCTGTACATGTATATTAGTTATTTATGGGTTAGATAAAAACTCAAGTTGGTTTTTTATTATAGAATGGCAAAGACAAATACAAAAACTTATCTTTTACCTAAATCATGTTATTTAAAATGTTTACAAATTTTCGCTACGAGCGTAATAGGGCCAGCATCCTTATGTGCTCACTGTGATGCCTTGCTAGTAGCTGGAGCACTGTTGGTTTAAGTATTGTATGAAGTTTTCTTCTTTAAGTACCATACATACTTGGCACTCTGCATCTGGACATCCAAAATCTTCCCGCAACAAGTGTATATTCATGATCCATATAGATGTCTTTTTTACTTGTTTGTTCTTCTTTTCCCTGCCATCTTTGCTTTGAGTCGTGAATGTGCACTACACATGCAGTTTTATTCCCGAAAAGTTATCGTGTGCTTATTCATCCATTTCAGTTTCATTTAGGGTAGTTAGTGACATGAGTTTTTTAGTGACATGAGATGCATCTTTAAAATATTAAATGACCATGCCGTATGCTCCTTAAGGACTCCCTGTGATTTTCTGAAATACTTGTAATCTGTAACTAGGAAAAAAAAAATCAACTCATATCTTTTGAATTAAAGAATGAGCTATGATGCAGTTGACATGGGCAATGGTGTCACTTGGTGGACAAATATGTTATCCAGCATGACTTTGCTAAAATCTAGATAAGATAGACGGCATGGTCATATATATGTATAAACATCATGTTTTCTGGTCAATAATCTGTACACGTATATTAGTTATGTATGTGTCATATGAAGAGTCAAGTTGCTTTTATCTATTATAGACTGAAAAGGTAAATATAAAATTTAACATTTTACCTAGATTATGTTATTTAATAGGCTTGTTAATTTTCACTGGTGAGCATAATAGGCCCAGCATCCTTTTATGCTTGCTGTGATGCATGGCTAGCAGCAGCTGGACCAATGTTTGTTGAAGTTGTCTTTGAAACTTTCTTTTCTAAGTACTATATCCCAATATTTTGACAATAATCTTTAGCAATTGCTTCCACTTGGAAACATGTATAGATTGTTTATCTACTCAGAATTTGCCAAAACCATGTGTTACTAATTTTTTTTGAAATATCTCCAGTGTTAGGTTAAACAAAATGAATCATTTAGATCTAAATGTTAAACATTTCTTCTGGAATGAAACAGCAAAGATTGGCTTTGTCATAGGAGTGAATCTCGCTCTTATGTATCTTTTCTATTTTTAGAATATGATCTTTGATTCTTTATTCTTTTTGCCATTTTATTGCTATCAAATTTGTACCTTTTCTAATCTAAAGCATGCGAAAGAAGTAATGTTGCAATGTTAGCACATGCATGTGCTGTTTTTGGGAATTGATATTTAGTTTAGCAGAATTTGCTCTAATATTAAGTCAGTGCTTTACAGTTAATAAAACTAATTGAATAAGTGAGTTCTTGAAGCCAAGTATTTCTTTCTTTCATATGGAACTTATCGTATCAGTTATAAATTTTGTCCTCTTCATTTAAGATCTATTTTCCTTTTCATTTTGTGTTGCGTGTGTAATCTTTGGCATGTTCTCTTGATTTGTGCAGCTATTAACTTGCCTGCACTTCCAGCTGGGACATCTGCACACATTGGTTAGTATCATGAATGCTATTCTAAATGCTTTCTTCACCCACTTTCGTAGAGTTTACCTCTCCATCAATTTCCAAAAGGATTATCATGAGGTTCTTCTTTGCTTGAATTTTCATATTAGAACGATGATGCACATTTGAAAATAAGTAGCATGACTACAAAAGTATCTCCACTTTGAGTTTTGAAGGCCAAGATGATCCTGCCTTTGTTAGGAATCAGGATGGGGTTTTCACTCTTTTTACATCAGGCACCATGGTGCCAGATATCCAATAATGCATGTTAAGGGGGACTTCAGTCATGAGACACCTTTCAACTCCTTCCCTGCTATAACGTCATCTCTACCATCCTATAGCCCTGCTAGCTGCCATGTGGTGTTACTGGCTCTTGATGTCATAGACCCATGATGAAATGAAATTGAAAATGCAAAATAATAAATTAGTCACTTATAATAAATTTTCTATATTCAAATTATAAAGCTAAAAGAAAAAGCTCTAGCTCATTACATGCACATTAGGGTCTAACTAAAAAATGTCTAGATCAATAAGAGCTCTCATGATTGAGAAATCTTTGTAACTTCATTTCTATTTTAATGAACTATTTTAAAACTATAATTACAACAAGCAATTTAGCGAGTAATGAGGTTTGACTGGGAAGAACAATATCTTGATAGCTGAGTATTAGATTTATTTCATGAAAAATCCCTAACATTTTTTTTTTAAGTCCTTTAATTTTGATTCTTAAGACAGGAAAGTAAGACACCAAGTCCTATATTAACAACCTGCATCTTAACACAAATGTCCTTTTTTGACAAAATTTTATGGTTCTAAAAGAAAAGGCGATAAAATTAATGATATATTTTTAAGAAAATCAGGATAACTTCTCCTGTATTTTGAGGCTTCCCTGAAAATGTTATACTAATATTCTTTTCCCCCCAAGATTTGTATACTAAGAAAAAATACATATCTTTCCAGATATACTGAGGATGTATTTCTCCAATTACCATGGATGCACCAAGCACCATACTTTTATCTTCTTTAATACACTTAAACTCTTAAATCTATCATGATCTTAGCTTCTAAGGTGAGGTTGGTGATTTCTTAGAATAAAATGACAAGACAAATGAAAATAATGAAATGAAGAAACTTGTGCAGCCCCATTTTTTAGGGGTTTTGGTTGGGTTCCAGGGGTTTGGCGACAAGAACTGGTGCCTCTGAATGAGGGTTGACTGCAGTTGAAATTTTGAATGATAGTTTAATGGGTTGACACATCATAAAGCCATTGAAGAGGGTTGGAGGGAGGAAGAGACTGTATAACTTATTGAAACTTCATATTAAATTTGTTACCCTCATGATATTCCTTTGCAAGTTTTTTTTTTAAATTTATAAATGTCAATACACTTAATTTCAATTGAATCAACTTGTTTACCTTTCTTCAAAAAAAAAGGGGAAAGTTTTACCTAAATTAGAGTCAATCTGGAACTTTTGCAGAATGTAACTTACCAGTTAATGCTCTTATATTGAGCAAACATTTTCACAAGACTGATCTAATAACAAACTATTTAATGATCAGTTGGAACATAAGATATTCATGTGACAAGTTAATAAATAACATGACTGAGCTGCTGAAAACATCAGCATGCAAAACAAAGAACACATTGCCTAAAAATATCTTAAAACTGGGTTTCTTTTAGAGCTCTTAACTTGCAACCATGCCTCTCTATGACCCTAAAAGAGTTGTATTTCTCTAGTTTTATCCTCATTGTACTTATTTGTATCATTCAATTTTGCTATGTAGAAATTCATCTTGCTTTTCAGATTGTTATGATGAAAACAACTTGCAATTTCTTTCTATTGCACTTTGAAAGCTTCAATATCACTTTGAAAGCTTCATTACTTATTTACCTGCATGCCTTAATCTTTCTGATTTACTTGGCTTGGTGGGGAGAGGATTATTTAGCGAAGCTGTGTCTCCTATGTTCTTGGCAGAGTAGCTCATGATTCAAGTTTTCGAATATGTGCCTCATTATTGCATTTCCAGGCACCCAACATCTGTTTTGTCCATTTATAATTGAGGGCGTTGCTTGGTGTAGTATCTGGAATTAGGAGATTGACTTCTCTTTAGAACTAAGTGAATTTTGTGTGAGGGCCCATGCAGACATATGTTTAGTCCCACATCGGCTATGCAATGGTTAGACCCTGAGTACATATATAGGATTAAGAAATCCAATGAGTATCTTTCGGCTAACCTTTTTGAATGAGGTCCTAGTTGTTGCAAATGGTATCAAAGCGGACCCAATCCATGGTCATGTGGACTAGGGAACATTGGTGCACAAGCTCATTTGGGCCGACTATAAGTTGATCGTGATATTTATGATTGGATTTGTGGTACTTGTGATTAGATTTAAACATATTTGGACCCTAAGTTTGGTGAGGATGCAAGGACTTAAATGGGGGGAATATGTTAGAATCTATACAGACGTGTGTTTAGTCCCATATCAGCTATGCAATGGATAGATGCCTGAACTTATACAAGACCAAAGAACCCAAAGAGTACCTTCCGGTTAGCTTTTTGGATAAGGTCTTAGGTTGTTACATTCTATGCTAGAAGGGGAACAAGTGCAAGAAAGTCTCAATGATGATTGTGTTCTTTATAATTTTAGGTTCTTTAAGGTCAAGAAGCTAAGGAAGCCCATTTGTTCAAGAAGAGGCACCTTAGGGGAATTGCAGTTAGCATGGTATGATCCTATCAGTAGTTGCCACCAACATGATGCAGAAGAGGAGGTCCTTGAACTCCTCTGAAGTCAGGTATCGCTTTTGTATAAAAATTGTAATGTGATTCATCGGTACTGCCAATCAGCATGTATCTGCTATATGTCATTGCATTAGCATGTTTGCAGCAGTATAATATTCTTTGAGATGGTTGGTCGTTACCTATCATGATGCCAAACTTTGTTGACCTATTTTGTGAGAGAAGTACCATTTTCATTATTTCCATTGTCTCTTTATATTTATGTTTCATTGATGAGTATTATTGACACTGTTGTTTTAGCTTTAGCTACATTTTATTTGATTCTCTTTAAGACAATAATCTGCATGTTTTACTTTCTGTCTATTGTCTATATTTTTATTGTTTAATTTCCACCAGAGATGGCTTCTTCCCACAAATGAGAACTAGATTTAAAGTTATTTCTTGATGCTCTATTTTCTCTCAGCCTGTATTTAATACTGATCAGTACATTTCCTATATAAATTTATGGAATCTTTGGTAGTTAGAATGAGCTGTTGAACAAGTCCTGGCAATTTGGATTTAAAGGAAACACCAATTTGCATTTGAAGCAAGTTGCTCCACTCTTTCGTTTAACAATCTCCAGAACATACTACTTTATATTACAACTTCTGCTATGGCATAAAAAGGTGAAATATGGGATGAAGGATCATTTTGGACATCTTTTCTTATTCAGATATTCATGGTCCACAACAAAATTATCAACAACTTCCATCACCAGAAAACCATGAAAACTATGAAATTTAGTTACCATAAATTTGTTTTTGAAGAATCTGAAAACACACACAACACACTGTTGCTGTAAGGCTCTAGACCGAGGTAGAGTAGCTAGGGTCAGCACATGTCCAAGGTGGAGCTTGATGGTCGGCGGTGATCCGAGGACGACTAGAAGCTCCCTAGACCTGCAAGAAAAATCCAATCATCGGATATTCTTCGGTGGAGGATCTTTCGATGCTTAAGTTAGTCGGAGCTTTGGGAACAGTGAAGGAGAATTAAGAAAAGAGGGTTTTTTTCGTTCCAAAAAGCTTATCAAAGGATCCTCTGTGATCCTCATTTTATAGAGAGGGGAAGAATACGTTACCTTGAATACAGGTAACCATTATGGAGAATCATGGTCCACAATGTCGTCGTGGGTAGTGTTCTATTAGTGGCATTAATTCGTGTGCTACGTTTTGTTGTAATCATCGGGAGTTCCATCATAACCGTCCGACATTTAAGGGACGTAGTGCTGGCCCCCATTCTCCTTATAATGGCTCAATGTCCTTGGGAAAATCATCGATTTGAGTCCGACCAAGAGGTTGGCAGTAGTACAATGAAGTTGTTGGCAGTTGATCGAGGACAATATCCGGAGATGAAGTCCAATGGGGTTGTGCGCTTCCTCTCAGACCAAAACCCTAGCCCGATGATTTTGGAAGCCATTTGAGTTGGGGCCATAGCGACAAGGGCTCTCTTGCAGGAGCAGGACATCAAGATGATGCTCGCCACCGAGGTTCACCTTGGCATCTTGGTCATTAGCTGATAAATGTATCCGAAGATGAATTCGAGGACAAAGGCCGAGGTAGTATAACCCATAACATGCACAAAGAGAGAGAGAGAGAGAGAAAGAAAGGGTGCAACAATAAACATCCTCTATAGTAGAATGTTCTTATTGGGCAGTTGAGGTGGTTGAAATATGTTTGTCTATCAAGTGTCATCACCTCAGGCTACCGGAAGCATGACACTATGTTTGTAGTGCTAAGATGTGTCTTATTCATAAGTCTAAATGCTTCATTTTTAAGAATTCATAATAAATTACGTCCGGGCAAATTGGAAAAAAATATATTCATGCCTTACTCGACAATCTGTATTTTAGAATGTAGATGCTACCAATATGTATTCATAGAACGAAGGCCAAAGAGCAGCCAAATATTTGCCTTGGCTAGAAGGACTATCCTGGCCTGTATCACCTGCTTTGCACTGCTCTTAAAAAATGAAAAAAAATGAAAAACCTGAATTGGACATCATTTTCTTCAAGACACCTTTTCTGTTCAATGCTTTGAGGAAGTAAAATGGCTTTGTAACTCAGAAGTGTTGCATAAAAGAATTACTCAATTGAACACAACTTTTCTAGCAGCCTATGTGGAGTGAGTCCAAAAGGTAGAGACAGGAATGTGACAAGCCAGCTGAAAGGTTTTTGTGAGTGAGATTTCTAAGATATTGGTCTAAGTTAATTGAAGACAAAGCGATCACTGATGCTGTCTGTACATAAATATGCCTACACAATAAATGTCTTTCTAGATGATGATCTGGCATAAAAGAGTGGTACCTCTATCAAAAATGCAGCAAGCTATCAATTTCCTACAAAGAGTTTTATGAAATGGCTTTATTGCATGCTTCTCCTTTGATGCGGGAGGCCAAGGAAGGGGGAAAAGAACATCTAAAGCAATCACTTGATGCATCTCATTTAAAAATGTAGTAAGTTCGCATGAATGCAAGGCCGGTCCTGACATTTTTTAGATCTGGGGCCAAATGAAAAATGGGGCCTTCTCTATTAAAATTAACATACTTTAAAATAGGGCCAAGTCGTGTCCCTCTTGCTGGACTTCTCGTCGAAGTCTTTGTTGCAAAGGGACACCAGGCCGACATGCCACTCCTTCCGGTGAGCTTCTTATAGTGGTCGGCGAAGTCTGGCTCGAGTTTGTAAAACTGTTGACTAGCACGTCGGAGCAGTCCATCTCAGCCTTGCCCAGCCGACGGAAGAGATCACTCAAGAAAGAGCTGACTTTGGATAAGTCTGGGATCTACGACCGTTTCAACTCGATGCGATGCAGGAGGCTGAGGATGACAACGGTCTCGGGATCGTCGGGCAGGCTCTCAAGAGGGGGGTTTGGCGGTGCATGCTATGGTCGATGCAGAGGGTAAGGAAGCTCATGCCATGGAAGAAGAACAGCAGTATACCGAGGTCTTTTGTGAGGCTGACAGTCCACGGGTAGAACATATCAGTGATGATGCAGTCAGGACAATGCTCTCTGAGAATCTGGTCGAACGGTTGGCGTAGGCTGGCAAGGGAGTTGAGGAAGTTCTGCCGGACGACCTGTGTCGAGAGGCAGCACATGTTTTCCTGTCAATGGAGAAAACACCTGGCACTTCCGGAGTAATGAAATAAGAAACTATCAGCCTTTTTTTTCTGTTGATGCTACGGGAGGCGAGAGTCTCACATGGGGCCTAGGGCCTGGGGCGGTCGTCCAGTTCGACCTACCCCAGGGCTGGCCCTGCATGAATGTTATGATAGATTTCAGTGTAGTATAAACACAGTCATATTAATTAATTTCTATCAACCAATACAACTGCTAGACGCTCTTTCTAGCTACAAAACATGGATTTTAGATAGTATTCAAGTCCAAACCTACAGTCTAGCATAATATTGAGAACCAGAACAATAGTTAAGAGTGAAGTATCGAAGAAATAACACTTACAAGAGAGCCTCCTATTGCAAAGAACATGTTTCAAGACTTCAAGTGCTTAAATTGCTCCACAACTTTTCGGAAGACCCCTACCCTAGTCCAGCAAATAATGAACCCGAGCCTCTTCAGCCTTAAGCCAACCTCTGTCTTTGGTTTATAGACTCGCCCCTTTGAAGAGGATGTCCTTTTATCTGAATCAGCTTCTTCCAATACCTTGCAGATCAAAAATTGTGCTTTCCAGGGACGTAGCTCATCTGGGTCCTCCTTCTCAACCCTCAAGCAAGAATAGGCTGTCCTCAAAAGGATCATTTCTTTTGAGAGAAACAAAGGAGATAAAAGTGATGAGGCTAAGAACTATGTCTAGGCTTAGGGAGTCACAAATCTTCTATCAACTAAGTGCCAAAGCCAAGGAGAGTCTAGAATTATATATAGAGTCCTAAATCAACATTCTAAGATGTCTTCACTATTATATACTGTCAACATGTAAGACCTTGGGGAGGTCCCTTGGCCCTTTATTAGCATCTTTAGCTGAGCAGGCTAAGAATTGAGAAGTAGGTCTATTTGTGTATATTCTACTGTGTTATCAATGGGAGGGCGTTAAAGGGTATTGATGCAAGCCCGATGGCCAACTAAGATCAGATTCTGCCAGTAGATGCATGTTGATCATGTGATGCAGAGTCCATGCATTTAGATATTTATCAATTAGGGCTTGTTTGGATATCTAGGATTTTTAAACCTAAAATTCATGATATGATATAGGATTTAATCATATAGCATTATACAAAAATCCTATTGAAAAAAAAATCTCGTGTAAATAATCCTATCCTATGTTTGGATGATAAATTATGATTTTTTCTCCTTCCTCTTCTCAATTCCTTTAGAAAGAGAGAAACCATGATAGTAAACAGAAGAAAACTAACATGATAGTAAACCTCTTCAGTGCATATTAGAAGCCTGTATTTAGGATGTTGTTGAAGCTAGACAAAGAGCAATACAGAAATTACATGTAAGATATATGTATGGAAACATTGAGAATAGTTTACTTTCTCATAATGCAAGCAACAATTATAAGCATATCATATAAGCATGGTTCCCAATAAAAGATGAGACATCACAATGATAGAGCAAGATAATCAGTGGAACCAAGCTCCAATTTGGAATTATAGGCCGACATGGGCTGTTTAATACCATGGAGAATTTCCCATCAGAATCTTTAAAGCTTGAAACATCATCTGGAAACTTTAAACTAAGCAACAACATATTAAATAAACTCAAGCTAATGAATTCTTTGGCTATAGATAAAGAGCCATTGCTCTTGTTGAGTCTCTGCCTATCGGTTCATAGTAAAATTGAATCATCATATGGGCCAATGGAAAAGTAGCGACAAGGATATACTATCTTCAAGAGACAATAGCATGACTTTCTTGGCAACTTAAAGCCCAAAGCAGAAGACACCTGAAACATCTTAAGAGTGTAGGGGCTCAGAAATACAGCCAGTAGTATAATGTATTTGTAGGCACACCATAGAAATTCAGAAAGGATCAGTAGGACAACTAAGCAGTAGATTGTGATGGGTTGTGGAATAGATGATGCAGCTATATAACCATGGCAGAAGGCTAATCTCCAAAAGAGAAAATCCAGTTCTGCCAAATAGTGAGTATAAACCAAATCACCTATAGAAAAGTCAGGAATTAAACCATTATAGTTGCTGGTGCGAACCCCATCAGAATCTTTATCATAGGAACTATTATAGTTAATGTTTATCGTCTTTACTTTAGCTTAAGATCAAACAGTTGATGAGCAAAGTTTATAAGAAATCTAACATAGAAGAGAGTGGAGGGCCTCCTCGGTCTGAAATGGGATATCAAATCGTCGGTCTTCAGGGGATTGTGTCGGCTGGAGTTGCCGCGGCGGTGATGGGGTCAGAAGGGCCACTAAAGGCAGGCACAATAGGAGAGCATAGTGGCGGCGGCGGCGGCGATGGTGAGGAGGGCAGCAAGATATGGGTAGTGTGGGAAGAGGTAGCGAGAGGGTGGAGGAGTGGGAGGAGGAGGGAGAGGGTGTGCGTGAGAGGAACGACGAGAAAGGAGAAGAGAACATGATGTTGGAAGAGAATGTGAGAGGAACGAGGATGGGAGCCTGACGATCTTAGGAAAAAAATCATGGAGGTGATTATTTTTTCCAATGGGATTAGCCACTTCCAATAGGTTTTTAATCTCATGATTAATCTAGCCAAACAGTAGTTAGGATATAAAATAGGATTTTTATCCCTGGGATTGTCAAATCCTATAGGATTTGGGCCAATCCTATCCTTCCCAAACAGGCTCTTAATATGAAGTCAATTGATGAGACACATAAGGTAACAAGATATGCATTTTTTGGGCATGACTCTTTGCATCATGCCTTCACCTATATGTTTGTAATGCTGTTAAAGTCAGATCAGTTGTATATAAAGGCTGTCCAAGTGATACCTGCCAAATTATGTCCATGCTTCATTTGTCAAGAGGTTAAATCAGTTTCATTTTGGCAAGTTCATAACAGGCATGAAAGTTCGATGCGAAGTCAGCATAAACCACCGACTTCATTGTGTAAGTTTAGGTTGAATGGAGTTCAGAATGCTTTGAGATCTGTGCAGTGAGTAATCCAATGGTGGATTCATGTGAAGGGGAATCGTTCTTCTGTGCAAAAGATGCAACCTGCATCCGCCTCTTTATGAGTTTTTTCTCTTTGATATGCATGCATATGAGGTTCTACAAACCCACATTAAGTCAGCAAAGGGTTGCCGACTTAATGGAGAAGCAAACATGTCGACGGTGTTCAAAAGTCTGCCCATGGCATCGAGTTTCTCCATTACAATGCCCTTCTCGAACATATAAGAGTACTCGACATGGTCAAAATCAACGGTGATCCTTGAAGTGCATATGTATAATTGCATCCTATGCTGCTTGAAACTCTCACCCCCCATCTCTCCTCCTCTCCAAGAAGACAAGAACAATAAGGCGAGGGAGCCAACCGTCGCAACCATCCTTCCTTGGATCCCCAGCCTTTTACCTATCTTGGTTGGTGCCTTGTTTCAATTTCTAGTCCCTTCTTTGAACCTGAGTTGCTCTTGGATTATAGATCATGATCTGTGCTGATTGCTACGCATATCATAATTTCAAATACTTTGTTCTACAACGGTAACTTTATAACTACGCATTTTATTTGGTAACAGATATGCTCTTAGAATCGTAATTGAAACCATAAGCATATATTTACATTTACATGGTAATGCCATATATAACATGTTACACCTGTACTTTCAAATTGAGAAGAATCATGGATTTTCTTGATTTTTTTTTAACATTTTGACAAACGTAGGACCATGAACTTTTCGTTTTATTTTATCTACTCTACCATCTATATACCCAGCAACTTTGAATAACTAAAAAATGGAGGGAGGGGAGGATTGCTTAAAAATAATAAGGCTATTCAGGAAGGTGGTGCTGATGGAGCGTAAGTTTAAAACGATAGAACATTAGATAAGCCCACTGTTATGTACTGATGTGTAGCAGTATAGATCTCTTCAATTTGCTGCAAATTGGGCTGAGAAGTACCATTCTATGCACTCCTGTACTGTCCAATTACCTAATGGAAAAGTACATATCATAGATAATATGACACAAAAATGCACTTCAATCCTTGTTGACACAGATCTTTGCGCGTGATCAAGTTTTAATCCCATTTTTTTTTCTCCCATATATAGCCATCATTATTTACGGTAACATTCTCTTCACCTTACAACAAGCATGCTGCTAATATAATCAATGGTACAAGAATCTATTCATGTTCCAGACCACCATATCTTTTTATGCTGAATTATTTGTCTCCCCTATGCCGCAAGAAGGCTTAAATTCTTCATGGTTTCTCTTGAAACATCTTTTGGACCGGTTCATGAACAGGAGAATGGGTGAGAGACTTCTCGTACCTACGTCAGTTGACAATCGTTGTTGTTTCTTGTCAACTCTGATTCTTGCAGCAGATATTTGAAGTCGTTTGTCTCCTTCCAGAGCACAGGTTTAAGGTTTTCCGAGATATTTCAGTCTTTGAATGCCCAAATCTCTACAAAGATACGACCAATCAATGATAAAGCTCTGTAGAGAAATCATCTGCATATTTGTAATGTTCAGCAATTGGCATGACATACTCCAATGTCCTCCAATAACCTTAACCGTATAAATTGCTTCAATAGAGGCATTAGTAAAGATAAGAGAGCTGTCAGGATGTGTTAAATGCTCAAGTAAAAAGCACATCTTGAGCGAACACTGACCATATTTTTCTCAAATGAAATAGACAAGGGTTCCTCGCAAAATGAATGGTTTAGGAGATTTTGGATCCCTATGTTTTAATCTTCTAAATAGAATAATTCTGTCGACTGGGGTCCTAATAGCATGAAATTTTGGCCTTTGCCATTGTCATTCCCGCTTTCAAAGGTATAGGAAATAATTTGTTCTTTCAATGATCACTGGCTTGGGGACATATTACAAGTTATTGAATAACTCTGAAGGATGCCCTTGCTACTAAGATTTTAAATATTGTGGGATGAGGCTGTTTTGATTTTTTCATGAAATGGGACGTGCTGCTATCCCATCCCCTCCTGACATTTGGGATAGGATGTCCCAAAACATCCTGATCGAGATGCTGGGATTGTAGCGAGACAATCACATCCCGACATATAGGATGGTATCCCATCCTGATGTCCTACGGAACATTCCATCGGGATCTAAATCTTTGCTTACTATGTGAACCCTAAAGTTTGCCAACTTACCAGTAAGCAGTTGCTATGCAGGTCCCTAATTTATACTGCAAACTATGGTGATCAAAGTGGATCCACGTCCTCTCCAATCAAACTCATATATGACTAATAATTTTTTAATACACTGAAATTCACAATATAGAGGTGACAAAGGCTTGTGGAATAATCCTTTTCTTTCCCTCACATCTTCCTGGGCATTATTTTGAGTTTGCAGTCTCACTTGTTTCTGTATGCAATAGCCACTTCAAGATTAGATTCGAACCTACTAAAAACACATGGATTTGGCAAGATCTATGAGTTATCATTTTTGCCTTTTCCTCTAGGGCTTGCTCATGATTATTGCATCTCTTTCAATCACATCTATCCACTTTCTGGGAAACATCAAAAGCTTTTGTCACACTAGATTGGATAAAGCAAATTAACATTAAAAATTACAAATAAAAATTGTGCAACTGTCTTTGCGGCTGCATTACATGGACCTTCCCATATGCTCTCCCATCCTCCCTCCATACTTGCTCACATGTAAATATTGGAGATCACTGGCATCCTAGATCATGTGATCAGCATAAAGATAAGGCCAGGACATGGTGATGTTGTATAGCTTAAGAGCTATACTGAATTAAGTCTCTAGCATCTGTTTGCTACTCCTGATCAGCTAGAAGGGCTTTCTTCTTGTCTTCCCACTTATTCAATCTTTTTATGGCTTCATCCACCTGCATAAGATTGATAAAAGAATTTAGAGAAACAAATTACTTAGCTAGCAGTTATGTGTTTGATATTACCAATATCTTATGGTATTTTGGAATCATATGTGGTTGTACATGGGAGTTGGGAAGTAATATATTCATATATGTTTTACTGTTTTGGGATCCTACATTTCTGCAGGATATCTTAATATATTAAGTAAAAACTAGAGATGCTGGACCATGGATTTGGATGCCTACCATTGCAATACACTGACTGGTAATATCGTGAAGAGAAATAAAGCAAAAGCTTAGGATGATCACATGCCTTTGACACGAAAGTTAATGATGATGACAACAATGAAATATGCTTTTATCTACTCAGTATTAAAATGATTTATGGCAAGGTGCATGCTGAAATAGTCCAAAAACTTTCTTGCCATGCTGCCTTTGAATTGTCCATGTTTGTAATGCAACAATGCTTGGTGGTCAAAATTTCTTTTAAGATGTCTAACAAAGTTGGATTTAGTCCAAGCTTCCTTGCGGTGGATTGATCTTTTCTCTTGAGAGAATGTAATGGATGAATCTTAAGATGGAAAAGATGTATAGACTTTCTTCCTAGTGTTTTGTAACACACCAATGCCATAGTTCTTTCAGTCTAAACAGCAGGATGAAAAGGTGGAAAGTAGAAATACACTGAAAAAAGTTGTAAAATCGTAAAAGGATGAGTACATAATAAATCTTAGCTTAACATGCCACTCATGTCAGAACTATGCTGAAATGACGAAAGATTTGAGGGTTGACGCCAGTTGACATCAACATTGTGAAGACCAGAAAAGGCCTATGTAATCATCTGACTCAATTTAGTGGTGTTTAGATATGGTCGGGATAAGGCATTTTGGTCATGTTATCTTGTCAAACCAGCATTAATGGATTAGTGATGATTTTGATTGGAAGGACAGCAATCAACTAAGGCAAAAACATAAAGGCAAGTTATGATACCTCTTTGTTCCAGTCAGTCCTGAAAGTGACCCATATCAGGATGAGAGTCTGCATGAATGTTCCCCCAATCATACCAGACCATATTCCCTGCACTCATACATATTCATACAATGAGATTTTTGTTTGGTTGATGATGTAGGCCATTAAGCATGTCATATAACTATACTGTCAAAGAACTTGGTTTATTAGGCGATCACTTAAAAAGAAATATTATGTTACAGGTTTTGCAGTTGAGTTGATATCAATATTGATAGTGAGATTGCTATAGCTTTACCTTTGCTCCCAAGTTAAACTTGAAACCGAGGAGAACGCCAAGGGGGATGCCAACAATATAATAGCAACCAACATTAACATAAGCGACAAACGCTTGCCATCCACAGCCAACAGCAACACCTTTTAAAACATGAAGTCCAGTCTGGTTAGCACTTATAATCAAAGGAAGGAAAAGAAAACAGAAATTTGTTGGTCGTGCACAGATTATTTGTTTGTCTCATTGCAAAGTTAAGGGACTGTTAAAGTAGGTTGGGATGCTGCAATCTTGTGCCGTT
Source organism: Elaeis oleifera (assembly GCA_000441515.1). NCBI lineage: Eukaryota > Viridiplantae > Streptophyta > Magnoliopsida > Arecales > Arecaceae > Elaeis > Elaeis oleifera. Next base: position 81,347 of record KE505036.1, on the reverse strand, counting down.
ATTATGGCTGGTCAAATCATTTTACTTCTCTCTGATCTCTTTTCATGCAGATTAGAGATTTGTTGGATTGATGCAGACTGTTTGTTTGTCTCCTAAGAAATAATGATCACTGAAGTAGGTTAGGATGCTTCCAATCTTATGCCAGTCCAGTCCGGTTGTCATCTCCAGTCTTCTATATTGGGATTCACATTTTGTATATTAGGTACTTCTTGCAGATCAGCTACTATTTCATTTATCATGGAAATGAAGGCTGTGTTTAAAGAAAGAGCAAATGGTTTTACATTATTGGTTTGAGAACTGATATCATATTAATATTACATATATCGACTCTCATATTCTGTTTTAAAACAACAATCTGTTAAATCCTTTGCTTCTAAATGTACATTGTTCAGACTATAGATAAGCAAGTTAGAGGGTATAGATTCCACTTCTTAATTGTTTAAACTGTTAGTGTAATTAACTCTTCTTAATAATCTCATTTTAAAAATAAAATTTGAACTGTCATCTCATTGTTGGTCCCTAGATTGATGTCTCAAAATCACACGTATATAGAATCTGCTGTAACCTGGAAGTCCCCCGCTAACCTATAATTCTTCATCCTTGTGATCTTAAACTACCTAATGCAAAGAAAATGACTGCTCTCTTTTGTAGGAAAGATATTGAATTTGGCATTATACTTGTGAAAACTGTGGCATTATGTTGATTGAACCCCAGAGAGCTTGTACCCAATTGCATTTTGTGGGAATACAACCATGCTACCTTAGTGATGCTGTATTCAAAAGTTTGTCTCTAGAAAGACTTCATGTATGTTATAATTTAGCTTTGTTTTGATTGCTTGATACTATAGGATAATGGTACTCACCAGATAAGACGGGTTGGATGCCATTGAGGATAAGGGTAATGGCAAGCAAAGGGTAAGTTCAGAAACAGCATGGGCCACCGTCTCTCCTTCTGTGAAGATATAGCTGAGGTAGTCACGAAGGCAGAGAATGACCACCGCTATTATCACTGATATTATAAAAGCCAATGCCGTCACCACCACCACCGAGAATGCCGCCGACTTTGGATTGCCAGCTCCAAGCTCATTGCTCACGCGCACACTGTATGACTTCTAAACAAAATCAGCTATATACCCATAAATAATTTAAAATCTGATTCTTTATGATAACCTCCTTTTTTTTAAATGTTAGTGATACAGTGTTTTCAATTACCGAGGTAAGAGGTGCTATCAAAGGCAGCATCAAAGCCTTTAACCAAAAAACAAAAAAAAGGCAGCATCAATGGGTTCACAGTCAGCAATAATTCGATTTCGATTTGGACAAACTTTTTTTAAACTCGGAAGATAATGCAGAAACTTTGTCAAAAAATGAGGGTTATGGATAAACGGAAGGAGACGTAAAATAGAATGGCTATTAACACTAGATGAAAGTACTAAAACATTTTTGAGACCTTGGTGTATATGTTTGAGCTACTTTACAACCGGTTTGTCATTGTTTCATGAATAATTCATGAACCATCGAATAATTTATGTTTGTGAATTTGAAGTGTTCTACTGCAAGTCTTCGATCCACTATCTGATTCTTGGGGAACGTTAGAAATTGAGTCATGTAAGAACAAACGTATGGAAGCAGTTGTTATAATCACTGGATCACGACGCTAGTTTACAGCAGAGTCGATCCTGATATTTTTTAGACTTGGGGCCAAATGAAAAAATAGAATCTTTTCTATTAAAAATTAACATACTTTAAACATTAATTATCATTGAAAAATTAATCTACATGCAATATTTTTTATCGATATATAAAATTTATTATTAATTTATTTAATTATTTTTTTGTTATAATATTGTAGAAAGCTATCTTTGCGTTCCATTGGAACATCAATGCAAGGTCTGAGGCGGTCGCCCAATTCGATTTACCCCAGAGCCGATCCTGATTTACAGACGTGTCCTTATCTTTCAAACTCGTTAGCTGAGGGGCTCGGATACAATGCTCCATGCTTCAGTTTTGTTTCGGGTTGTGTAGTCTTATTTTGTATTCATATTTTATCTTTTTGGTTCACGTTTTGTGACATATGTTGTGACCTACCGAGCTTGTCATACACTGCTTTCTTATAATTTAGCGCGGCAGCTCCCCTGTCTACCAAAAAAAAAATCACTGCATCACGAAGCTAAGACTAGTAATTTGTTTCTTGTCAATTATCAATGGATTAAGATCCTATGCTGGTATGATTGTCTTAAGGCGCTTGAATTCTTTCTCGTATGCGGACCAGCATGAGACAAAAAAAAGGATTAAACAATAGTTGGTATGATTGTCGTTACGCTTAAAGTTGCCACCTAGTGGTCGTTTTTATTGTCTCGTGTGACACGTGTTAGTTGCAGCCACATTAATTATGCTGCTTAAAAATAATAAATACCTAATGGATAAGAAAAGAAGCTGCCAAGTGCTACCAATCAGACCCCAAAAGTCACCTTCTTGGGTCCCAATAACATTCCTTGTTCAAGAGAGAGAGAGAGAAGAGGAGAGGACGGACCTGGCGGCGGCATTGAACCCAACTGAGATCATGAACACCCACCCAGAGATCGTCATGCTGCATCCACGAACAAGCATAGATTTCAAAACGGAGTTCATTTATAATATAACACCTACAAATGACATTCGTCTAGAATTAAGTAACATCGGTTATTATATATACTATTAAGATGTGAGTCCTATTTTATTGCAAAGCCTTGGACTGCGACATGGTTGGTTCATTGGGCCCTGTTGTCCTCACAAGAGCCTTGGATCCTCGGACCCCAACCTTGCTCATGTGAGGGACCCAGGCATTGCTACAAGAAAATCATAAAGAAATAGTCTACGTTGTAGTATACTGGCCCCAAAATAAATAAATAAAGAAAATATCTAATCATCTGATACTGCTAACATTATGGACAAGATGCACTTCCTTTTTTCCACATGCACAGAAGAAGACCAAATCACCCCTAACAAGTGCCAGACATGCTTCTGCTCGGCCAAAATGGTGAAGTGGATGGTTAAATTTCTCGCCGTTTTACGTAAATGGGACAGGTTAGGTACGCACCTAATTCCGACCTTGGGGTATCTAAACATTGGCAGTGTAGGATAGAAATCTCACATAAAGAAGTTACACAAGTATCAACCTTTCTTTTAAAAAAAAAACAATATCATATTTTTTTTTTTAGTAGAACAAGAAACCAAATATATATAT
>KE505036.1:65806-78102 GCA_000441515.1 Elaeis oleifera | reverse complement strand
ATATATATATATATATATATATATATATATATATATCAGTTCACTGGCAGCTAGTATTGTATCAATTACATGCTTCCAATCGGTTGGTCCGATACTCCAATGGGAGAGTGTGACTTGTTAGGGCCTGTTTGGGAGAAATCTCGTGGGACCAGTTGGGAAAGCGAGCCTAGAGAAGAAAGAGATGGCACCGGAGAGAATTGCGGAGGGGTACCATGAGGTTGCCAGGCGAGTTCAAAAACAAAACAAAACAAAAAAAATGTTTTTTTTTTTGGTCCGGTAGAAATCAGCTACATGGGTCCCGTCCAGCTTTTTTTCACTGCGAGCACTGATTCTGTACGGTGCCACATGCACATAGCTATCAATCAATGCGCACACGAGCATGACCCGCACTAAATGCAGGTCTTTTGATGATACCGCGCACGCACCATGGAGGATCTATACTCCTCAGAATCGGGTGCTATCACTTTTCCTTTAGAATCCCAGTTCCTTCAGAATCCCATTTCTTGCTAACCCAATTGTTGTTGGGCACCAAACCGATCCATTTCACGATTTGATGTGGTTCCTTTCAATATGGGAAAAAACAATGGCTCATGTAATTCACATGAATCAGTCAATTAGTAGCCAAACTTAAACATCCAGCTATTCTGTAGCCTGCTGACGGTCACCATCTCAAGAGTGAGAGATGGTCCTAGAATTCCCAACGCGCAAAAATCACCCGGAAAAGTTACAACCGTAACCTTTTTTTTTTGGCTCGCCGATCGCCACGGGTGTACCGTGATGGGTGCAGTGTGTGTCGGTGAAGTCCCCAATGAAAAGTTAAGACGACGGCTGTGTGCAACTTTTCTGGTGTGACATAATCAAAAACATTTGGTTGGGCCAGCACAAAATGTAAAGATCAGACGGCTCTTACCATACCGACAGTGAGTCAAGAGCCAGCTGTGGGTGATCCAGCAGGCCGGCGATGAGCACCAGGATCTGGAAGTACCACGTCTCCAGGCATAGCATCACCGCCGACGCGGTGGACAGCTTCAGGAACTCCGGCAGGCCGGAGAAGGCCTGCCAGCTGAACCCGGTCCAAGTGAACCGGCACTTCTGGCTCGTAACTATGTACACGAACTGAGCGATCACCACGATCCACCAGCTCAAGCTGAGCACCAAGGATGCCCCCAGGAGGCCCAACCCCAGCTTGTAGACCGCCAACCAGCTCAGCAGCAGGTGCACCGCCACCGTCGCCGTCGATATGTAGGCGCTGGGCGCCACAATACTCTGCGCCTGCAGGAACTTCTGGATCGGAAAGTTCGCAGCATATGCAAATATCTGCGGAATTAGCCCGTAGACGAAGATCGATGCGGCTTTGGCGATCTCCGGCGACTCTCCCAAGAGCACCAATATCGGGCGGGAGAAGCCGTAGATCACCGCCAGCGGCACGCCGGTCGCCATTAAGAGTATCGTCGACCTTTGAAGGTATACTCCGAGCATCTCGTACTTATGGGCGCCGTACGCCTGCCCGCACAGCGTCTCCACGGCGCTCCCCATGCCCAGCTGTCATGGTATACGCGGACATTTTGTCAGCAGTGCGGTTACGAAATGGGATTGGCTATGGATCACGGTCATGAGCGCCTTTTTTGGTACGTTGGGCCACATGTTCACCGTGAGGGTTTCTTCTTTGAACCACTCGTGAGTAAAGCCAAGAAATAAGTTAGATTAGTTTGATGGTCATACGAATTACATACCATGAGTCCGTAGGCGAAGACTTGGATGCCGGTGTTGCCGAGGGAGGCGGCGGCGAGCTCGAGGTTGCCGAGATGGCCGGAGAAGATCTGGGTGGACATGGACATGAGGTAGTTGACCATGTAGACGATCACGGCGGGGCGGCGAGGTGGATGAGCAGCTTCATCTCGATGACGGTGGCGAGCCGGAGGCGGCGGGCCCATGGGACGGAAGTGTCGGTGAGGATGCTCTCGAGGCGGCCGCCCGATCCGTGGGGTCATCGACGTCGGCAGTGCTTGGCGATGATGGCGGGAGGGGTGTTCATCGTCGGCGGGCGCAAGGAGTGGGGTGGAGAGTTTTTGCGGGGACGCAGCAGAGCCCATCATGAGGTTGGGGATGGGCTGGCTGCTAAAGACAGATGGGGAGGAGAGGAGGGGTTTTAAGAGGACCATAAAAACTAGAAAGGAGAGATGGAGGCCTCTAGGGGATAATTAAGATCCATATATAGAAGGAGCCGTGGTCTAGAGTCTAGACGTGAGGGGTGAGATAGGAAGGAGGAATAGGCCTTTGGAAGTTTGTTGTTTGGTTATTCTTTGCATTAATGGGTTCGTGGGCTCTCAAATTTGTCTTTTGAGACTCATCATAGCAATTTGTTCAAACAATCCTGCAATCCTTAGCTGTATGAGATGACCATCAAATGCCGCTTAGAGATGGACAACTTTGCAAATAGTAGAAGTTTATTGTACTACCAAGGGCATAATGTTATTTTGTGTGGAATTTCAAGTTCGGAATTACAACTGGAGTTGTAGATAAGGTTTCACCCCGCATTTTGGCGTGTTTTGGTACGACTGCATTTCCAGCGCCGCTTGTATCATCCCATACGTTCGGCGAGGGTTACAGTTACCGCCCGGTGATTGAGCTCCGATCGTCGTCCGCTCATTAATGAGCTGTGACTTTTCTTCAGCGGATTTGTTTCATTTGCAAGTATTTGAATTTTAATTAAAATATTTAAATATTGAGCAGATCTTTTTCCCATTAATTAAGTAAAAAAAAAAAAGAGGAGTACCTAATTTAATCTAATAAAATTAAAAAACAAATATGTTATTAATTTTAAAATTTCAAAAATCTCAACCTATTTGAACATTATATATATATATATATCACTAAATTTGATAAATAAATTTAAAAAAATACTTCTATACAATTTTTTAAGTGTCAAGAGCCTGAGTTTCTATTAATTACAGATTTAATCTCCATGTCTCTATTTCAATAGTGAATGGGATCTTTTGCTCGTGTTTTTTTGTACACAAAAAATAATCTATAGATAAATTAGGTATCATTTTATATAAATAAAATATTATATATATATATAATAAATAAAATATATTTTTAAATAATATATTGAATCAGGAACAATAATGTCAAGACGATGAGGGAACTTTAACGGCTTGGGTGGTCCAGAAAAAAATAAAAAAATGGTCGGATTGGGACGTTTACAAAGAACCAAGTCGGTGGTAGGTGAGCAGAGATGATTGGTGAGCTGACGGGAGGGTGACAGGATCTAGGCATGGGTGACGGGGCAGGCCTCGGTGACTTCTGGATTAATTGTATATTAATTTGAGCCAGAAAAATTGGTAAGAATCAGGTGAACCAAAACTGATACTACCGCCGATTACCGTCACCGCTGCCATCAGCATTGCTGTCGTTTTGACCTCAAAACAAGCCGTCAAAATCCTCCAACCCAGATTTAACCCAAATGGCACCTCAATTGGCCACACATGGATGTTTGTACATCCATATACTGATTCGCAAATAGCTAGAAGATACTTTTAGAAATTATATTTATTCGGAATTTGAGGTATAGGTAAAGAGATCTTGATTATACTGACTTTTAAGCAGAAGAATAGATGGTAAATCGTAGCAATAAGAAAGTGCTCTTTATTTTACCTTAAAAAAAAAAAGAAGGATAGTGTTCTTTATGATGGTGCATATATTTCTAATTGTATTTATATGATTATTTGATAGATTAGTTTTCCAATACAATAATTTATGAAACATTAATTTTTAATTATCATAAGATTTCAAACTGCAGGAATGTTTGATTGGAAGAAGTTGAATTCTGGAATGAAAAAATAAATAAGTGACTCTCATTCCAATCATTTGGTTGGTGAGAGTCTCATTCTCATTTCGATTATAGAAATAAATGAAAATATTTTAATCCTGCAAAAATTAATCCTATTCTCTTTCAATAATCAAATTCTATTTCAAATCCAATCATAAATTAAATGCTTTGAAAGATATGAATATTTCGATTTCTATTCTAATATGTTTCCAAATACTGATTTTGGTTGCCAACTAAATGCATCCTAAAATGTAATATTCGAATCATTTACTTAATAGCAGCTACTCCTTGTTTAATCCACGCTACTCTTTCCTAGTGTAGGAGGCTATGAATAGCTGACTTATACCACTAATATGTGCAAAAGAAAATATGAAAATTACAAATACAATAATTATATCCTCATTATTTAACATCAAGACAACTGTGCCAGCTATAAATATCTAATACATAACCATATAAATTATGATGGCATATAGATAATACTAATATGACTTGCATATAATTTATGTGGGGTATATATCAAATAGAATATCATATCGATAATAATTAGTATTTATAAGAAAAGTTGATATAAATGCTGCTAATAGCAATGTCTAAACCATTTTGGACATAATTTCGACCATAAGGCTTAAATGCAGAGAGACCTGACAATAAATCGTGACATGGAATATATTATGTACCCATAGGAGGCCAATCAGATCATGTTACCGTAGCCAACAAAGTTGGACGACTAGATAATGAAGAAAGCGATCACTTCCTCTCTACCACTTATATCTACCATTAAAAGCAAATTTCAAAGCATGTGGGAGCACTGGACTGCCCTTCTTCATGTTATTTTATTCCTACATTATCGTTCTATTCTCTCTCATGACCCCATTACTTTTATTGGTTGTGTCCTGTTGTGACGAACAGTGAGATCATAGCATGCATTCACATACACACACACCAACTTCACGTTTTCAATATGACTGAATTTCTTCTGAGTGTCAAACATGCATGCAGTATGATGCATGCAAGGATGCAATACAAATTATACATCAAATTCTAGTTTAGTGCATTTATAATCATCTTCTTCTGCATGTTATCTGCGAAATTTTTGGCATCAAATTGTTGCTTCTATTGGTATATATGTTTTTTTATTTTTTGAATGCAAGTTCAAGAAATGAAGCTTTGTAGGAGAAGGAAGGAGAAGGGAAAAAAACAAAGATGGAAGAAGAGGGTCCTAGCTGATTGATCTTCCTTCAACTAAGAGCATGCACTGACACTCCAACACACCAGGCATACAAGTAACATATGATTACCATATATGCAAATCCTGCAATGATGAATTAAAGTTCTTAAGTTTTTGGTGGTACGCTATGACCCAACCATGCAACATTAGAAAATGGCAGGTTATTTTTTATTGCTTCAAGCATGAGCTCTCTAATAAATGCAGACGGCAGTATTCAACTAATTACTAGAAAACGATCGATGTTAGATCACTTTCAGAAAGCCTTTCACAATCATGCACAAGGCTCTTTTTCTTTCTTTTTATAATGGCCCTTCTTCAAAGTTGTACACGCTTAACTCATTTTCTTTCTTTCTCCTTTCACATTTTTTTTTTTAAATTTCTGTGGTGCGCAGCACACATCTACAAGGTAAATAAGTCTTCCACCGTTGGCAGCCAACCAGCCAACTAGTTAACCTCAAAAGAAAATGAAAGAAAATAATATTTTGTTGGACATTTTTGCTGATGGCCGTGCCGTTTTGACTAGTAGAGAACCCGGCCGCTTGCTTCACCAGTCCTTCCCTTTTCTTTCTATTATTTTATTCTTATTACTTTTTTTTTTGTTGGTTGGCGGGGAGGGTAATTACGGGACACACAAAAATAGATGAATTTTCTAGTAGCACCCCATCTGTCTGTCTTGTAAAATGGAGGATGAGGATTTGCAGCTAATGATATAGAAGCTAGCCAGTTGACAATCGTTGTGGGATCTCCTCTACTCGTAATCCTGATGCTCTGTGTTTATCATAATTTTATCAATATATAAAAATATTAATATTAAATTTAAAATATTTATATATATATATAATTAAATAAATTTTTATTAATATTTTATAAAATATTGATAATTAATTATTATTATAAAATATTATAAAATATTGATAAAGATATTTGCGGTATCTTTTTTGATTTATAATATTTTTTAAATATTATTAATAATTATTGTATATTTATATTTATTATAATTATTATTTAAATATTAAATTTTAGATAGAACAGAACATCAAATCTAGGCCTCCGTCGGTCAGATTCCCCTATGCGGTCGGACGCCAAGCCTGGACAAAATCTTAAAGGGCCCCGACAATAGAACGCGTACTTTCCTCCAATAATGTAAAGTGGGCCCCACTTCCTTCTAGACAAAAGAACACACGCATCCCTCCAATGCGTTACTACAGAATGCTAGAAATGAGGACCGGATCTAATACTGATTCAGTTTGCAATTATTTGGCTCTCCCAATTGCCTGAAAAGCCCCAAGCTAGTTTGTCCCCGTAAAAGTATGCAAAATGGGTAATTGAGAGTATAAAATTGGTAACTGTCTACCATCTCGTCATTGTTCAATTCGTTGATTCCATGTGGTAGTTCATTGACCGGTAAAACAGCCCATAAAATCGGGCTCCATGCTACATATTTCTTATGTACCGTACTAGCCTTAATTTATTTCTACAGTACAGCACAACCGTAGATGATCGTCATTAGAGAATGGATCTCACTTGACACTGTATATTTATTATGTATTGTACCAATCTTAATTTGACTACAATCAGGGTCCCCTGTAACATGGTACAATGGTGAATGATCCCCATTAGAGGATAGATGGCTACCACAGAACATGCATTGTGTATTACATATAGAGATGATAATTAAATCGATCGGATCGGATATGGTTAGGTCAATGCAGATTAGATTAAAAAATTTCAATTTAAATTTGATCTATTCATTAAATCGGTCAAAAATTCAGATCTGAATCTGATCTATTTATTAAACAGATAATCCGATCTAATCTGCTTGATTAGTTTATTAAACAGATCAAATTAGATTAAATAGATCAAATAAATTGATAAATGAATCAGAAATGGTTAAACATATTTTAAATAGATTAAACAGTCCTTAAATAGATTAAATGGATTAAACAAATGATCTGACTCAACCTGATCTGAATATTAAATATGTCAAATATTTGAAACCCAAATCCAACTCAAATATTAAACGGATTAAATAGATCGGTCTGTTTATAATCTAAATCTATTTAGTCTAAATCCAAATATATTTATGATGGGTCGAATCATATTTTGTCGGTCCTAATTACATGGCCTATACTTATGGATTCCTTTGATGGCCATCTATCTATGGATGGCGGCCATCTATGGTTGCATTATACTTTACGGTGTTGTACATGCATCGCAGACGATCCAGCATATATGGCTGATGAGCTGAACGGTGATTGGATAAGTGATATGTACCTATATATTTTATGAATTAAACGGTCAATTTTCTTCTTATTTCTTTGTAGCATGTGCTTGAATGCCAGGGGTACAATTGAAGTAGTTTGTAGTTGTTTTGGTAAATCTAGGCGATGTGACGAGGCAGGAGAGCCGTGTCAACAAATGGAGGCATACGTTGCAGATGACGTGGTCAATAACCAAGCCAAGAATCGATTCAGAGACCTAGCTTTAGATTTTTTGCTTTTGGCAAAGCCATGGCACTATCGACTATAGTCTATCGAACTAAAGGGAATTGCATGCGACGTGCTCGTTGGACGTCATGCTTTGCAACCAGCGATGGTGTGATGGGTCCAATTTCTTTAGCCAAGGGTAGTCGGCCAATGGAAGAAAGTAGAATCCTATCCTATCATAGCTAGACCACATGTTTCTAACAGTGACGTCCCACTAATTTCTTGATAAATGTACACTGATAAGCTCAACGATCCACTCAGTTTCAGGTTGCGTTCAATAAAGGCGGCTCGGTTATAATGAGAATTCTACCTTAGGTTGATCTTAAATATAATAATATCTGTTGAAATAAAAGGAAGAATTTTTTTAAAAAATTGACAGTAGATGGCTTCAAAACATCCCTACTTTCTTTAAGATTTTATTCGTTCCTGTCAATTAGATATGTAAAAAAAAAAAATGATAAACTTTTAGGATACAATGAAATTCAATATTTAATCATATTTATATTAAAATATGATTAAGTATTTAGGATACAATAAACTCTTAGTATTGATTTTTTTTATTAAAATGAATAGACACGATAATTTGCTATTAAGAATTTTTTTTTTTTTGTAAAAGCACAAGCCAACCAATCATCAAAATGGTTGACTATATATATATATATATATTATTTTGAAATAATCAACAAAGCCAACATATGATCAACACAAAATTAGGACCATTCTGACAAATCAAGTCTTCAGGAAGATGGAAGGCCGGGTCTTATCATCATCTCTTATCTATGGGAACTCTGGACCCGATCAACCGTTGCCTACTGTTGGTCAACCATCTCACACGAGAGCATGTGAGAAGAAAACCAATAGCAATATGCGGGTAAAGCTTATCTCAAATCCCAATAATAATTACCATATGATATCATCCTACAATGTTTACCACTATATATGAAAAAGAAAAAATTACTGCAATAAGACTACTAAAAAAGGAACACATATGATACGGCGATTTCTAAGCGTTCTATTTCTTCTTAAGTTGACCAAAAAAAAATGAAAATAAAATAAAAATCTTTCTGTAAGGAACAAATAAATCTGTCCTTTTTCTCCTCACGTGCAAAGCATGTGTGGAGACCTAGTCTTTGGAACTCCAACCCTGTTCATTTGTCATCAACTAAAATGCTTTCAACTTTCAAGAGGGCCAATATTTGTTGGGTTTGGGCCGGTAGAGGGCTCCTGTTTGAACCACTACTATGGGGTTATGATATGGGAGTAATTCTTTGTGCACTGTCTGCGATGTAGAAAATCCGATATGGAGTGCACCGCTTTCTCCGATTAGACCACATAACCATCACTTTTTGATGTACATTTAATACTTGTAGGTTGGTATTTCGTTTAAAATTTGTATGATGAAAATATCCCTACCCAAAATTATAATATCCCTCCACAAAATTTTTTATTACTTTCTGATATCTTGTATGACTTTCTGTGAGTGACTTTCTGTGAATATATATGATTTTCTATGATTTTCTGTGAATATATATGACTTTTTGTGAATATATATGGCTTTTCGTGAACATATATGACTTCCTGTGAATATATATGACTTTCTATGAATATGTATGATTTTTGTGAATATATATGACTTCTTGTGAACATATATGGCTTCCTGTGAATATATATGGCTTCCTGTGAATATATATATATTCACAGGAAGTCTTATATGTTCACAAGAAGTCATATATGTTGACAGAAAGTTATATATGTTCACATGAAGTCATATATACTCACAAGAAGTCATATGCTAGGAAGTCATATATATTCACATAAAATCATATGACAGAAAGTCATATATATTCACAAAAAATTATATATATTCACAAGAAGTCATATATATTCACAAGAAATCATATAACAAGAAATCATATAAGGTATCAGGAAGTCATGAAGGGCATTTTTATCATACAAAATTTTTAACGAAACACTAACCTACAGGCATTAAATGTGCATCGGGAAGTGATGGTTATGTGATCCTATCGGAGGAAGCGATGCACTCTACATCGGATTTTCTACACCGCATGTGGTGTACAAAGAATTTCTCATGATATGGATGGTTTTGGGCTTCAACAAGAAACCTCACGAGTGATTTCATGGCATGGCCTCCCTCGATAATCCTGAGACATGCGAAAAAGATTAAAGACTTCTAAGCAACAGATAGGCATCTTAGAGCAGAGGATCGGAAGGGAATCACATATTTGTGACCTTGTATAGATGTTGCCATTCATGATAGACATCTGGATATATGCCATATGGGGCACCATGTCCTCCAGGAGATCATCTATGTGAACTGAATAAATTCTAATTCTTCAGCATGTTAATGCCCATGATCATGGCAAGTTTTGATTTTTCAAACTGAGATGAAATCCAGCAATACATTATACATTATACATAGGTCATAATCATTTCCACACAATAGTGTGGATGAGCTGCATCAGATGAGATGACACTGTATGTTACCATTTGGGAGAGATGCACAAGATGTCAAAACCACATTCAGGGTAGCAATATGGGGCTGAAGGTTAGGTCAGGTTCAACTTGGGTTGAAATCATAGGTTCGAGTCTCATCTTCAATCCAAACTTAAAAATCTTGAAAGATTTTGTTTTGAGGGAGTTCGTACAAGTTGGTGGGTCCGGATCAAGTAGGGATGGCAATTTGTCAAATTTGGATTAGGTTGAAGCGGGTTTGGATGAAAAAGTCCGAAATATACCATCTCACTTATAAATGGGTTGGTTTGGTTGACCCATTTTCAACCTAAACTAAATGAGGGCCAATCTAAATGTTGGCCTATTTAGGTCAAATTTGCCACCTGCAGAGTGCATGCTATATTAGATGTAGCGATAGCAAGACATATCTAATGATTGGCCTATATACCAAATGCATGATTATTCACCAAAAAAAAGGGACATGATTAGAGAGCATATTTGCTATTTCTTTATCTTCATCTTATTTGGATTCAAATTTGTAGGCCGCAATTTGTCCTTTCTTAGGTTAGAATTGATAATGGGGTATCTCTTGAGCCTAAACTATATTAATTTTAGTTGGACTTTATGCTAGGTTTATTTAAAATTTAATATTTCTATGTCCAATTTCGACCCATGATCAGTTTCAATTTATGTTTATCGAGAATCAAGATATACGAGGTAAATAAACTAGAAACACTTTTAAGAGAGGAATTGCCTAAGGTAGTTTGCTATCTTTTAGAAATCAATTGAGAAAAAACCCTCACATAAAATGTTTGAAACCATTAATATAAATCTATTAGATTTTGATGATTTGCTACATTGAAATAAGGCTCGGTTAAACTTGATAGAATGGTAAACAAGCCAAGTTCTATCTCAAATTCTAGACTAGAATTAGTTTTAGGCGGAACTCGATCACACTCAGGTTTCATCAGGCTTGGATGTCCCAAGGAAAATTGATCCGTATTTTGACAGTAAAGAGAACATGATCTTCTTATTACCAAAAGAGAGAGAGAGAGAACATGATCTTGCGCAGCACACGAGTCTAGCCGACGTTGAAGGGTTCTTTGTATAAATATCATTGATTGGAGTCGGCAACGGAATCACCGGGATTTCTTCACTTCAGTACTCTTGCACAGCACCCGAGTCAACGTTGAAGGGGTTCTTTGAATAAATATCGTTGATTGGAGTCGGCAAGTGGAGCACCGGGATTTCTTCACATCAGTACTCGTATAAAACGTTGCTGCGCGAAACTAGCTTGCACACGGTATCTAATAATACTAACATGGACAGGGGTTATATGTCAAAATGTATATTTTCTGGATCTGATGTGCCGATATTGCTGCAAATTCCATATAACAGTTTTGACGTAAAACCCCCTCCCTATGCAAGCTTATTTTCGCAGGTCTCGTCCCGCCCCTCGTCCGCTCCTTCGCGTTTCAAGTGTCATGAAAATGGCAATCGTTATCATAAAATGCTCACTCTCTTTCTGGTGCTCCGTTCACGGGTGGAGTAGCGGACACACTGCGGTGGTAATAACTGAATTCCCCACCACCGCTACTCTCCCCTCATCAGAGGCCGAGGTCGCGACAATGGGAGGCCACGAGCTGCTCCATCCCACCTCATCCCTCCTCGCCGCCCTTCTCCTCTTCCTCTGTGAGTCCTCCCCCCAACCCTTTCCTCGCCCTCAACATCTTTCCCTTCTCCTCGCTTCTTTTTCCTCTTAATCTCTCTTGTTGTCCTCGCTCCAGCCGCCAAGAAACCTCAGATTCTTCTTGTTCTTTGTTTTCTTGTTGATTCTTGGTTTAGCAAGGTGGGAGTTGGAACCTTTTTACAGAATTCTGAATTTAAGCTCGTAATTTGAGATCTGGGTTGCGGTGTAGCGTTAACCTTTCTTGGTTTTTGATTTCAAAAAGGGTTTTTAGTTTGTTGTTTCACGGATTTGTCGTGAATTTCTGATGGAGGTTGGAATTTCTTTCGCAAATTGTGGTGGACAAATTGGTTCTTGTGAAGAGGTCTTGTTTTGCGTTCTTTCTTGAAGCCAGGTTTAGGCTTTGGATTGTTCTTCCCCCTCTAAATTGGTGATGTTCAAATTCGGTTCTCGCGCAGAGTTCTCGCTTTTGCGAACGTTCTTGAAACTAGGTTTAGGATTTGGGTAATTCTTTCCTTTCCCTGTTATATATGTGTGTGTGTGTGTGTGTGTGTGTGTGTGTGTGTATATATATATATATATATATAT
>KE505036.1:47367-62343 GCA_000441515.1 Elaeis oleifera | reverse complement strand
TCTCTCTCTCTCTCTCTCTCTCTCTCTCTCTCCATCCATCTCCACCATCCATCCATCCATAGATACATATTATCTATTAGTATATGTATATGTATGTACATATCTACGTACATACGTATTTACCTATCTATCTACCTATCTATCTATCTATTTATCTATCTCTCTCTCTCTATCTATCTATATCTATATGCACATATATATCTATATCTATACACACACACACACACACACTTCATACAAGATTTAGAGTGCTCAATTTTAGCCTTTCTAAATAGGTTGAACAAAGGCAATTTTATCTCAGTGATTTAAATATCATGGTTGATCAGTTATTCTTCTTTAGCCACTCCCAAGTTATGTTATGTTATCGTATGAATGGCAATTTGTATCCTGTATTTCTATTTTCATATTTGTGTGGCTGACCGCCTAT
Organism: Elaeis oleifera; assembly: GCA_000441515.1. Lineage (NCBI taxonomy): Eukaryota > Viridiplantae > Streptophyta > Magnoliopsida > Arecales > Arecaceae > Elaeis > Elaeis oleifera. The sequence goes on along the minus strand of KE505036.1, from coordinate 61,916 downwards.
TATTGGAACTTTGTTTTGTGGAATGTGTACCTTCAGTACTGCCTTCCTTTTGTCATATTTGATAAAACCTATTTCAGGTAATGCTGGACTTGAACCTGTAGAATGCTTAATTGTGCTGCTAAACTTTACTTTTTTAAGTTGAATTTATACTTGTATATGGTGCTTACTGTATTATGATTTTCAATCTTGATCATTGCTTATTCTGTTGGTTTTCGCATATTTTCCTCCAACTGTTTATCTATTGCATTTTAAAAATCATGGGATCTCACCTTTGTTTATTTTCTTCTCATTTCTTTATATAGTATTGAATATATTTATTTGGCTTCAATAATCTCACCGATAATTGTGTTTCTTGCTGCAGCATGTCCTTTAGTTTTCCAGATACCACTAAAGTTACAGAGTATTGTGGAAACAGGATCAAGAACAATACTGCATGCTGCAGTGCAATGGATAATTATGTATCTCACTTGCAAAAGCAAAGTTTCATAACCAATTTACAAGCATTGGATTGTGCTTCATTGCTCGGTCTGAAGTTGCAAAAAATGAATGTTACCACAAACATCTATAGTTTCTGTCAGATAACTCTCAAAGATTTTCTCTACAAGGTTAGTTGTAAGGAACCTTCAGCTATTATGCTGTAAGCTGATTTTGCTATAGCATATCCAACATGAGAAGTGGTGATATAAGAAACTGCTAAATGTTGGACATCTGGATTATTTTTCTGCTTCACTTAATTGACATACTAACGCAAATTTATGTTGTTTTTGTGTGGCCGGTGATCGTTTGGTCATATGGTGAACCAGTTGGATCTCAAGGTAGTATTTATAGCTAAACCCTAATTATGCTTTTTCTCTTTTACCTCCAATATGAATCATGATCTAGTGATTAGCTTGTCATGAACTTAGCCATAGTTAATATTAGGTAGCAAATTTAGCATAACTCTTATGCATGAAATGATTCAGCTGTTAACTCAGGGCATGGATGGTGCTTAGTGCCGCTTAACCAGATTAATTTATATCTTGCTTTTGTTGTCTCTTCCCTCCCCCCCCCCCAATTAAGCTGGATCAAGTACTTCACTTTACCACTGTGCATATGGTCTTTGAACTATCGTAAAGCAGAGACTGGGGGAACACCTTTTCTTTGTCTGAGGGAGCACCTTTTCTTCTGTCTGTATGTGGGGATACCGGAAACTTGTAGCATTACTGTGTTTATTGCTGCAATAAACTGACCTTTGAACCGCTTAGGCTGAGCTCATTGTATGAAAGGGGTATTAAAACTTGAGTTGAGCTTAATAGCAATTGTTTAACCTCGACTCTTTCTTCATTGAATGAGCCTGAGCTTCCTAGAGTGTTCAGACTAGGCTCCTAACATAGCTGAGTGCTCCAGCTTGGGTTGTTTAACAATTGTACAAGCTCCACCTAAGCCTGTTATCAATTCCAGCCTGAGCTTTTCATGAACATGTTAGTTCATCTGCAACTGTAACTGCGTATCTAAAGCTAAAACAAAAAATATTTTAACATGAACAGTTGGTTCATTTGCAGTCATGACCATTTTCTATTTCTTGTTTTTTAAGAAAAATATTAATGATATGAACTATTGCACATCCACCTCTTGTCCACTATGACTGAAAACCAATATGTTCCCTTTTCTTTCAACTTTCATTCTTCTGAGACAGTCATAGTGAATATAACTGATTAAAGCTTCCTTAAAAACTAATATTTAGGAAGTGTTCTTAAAGAACTCTTTCATACTCCGTTTAGAGTAGTTATGTGGACTAATTTTAATGGTTTACCTTCCTATTCAAGAAATGTACTTATTGTTTAATAAACATCGGTAGATCTTTCCACTGGAATAGAAGAAGCACTAATTTCTTTTGGTGGTTATTTGACATTTTAGTTTTGAGCTTGAACTTTCTGTTCAGCATAAGGTTGTTACTTTGCTTTAAAGCTTATCATCGTTAGAGGCAAACCAGACATTATAGTATCAGTCATCTTCTATCAATTCAAACAATGCTTTTAGCATATCAAGTTATGCAGATAGCATAAACTAAAGCTTTTAGGTATATCCTGGATACACTTCATCTTGAAATATAAAGTTCTTTATCATGAAGTTGTATATACATAATTGTTATTAGAACTGTTGATACTTCTTGCTAAATAAATTACTTCGTTCTTCCAATTTTTTCTCTAGAGTCTGGATGCCTCCTTCCAAGCTTGCCATCAGATGCAATGTTTGACCCTTCTTCTGGAATCAGCTTCACATGTGATCTGAATGACAATATTGCAGCTCCTTGGCCCTCTGCATCTGGAGCTCCAACATCTTTCTGCAACAAATGTATGTCCATGATCCATATAAATGCCTGATTTTCTTCTTCCTTTTCCCTTATTTATCTTTGCTTTGGATTGTGAAATGTGCACCAATTATGCAGTTTGGAAACTGAAAAGATTTAAGTTCTTATATTTTGTTCCATTTAGGGTGGTAAGTAAAGAGTTTATTTGGCAACATGAGAGGCAACTACATGCACCAAAAATATGCAGTTTTGATACTGAAAATATTTAAGTTCTTATATTTTGTTCCATTTAGGGTGGCAAGTAAAGAGTTTATTTGGTAGTAACATGAGAGGCAACTTTAAAATATCAAATGACCATACCATAACCTCCTAAAGACTGCTAATACCCTGTAATTTATAATTACTTGCAAGTTGCAACCTGTAACTTATAATTTTTTTTTTTAATTGCACATCTTATTGAATTAAAGTGTGGAGCTATGATGCAGTTTACATGGGTTGTCACGTGGTTGCACATACACGGGAATCCGACATGACATTCCTAAAATCTAGATATGACAGCCAGCTTGGTCATATATATGAACATACATCTATGCTTTTTTTAAAAAATTTTTTAATCTGTGATCTGTACGTGTATATTAGTTAATTATGGGTTAGATAACACGTCAAGCTGGTTTTTCTATTGTAGATGGAAAAGACAAATATAAAAACTTATCTTTTACCTAAATCATGTTTTTTAATAGGTTTATGAATTTTCACTTGTGAGCGCAATAGGGCCAGCATCCTTATGTGCTCGCTGTGATGCCTTGCTAATAGTAGCTGGAGCACTGTTTGTTTAAGTTTCGTGTGAAGTTGTCTTCTTTAAGTATCATACATCTTCAGCACTCAGCATCTGAACATCCAAAATCTTCCTGCAACAAGTGTATGTCCATGATCCACATAGATGTCTGTTCTACTTGCTTCTTCTTCTTTTCCCTGCTATCTTTGCTTTGAGTTGTGAATGTGCACCAAAATATGCAGTTTTATTCCGGAAAAGATTTCACGGGCATATTTATCCGTTTCAGTTTCATTTGGGATAGTAAGCGACATGAGTTTATTTAGCAACATGAGATGCAACTTTAAAATATTAAATGACCATGCTATATGCTCCTAAAATACTGCTGATACCCCTATGATTTTATGAAATTCTTGGAACCTGTAATGCGAAAAAAATTTCAACATGCATCTTCTTGAATTAAGAATGGAGCTATGATGCGGTTGACATGGGCGACAAATATGGTATCCAGCAATGACTTTGCTAAACTAGATAAGATAGAAGGCATGGTCATATATATGTATATGTGTATGAACATTTTTTTTTGGTCAATAATCTGTACATGTATATGAGTTATATATGTGTCATATGAAAAGTCAAGTTGCTTTATTCTATTGTAGACCCAAAGAGGTAAATATAAAAACTTAACATTTTACCTAGATCATGTTATTTAATAGGTTTATTAATTTTCACTGGTGAGTGCAAAGGGCCAGCATCCTTTTGTGCTCGCTGTGATGCTTTGCTATCTGCAGCTGGAGCACTGTTTGTTCAAGTTTTATTTGAAACTTTCTTCTCTACATACCATATCGCAATAATTTGACAGTAATCTTTAGCAATCCCTTCCACTTGAATACATGTATAGATTGTTTGTCGATGCAAGATATGCCAAAACCATGTGTTACTATTTTTTTTTTTTGAAATATCTCCACAGTTAGGTTAAACAAAATGAATCAGTTAGATCTAACTGTCAAACATTGCTTTTGGAATGAAACTGTAAAGATTGGCTTTGTCATAGAAGTGAAATCTCACAGTTATGTATGTTTCTATTTTAAGAATATGATCTTTGATTCTTTATTCTTTTTGCCCTTTTAATTGCTGTCAGATTTGTACCTTTTCTAATGTAAATCATACGATAGAAATAATGTTGCAATATTTGCACATGCATGTAATGTTTTCAGGAATTGATATTTAGTTCAGCAGAATTTGCTCTAATATTAAGTCAATCCTTTACATTTAATAAAACTAGTTGAATAAGTGAGTTCTTGAAGCCACAAATACTTCTTTTTTTGCATACAACTCATTGCATTGGTGATAAACTCTCGATTTAAAATCTTCTTTCCTTTTCATTTTGTGTTAGATGTTTAATCTTTGGCACGTTCTTTTGATTTGTGCAGCTGTCAACTTGCCTGAACTTCCAGCTGCAACATCTGCACACATTGGTTAGTATCATGATTGCTATTCTAAATGCTTTTCTTCACCCACCTTCATACAGCTTACCCTTCCATTGATTTCCGAAGGGATTATCTTGAGGTTCTTCTTTGCTTGAATTTTCATATTTGAATGATGATGCACATTTGGAAATAAATAGCATGACTACAAAAGTATCTCCATTTTGAGTTTTTGAAGGTCAAGATGGTCCCACCTTTCTTAGGAGTCAGGATGTGGTTTTCCCCCATTTTTGCAAAGCGCACCTGCAGACATGGTGCTACAGATGCAATAATGCATGTTAAGTGGAATTTCAGTCATAAGACACCTTTGAAGTCCCTCCCTGCAATAACATCATCTCTACCATCCTGCAGTGCTGCTAGCTGCTATGTGGTGTTGCTGGCACTGGATATCATGGACCTGTGATGAAATAAAATAAAAAATGCAAAATAATCAATTAGTCACTTGCAATAAATTTACTATATTCCAATTATAAAGCTAAAAGAAAATGCTCTAGCTCACACGCACATTAGGATCTAACTAAGAAATGTCTAGATCAATAAGAGCTCTCACTATCGAGAAATCTTTGTAATTTCATTCTAATTTAATGAACTATTTAAAAGTATAATTGCAAAAAGCAATTTTGCAAGCCATGAGGTATGAATTGAAAGAACAATATTATTTTCATATGTATGTGTATTTTGATACATGAGTATTAGATTTATTTCATGAATATCCTTACTTTCTTGTTTTAAAAGTCCTTTTAATTTTGATACTTAAAACTGAATAGTTGGACACCAAGTCCTATATGAACAACCTGCATCTTAACATGAATGTCCTTTTTGTAACAAAATTTTATAGTTTTAAAAGAAAAGCAATAAAATCAATGGTATATTTTTAATAAATCAGGATAACCTTTCCTGCATGTTGAGGCTTCCCTGAAATACCCTAATTGGTGAAAATTGTGCCATGTTATACTGACATCCTTTTTTCCCAAGAGTTGTATTGAAAAACTAAAGGAAAAAAGAAACACATATCTTTCCCAATAAATTGAGAATGTATTTCTCCAATTTCCATAGTTGCGCTGAGCACCATACTTTTATCTTCTTTAATATGCTTAAACTCTTAAATCTGTCATGATCTTAGCTTCAGAGTGAGGTTGGCAACTTTCTTAGAAATACAATTAAAAGAAATGAAATAATGAAATGAGGAAACTTGTGCAGCCCCCTTTTTTAGGGATTTTCAGTGGGTTCTAGGGGTTTGGTGACAAGAACTGGTACCTTTAAATGAGGGTCAACTGCAGCTGAAATTTTGAATGATAGTTTAATGTGTTGACACATCATAAAGCCATTGAAGAGGGTTGAAGGGAGGAAGAGAGTGTATGACTTATTGAAACTTTATATTAAAATTGTTACTCCCATGACATTTGTTTGACAATTTTTTTAAAATTATAAATGTCAGTAGACTTAATTTCAATTGAATCAAATTGTTTACCTTTCTTCAGAAAAGGGGAAAGTTTTACCTAACATATAGTCAATGTGAAACTTTTGCCGAATGTAATTTACCAGTTAATGCTCTTATACTGAACAAACATTGTTACAAGACTTATCTAATAATCAACTATTTAACAATCGGTTGGGAACATAAGATATTCATGTGACAAGTTAATAAATAATGAGACTGATCTGCTGATAACATCAACATGCGAAACAAAGAAATGCAGTGTGTCAAACTATCTTAAGACTGGGCTTCTTTTAGAGCTCTTCCCTTGCAACCATGCCTCCCTATGACCCTAAAAGAGTGGGTATATTTTAAGGTTGTTATGATGAAACAACGTGCAATTTCTTTCTACTGCTTTCAGTAATTTGGTGATGAATACTGAACCATGGCATTCATTGCTTAATATTTTTTTCAGCCACTATGTTTTAGTCAGTGACCTTTCTCTTGGTTGAATAATGAAGAAGAGCAACCTTTTAAAAAAGAGAAAGAACAACAGAGGAACAAATGATTGATTATCGAGTTAGGTACAATCATGCATGAAATATTACCAACAGACGGTCATTAGTTGCAGTGACCATTATAACATTACTAAATGTGATCATGCTTGAAAGAAACATGATCTATATTTGGTTCTGAATAAAAATAAGATCTTCAATTTAACAAACATTACAACTAGTGCATAATGCAGGCAAAAATTAGACTTGGGTGGGGCAAGAGGAAGTGGTGGGGTTGGAGTGGCTTCCCAACTGGCTGTGAAAGGAGAGGGAAGAGTGTAGCCTGAGGACTGATGGGTCATTGGGCAACCAAGGTGCAGGATTGAGGACTAGGGGTGGCAAGGATCGGTAGGGAAGAGAGGGGATGAGGACTAATGATTCACTAAGAATAAGGAGGATGGGGGACAATTAAAGTCGAGGAAAACCGGCATTCCTATGGCATTTTGATGATGGCTGGTGTTGTTGTAGTCAAAGTAATGCCAAAGACAATAGATGGAAAGAGAGGTTCATCCTCTTCATGAAAGGCAAGACGATGCTCGTGAGATTGGTCTTGAGCTCCATACCAGTCTATCTCTTGGCGAACATGATTGTGCCGAGCTTTTGTCTCAGATGGTTGGAGCAACTATTTCGAAATTTCTATGGGGCTCAAGGAACGATAGTTATGAACTCCACTTGCTATCCTGGGAGGTGGTTTGCTAGTTTGTGGAGAACGGAGGCCTTGGGATTCCGTCTCTTTTCGTCATGAGGGAGGTTTCGATTACCAGATATGCCATCAGATTTCTTATCCAGTCGGATTGTTAATGGAGCAGGATGATGAGGGCTCAATCTGGGGCGTAGAGTTAGGGGTCCAAGATCCGGATTGTTGGAGCTGCTCTTTCATCTAGAAGGAGATTTGTGCCCGCATCCCAGCAGCTTTAGCCCAGATTAGATGGTTGATTGGGGATCGAAGGTCGGTGTATGTGAGCCAGGATGCCTGGATTTCTAGTTGACTTTTCGATTAGTGGCCAACCTACGTCAGCATGGAAGTGGATGACCAGCTTCGAGTCTGTGACCTGCTCACTATCGACGATAGGGGTTGAAGAGTACAGGACATCATCCATCTTTCGATGGCTCATTCGTTGATTGGATTCTCACCATCTTGATCTCTATGCATCATAGCCAGGACTTGAGGATGTGGGGTCATTATTCTGCCCTAGAGCTCCCACGAGAGATCTGTCTGAGATATATAGGTCTGCGATGAGTACCAGGATTGAATAGTCTGGATTTGGAGAGTGGCTGCTTATCTCAGGATGAGATCTTTTCTTTGGAAGGTTGCCTGGGACTGACTTTCGATGTATATGCTACTCAGGGATAGGGGTATGGAGCTTATGATTTTCTGTCCAGTCTGTGGGTTGGAGGATGAGTCGATGGAGCATGCCTCCTGCGATGTCCGAGAGTAAGGCTGATTTGGAGGAGGGCTGGTGGTCAGCCGTGGGAGACGAGCAGTGGTCCTTGGCTATATCTCTTTCTGGATGCGATCTATTGGAGTACTATTAAGGAGTTGACCTATGCCTAGGGGGAAGGATAGTGTATGTTGCCTACCAAATCTTGTTCTCTAAGAGTAGCTTGGTTTTTGAAGTAGAGGTGGTATCCGCTCATCGGATGTTGGAGAGCCTTCTACTTTGTCGTGGAGTACAGCCACTTGAACGTTGTGGGCCCTCTACTTGACACCTCTATTTTCTGAGGCTCCTATGTTGCTCCTGCAGCGACTCGGAGGGTTATTTTCATTTCTTGGAGGTCTCTTCCTTTGGGATTTGTCAAGAGAAATTTTGACGGTAGTGTCAGAGATGACACGGATGGTGCTGGCTTTATCATCCGGAGACTGGATGCCAGATTACTGATGGCAAGGGGTTCACATCTCTTTAAGACTTCCGTCCTAGGAGCTGAGCTTCTCACCGCCTAGGATGATATTATCTGTGCCCGGCAGGAGCTGCGGGCGAGAGGATCATCATTGAGGGAGACTGCCACCGTGATAGGTTAGATTCGGGACGATATGACGTAGTTGGAGGCCTATCCGCTCCTTCATGATATCCAGATCTATCTTCGTGACTTCGTTGTGGTGTCTGCTTAGCATGTCTTTCGAGAGGCGAACAACGCGGCTAATTAGGTCACCTCCTATGTGGCTGAGCACACTGGTGACTGGAACTGACGTCAGGATTAGACTTGCCCACGAGCGTTGCAAGATATTTTGTTTTTGATCTTTTAGGATGCACTCAGGTTAGATTGGTGTGAGCACCCGCTTGCCACCCCCCCCCCCACCTAAAGAAAAAAAAGGAGAGGTTGGGATTGAGGACCTAGGAAGTAGACAGGAGAGATAGCTAGGGGTTAAGGATGAGGAATTATGCATGTTGAACCATTTTAACATATAATAAGATATAGCTTGCTTATCTGACAAATTTCCTATGAGTATGGGAAGATATTTGTTATGCCAGGAAGTTTTGGAAGGTCAGCGATTGGTAATGTTTTCTTCTTGAAGTCATATTTTTATATAATTAACAAATTTGATGGTTACGTTTCTTCTTGGAGCAGATAAGATGTTGGAAATCTCATAGCATAGGTGAGATGTTGACAACCTACCATTTGTAGTGTGATGTTCTCAACTCCTTTTTTGAAGCCAGTGAGATGTTAAGCGGCATTCTTTCACCCTTCTGTCCTTTGGTTATCAAATCCAGTTTTCCTTCAGACTTTTGGGGTGGAAAAAAAGGCATGTGACAGATCTGAAACTTAATCACCTTCCAGCTATCTGGAATCAAATTGAAGAATTTTCTGCACAATTATTGTCATTCATTAGTATAATCTCACTCAGATACTAATCATCATTATGCTACCTTTAAAAAAGCTCCATTCCTAATATTTCAACTGATAATATGCCATAGCAGGTCACCTGGTTCAATTGGTCAACAATTTGGCTTCATACTGTTGAGGTGATTGATTTCTTTTGCAATTGCTTGAAGATTTTGAAGAAGAAAAGATTTACACGTTTAAATTGACCCTGCGTAAACATGACAGAGATATATGGTTGAGCCTATGGAAGTCATGAACAAGGCAGGAGAGCAAGTGCAAGGGCTAATCATGTTGGATGAGTTTCCAATTGAGTTTCAGGGGTGTAAGAACCTCCACATTAAATAGATAATATAAATGCAACTTTGGATGAAGTTTAAACTGAAAGAGGCTGATGATTAGTGGCAAAGTGAGGGCCTCTTGTGATTACTTTTGTTATCTTGAAATGATTATTATGAAGAGTGAATTAATTGATGAATAAAACTTAATGAACTTGTGAAACAGCAACTCAAACTGAAAGGTACCTTTGCGGTGGTATGTGATCATTGCTGGTAAGACTTGGAGAATTATGGTTCTTGGAGTTGGAGATGTTGTATATTTAGTTAATGTGGTCATAAAGTGGTCCTAGGCTGATAAGCATTGTATAAATGCGAATGTGGGAAGGTTGACATTTAGTAAAAGAAACAAAATATTGCTGGAAATTAATATATTGGGTAACTGAACGGAGTGGGTTGACATGTTTCTTGCCTAGTGCGGAACAAAGTTCCTGAAGTCAAGAGGAGCTTATTTGTTGTGGAATGGATGTAATCAAACAAGACCTTGGAGAATACTAGATGAAGGTAGTGTTGTGGTGAGAAAATGCTAGAAAGTTTGGCACTTGCTGGATGTTGTAGCTCTTGGTAGGAAGAGAACAAATCCCCAGAGTATCCTGTAGATGGAATGAAGCTTGTTTGCTATGGTTATGGTCTCCTGATTTGTCATGCATCGATGCTGTTCCTCGTGGAAGCAGTTAATCTTTTTGAATTCTCTCCGATGGCCCTATCAATTGATATGGAACAGCTTGACAATCCTCTTCTTACCTTTCAGTTATGATGGCACTTTACCTGTCTTGATGCTTTCATTATAGAGGTTCAGGTTAGGTCCGGCTGTCCTCAGACCACTTGATGGACCTAGGATGGCAGACGTCATTGGATTACTCAGATATGATGAGATTGTTTGGATGGTGAATGGCAGAAAATGCCCATTAGTCAGACCAACTTTGATTCTGTCTCTCCTTTTCATCCTCATTCCATCTCCTCCTTTTCTAATCTTCTCAGATTTCTATCTTGCCCACACTCCTTCCTGCTCCTCACCTCTCCTTGCATGCTCTTCCTCGCAGCCAACTCTACCATCTTGATAGTGCCACCGTGCTCTCAATCCATGATCCCCTTCTTGGCCTTTGCCATTGCCACTGCTGTGGGGTTCATGCCAGTGTTGTTAAAGACCCTAGGTGCACCTAAGTGCTAGGAGCCTAGGCGCAAGGCGCAGGCGTGCATCCGAGAGAAGTCAGACACCAAAAATAGAAAATAGAGAACTGGTTATAGACAAAATTTCAGTAAGGAAAACTAGCATCCTGTTATTAAAAGTAAAACAGAAAAGATCTACCTATAGACAAGAAGTCTAGCATGTAAAAACTAGCTCTAATTAACCCAAAATAATCAAAGAACTAGCTATAGGCAAAGATTTCAGCAAGTAAAACTAGTATTCTGTTATTAAAAGTAAAAACAGAAAAGATCTAGCTATAGACAAGAAGTCTAGCATGTAAAAACTAGCTCTAATCCAAAAATAGTCAAATAAGTACTTTCTAAATTCCTAATTGGCTAATCTTCCTCCCCTCATCATCAAGCAAATTAGTTTCATTATTTTCTTCTTGTTCCTCTTCAATATCTTTCTCATACTCATCATCTATCTCCTCTTCTGATTCATCTACAAGTTGCACTTGGGATGGTGTTAGGCGATGAAATGAGATAGAGGTGCTTCTTGGGCGGTGAGATGAGATATAAGTCTAATGGAGATGCTTCTGCTTCTGTCTTTTGATTCTTTTAGACGATTCCAAGAGCCTCATGTAGATTTTTAAAGCTTATTTGACTTTCAATGATGCCTTTCCAATCCCTATTTACTATAATTGACCTTTTCTATGTACTATAACTGATCTTTTCTATTTCTTAGAACTAAAATTAATACTTGCTGGAATCCTGCACTCCTTGGATGTCCAGGAGGCGGCTTATTGCGCCTCTGAACAGTGCAGAGGCGTGCGCCTGAGGCACCTAGGCTGTCGCCTCACCTAGGGAGTACAGAGGCGACGACCCTTGCACCTAGTGCCTTTTGCGTCTGAGGCGCGTCTTTAATAACACTGGTTCATGCAACGTTGAGGCCTTTGGAAATGAAGCATTTCTCATCCTCAGTGATAAGGCAGATCGGATGAAAATGGTGAGCTTCATCATTGGGGTTAGGACGGTAGGTTGAGAGAGGGAGGGGGACTGGATAATGTTTCTTTTTTATCGTATTACATCGATCTCATTATGTTCGAGTAAATCTCCAATGGTGTCTACATCATTAGACTGTCAAGTGGTCTGATGACCATTGGACCTAGACTGAACCCTAATTACAGGATGTCAATTTTAAGTTTATTTGGTGTAGTTTGGATAAATATGTTATGTGTGTGCAGTTTCGTGGAACCCTAATTATAGGATGCCAATTTAAGTTTATTTGGTGTAGTTTGGATAAATATGTTATACGACTGTAGTTTTCGTGGGGACCTGTATGGGGATGTGTGTTAAGTCACACAATGCTTATATGCTGCGTATATGTTGGGTATCGATATAGAGCCAAAGAACCCAAAGGATATTTTTTGGCTAGTTTTTTGGATGAGGTCCTAAATTGTTACCAATGACATTGCTAACTCAGTCTACGGCCTTTGTTTGAGTAGGGGATGCAATAGCATGGACTCATTTAGGACTACCATGGCTGGATGGTAGTGTTTGTGATTGGATGATTGGATTTGGACTTTCGATGAGGATTATAGGATTTAAACAGGGGGAGAATATGAGGATCTGTGTGGATGTATGTTTAGTCCTATATTAGTTATGCATTAGAGAGATCCTAAATATTTATATAGGTTCGTGAAATCTAAACGGTATCTTCTGACTAGCCTTTTCCAGTAAAGTCTTATGTTGTTACAATTTTAACATATTTGAACTGTTGGGATATTGATTTTGCCAATCAAACTCCTAGTTTCTTATTCTGTTGGGTGCAATTTTGTCCAATGCTGTTTGGGAAGTTAAAATGTTAGGTTATTTATTTCCCGATGAAGTAAACTTTCTATTTTACTTATGTTCTTTCTTTCAGCTGAAAATGAAAAAGACATGAAGCTTCCGTTGCTCATTGCTTTGCTGGTGGTCCTTCAAATGCTTTCATGATCCTGCAGTGGGCATCAGTTTCAATCATTATTATATTTGATAGGATGCTGCTACCAGATAGTTTGGGACAAGGCTTGATGATTATGGTTAGGCATGATCTTATTGGTCATCACATCATTGACAAAGGATTTAACCAAAGGGTTTTCCCAACACAGTAACAGCATTCTGTGATACAGGTTTTTTATTGAAGTTCTAGCAACCATAATTCTTGCAAGCAATATAATAATGCCTTGTAAAGGGAGGGGGAAATCCAGAGTGGGGAACTATGTAAATATTTTGAGATCTGTAATCCCATTTGGAGCTCCTTCATAGAAACTTTTCCTAGAAACTTTTGTCAGCAATTGAATGTAAATTTAGGTCAATCAATACTATCATCTCATCTCTCGGTGTCCACCATTTTTTTTTTTTATTTCTTGAGGTGGGGCGGGAGGTGTTGGTGTGGAGTACTCCAGTTACTGTTGGAGTGTCTGCATGGATGCCAATCCGATTGTATGGCTGTGGTGGAAGCCTAAAATTCATAAATATCATAGCCTGTTCCTTGCCCAAGCTCACGGATCGGTTGCACATGAAGAATGTTGACCGGGGGCTCTTTGGGTTGATGTTGGGAGACTTTGCTAGTAGAGCTAAAACTAAAAAAGAAACTAACAAATATTATTATTTTAATATAATTCTTTAATATTTTTATATTATTTTAAATTTTGTTATTTACAGTGTTGCGGCCAATTTTCTCGTCGTCTGGTCGCCGGAAACGAGCATCTGCAAGGAAAGTCCGCTCAGATCGGAGGGGGGGTCTCTGGCGGGGACCCTCCGACGGTCAAGTCAGAGAGGAGACTAGGCAACAGTAGAGAAGAACCAGGGGAGACCCAGCATTGGAGCGTAGGGAGAGATGGGTTTTGCTCAGCTTAGCTTGGCTTAACTTATCTCGCACTGTTGTCTTACCCTGTTTTATAGTGGGAGGAGGTATGGTTCCGCCATCAGTGATGTAGACAACTGTGGAGTTGTCAAATCGTTCTGGGCTGTCACATCGTCGGGGTTGTCATGTCGTCGATGGGTTGACAGGTCCTAGGAATTAATTGGCGTCCTTGGCAGGACAATTCTCCAGGTCTCTGGCAAGACAAGGCCTCTGGCAGTCGTACGGCGTGTCCTTGATAGGACTGCAGTCCATGCCGGTCGTTCGGCAGTCGTGAAGGGTTGGTTGACTATATGTCGGGACTCGGATGTCGGGTGGCGACTCCAGAGCACGGTCGGCGTCCAGAGGGTTTGTAGAAGTCGGGCGCTAGTCGTTCAATCCGACGGGGAGTCAGTGTTGTCCCACCCGGCATAGAGTCGGCTTTCGGACGGTCGGAGTCGGCGTTGGCCGGTCGGGCCGACACGCCCAGGCCGGGCATTATCGGCAGTCGCTGTCAGCATCGCTCGTTATCAGTCGGGTAAAGTCGGTCTGTCCACCTCAGGGATGGGTCGGTGCCGGTTCGTCGCTGGAGGAGAGTCGGCGCTAGCGAGTCGGCGTCGGGATCCGTGGGTGAGTCGGCATCACGATCAGTCGGCATCAGGGTCAGTCGGTATATCCCAATAATTGCCCCCCCCACTCCCGAGCCTGATGTCACGCTGGTCCGTGTTCCACGCGGTGGGCGTTGGGCGAAAGGAGTGGATCCTCATGACGTCACGTCCTGATCTTGCTGACCTCACCGACGGTCAATTCGGACAACATGGTGTCGGATGATCCGATGTCAGACGATCCGGTATCAGACGTC
>KE505036.1:8225-26352 GCA_000441515.1 Elaeis oleifera | reverse complement strand
TATATATATATATATATATATATATATATATATTGCAACTTCTATGTGTCATATCATTGTTGTTTTTGTTTCCATTTCTCTATGGTTTAGTGAAATACCATATAAAGATTGATGCTGGATAAAACATTTTTCACAAAATTTCCTGCTCCATTATGGCAACATAGATATTTTTTCAATGACAAAAAATACTATTAAAAGTCATAAAATTATAACAATATATATTATCTATGGAAACTGTCACTAAATTCGACGGTAATATTTATATTTTGATGCAAATAAAAGTTATCATGGCAAAAAAAAAAAAAACTCTATACCCTATAAAATTGAATTTTTTACTAGCCATATTTTACTGCTGCAATCTATATAGGTTTTTAGAAATAATTATTTGTTGTTATATGTATAAAATATCTTTAAAGATGGATATTGTTTTGCCACCATAAAGTTGTTGCTAAGATGTTTGATGTTTGTTACTTTTACCTTTTTTTTTAAATTAACATTTGTTACTTTTATGTTTACTCTTTTTGGAATTATAAATCCTTAGTATCAAAAGCTCTACAAATTTTATCAATAATTTACAAGCATGCAAGGGGTTATCATACATGTTGTCCAGCATTTTTTCCCCCAAATTTTCGATGATGATGAAAGCAATACCAAACGGGCCATGACATCTCAATCTCTACTTGGTGCACCCACTTCAAGTGACATCCAACTTAAAACCCCAACTTGTTGGCCCCAACCCTATCAAATCTACTACTAGGAAAGAGCGTTCAGGTTCACATGTCCCTGGTCGCAAGTCTTCCAAGTTTCTTTCTTATGGAAGACAACGGAGTAGTCGTGTTCTACCCAAGGAGTCAGATTATTATATTTTCGTGGAAGGGTGCCGACATAACTGTCTTAGATCATGGTTTTTATGTGGTTCAAAAGTACTCAAAAGCCTTAGGAACGTCTAAAGCCAATAATATTATCTATTATCTAATCTTTTATGTGGTTGCTAGTGAGGGTATGGCACAATATATAATACATGGTGGAGAACTAAAATAAAGAGCCCATAGAAAAGGGATAAGTTCCAAAAGCACAAATTCTGCGGGTTGTTTGATCATCGAAGTCAAGTTTAGGAAAGCTATAATTAGTTTGGCATGAAATAAAATTATCTTTTGGTAATGTGGAACGTACACATTTTGCATGCATTAGATATGACAATTTGTCAGACTAAAGATCTTAATTTGGTTTTTAAAGGAGTCTCATCGCATTATCATGTAGATGGCTATGGATCTTTCATGGAGAAAGTCATGCAAGAGAAAATATATATTAAGTGGAAAAAATCAGTTATGGAGCTACACGTATCGAGAGTAACTTTGTTTATAGATTTATCTATTTATTTGGCTCTTGAGTTTGTGCCTCTCTAAATGATCATCATGAAAATGAATAAATTTATAATGGCGAAGACTCGGAAAACTTGGTCATACTCAAGGGTTATCGATGGAATAATGCAAATGGGTCTGAAAAGGGACGAGCAAGAGAATCTCAACCTGTCACATTACGAGTGTGAATTGCGTTACTTGAATGGAATCTGTCACATCTTTTTAGTCTTTCATGTTACTCAGGCGTCAAGCCAAGTGCCAAAGTTCATTACCTACTTACTACGTGCTACAGAGTAAATTAAATAATAATAGTATGCATGTTAGGTCCATTCCAAGTCTAAGAAGTCATTTCCAAGTCCAAGTTGGCAACCCGAGGTTTCCATGCTAGTTGCCCACGGCAACATGGGCTGCCATGTCATCGTAGAGTTCTTCAATTTCCTCATTTCGTTTTCCATTAATAGCACGTCAAAGAGACCGAGTCGCATGGACCGCAAAAGTGAATAGTGGAACCGGTCAGCGAAATCCGCAGCCGGTAGGGATGGATATAAGTACAATACTTCTTTGAAGCATGCACGAATAATCAATCTTCTTTTTTTTTTTAATGCCTCAAACTCCTATGTGATTTTTATTATTTTATTGGCTGTTGGTGGGGTGCACCGGACCAAGAAATATTAGAAATAAAAGAGGTATCAATCCCTTTAAAAAAAAAAAGGAATGAATGAGAGGCGGATGCTTGATACTGGCCAAGATAGTTGTGATTTAGTAATCTGTACTTCATTTCATCTATCATAAAATGGATTAGTGGAATTCCCCACCATTCTTTGTGTGTGTGTGTGTGTGAGAGAGAGAGAGAGAGAGAGCGTTTGATAGTTGATGGCATGCAAGCCTTTAATTCTTCATATCATCGATCAGGAGTTGATGGCATACAAGCCTTTAATTCTTTCATATCGTCAGGAATATGGATGCATTTGGCTTGTGATGAAATCGAAATTAAAATGAACTTGAATGAAAATCTAAATGACATATCCTTTGTTACATTTAGATTGGAATCAAAGTCAAAATAAGAATAGGATTTGAATGCCAAGGCATAATATGGATTGGATTTTGGGAGATTGAGTTATTCTTATTCCCTTTGATAGTATTTGGTTGGATAATTCTGGATGGAATAAGGGCTTATTCCATTTTATTCCTCCGAATAGATGAAAAAATGGTGGTGGGCCATCTTGATTTAGCAATTCCGATCAATCCTACTTAATTCTAAAATATCAATTTTATCGTGGATCATGAAATTAGTAATTTTATGTCATGTTATCTCAGCGCCCCCTAAGGGTTTTCAGTGTCATTAGCAAAAAAGTAGGGGGACCCTATCTACCCCCTCTCTTTACCTCTTCGTCTTCATGTCGCGGAACCTGCTCACACCCTCTCACCTTCTCGATGGTTTGAAACCCTCTGTAGACCTCCTCCCCTCTGTCCCCTCTGCCTCTCCGGTGTCCTCCTTCGTTCGATTTGGATTCCATAGCCGTCAATCACCGTTGCACTCGCCTCACACCCTCTTGGTCTCTCTGCAAGTAGGTCTCATTCTCCCTTCTGCACACGGTTGTCATCCTTCCTACTGGCTCCCGCAGTGTGCATTGCTACGTCCCTTGCTACCTTTATCCTTTCCTCGTTCATAGTCGTCAGTGGCTAAAGTAATTTAATTTGCTTCCTTTTGATTGTGCAGCTATTTCGTTATGTTTGATGTTATAGTTTGCTGAGGGGATTTCATTATTTTGCATATTTCTATGGGCTGGTGTACTGAAGGAAGACATTGGTGCCACCTTTTATTTCTACTCTACTTCGATGACCCTTCTGTTTTGCTGCTCTTATCTTCGGTATAGCCTTGAAACTTTTTGATTGTTATGCTATTTTGTTATCAGTAGATGCTACCTTATATCTGTCAATAAGACCTGTGAATGTTGCCTTATGTTTACTTCTTGATTGTTGTGCTATTTGGTTATTATCGTTGCCTTGTGGTGTCGTTTGTGGATGCTGCCTTAAGTTTGCGAATGTTGTTTTATATCTGTGGATTTTTTCTGTTTATTCCGTATAATGTTGCTTGTAAATGCTACCTATGAATACTTCCTATGAATGCTGCCTATGAATGTTTTATGCTTCATGTAATCCATGCATCAAAACTATTCAATGTGGTTATGATTATTAGCATAATTTTGCTAAGCAACCTATGCTTTGTATTTACTTTTTATTGTGTTAGTGTCTATTGCAAGGACTTGCTGCCTTATTGATACTATGAATAGGTGTCTATTTTCTGAGCCCATTAGCTTCTCTAATGAGGCTAATGTGATATTTTCCTTTTAAATAGATTTTTTTGGAATGTTGTTTTTTTTTTTGTGCTATCCTCTTCTTGCATGGTGTTAATTCTTTCTTGTCTTTTAACTATTATGTGATGTACGTATCTTTTGATCTTTAGTAAGTTTTATATTCGTTTATATTTATTTTCTATGCCCTCTCTTATGCTTATATATTTTGTTGTATTTGTTAATTTTTGGTGGCATAATTTTCTCTATGGTTTCGTTCCTTCTTATTTTAAACTATTGTGTTATGTACCTATTTTCTTCTTTAGTAAGTTTTATATTAATTTATATTTAGTTTCCAAGTCCTCCTTTCTCCTATGAGGGCTAATGTGATATTTATTTAAATACATTTGCTTCTATGTTGTTAATTTATTGGTGGCATCTTTTCCTCTATGGTTTAATTCCTTCTTGATTTAAACTTTGTGTTATGTACCTATTTGTATCTATATTAAATTTATATTATTTTTTATTTATTTTGGCAATGATGATAGGCTGCCTTAAGATTGAGTATTGCTGAAAATAAAGATTTAACTATATAATTAGTTTTTGCATCTTGTAGCTGCGATTCTCCATTGACTTTAACCCATGCGTCTGTGAAAATAACCTTTTTCATCTTTATTTTATGGTACTCCTGAACTTCCCTAAGCTTGGTTATTAATTTTTATCTTCATCGTTGATGTCTCTAACATAGTTAGGTCACATCATAGAATGCTTTCGGCATGGTTGATAGTACGTACATATCTGTCCTGATCACGAAGAGCAAATAACTCCGCTTTTGCAATCGAAAAGACATTATTTTCTAGAACGTTATGGCTGCAGCATCATTTGATCACTCATTCCTTTTCGTTTGTACTGGATGGGAGGGATTAATAGTCGATATGAGGGTTCTCCATTGGTGTGTCGAGTCGGGGTAGTTCAAAGTGTCGGAAGGTATCCATATTCTCTCAACTTTAGGATTTCAATAGTTTATTGACTTTTGAAGTCATTTTTATATTTCATGGTTGGGTACAAGAAAATATTATCTTATTGACTTAGGATATGCCAACACGGATAAGTTCCTTGCCTCTTATCGGGCCAACAAGTATCACCTAAGTAGCTTCAACAATTCTCGAACACGACAATATTCTAATTCTCGAGATCTATATAATCATTGACATACACAATTATGGAATTGTGTAGAAAGACCTTTGGTATTCTAAAGAAGCTATTTAAGATTTTGAAAACTCATATCCCACACCCCTTCAAGGTACATAAGTATATTGTTATGACTTGTTGCATCATTCACAATTTCATAAGATGCAATTAAGGCAATGACAAATATTTCAACATGTCATTGGCACCCTTGCCTATAGACCCAGACTAATAGGCTATGAGTTGCTCATAACCAGTGGAGTACATTTCATGAGGGCCATATAATGAAATTCATGTGTATATTAATTGCAGCATAGTTTATGTTATTATGTATAATATGTTTAATATTGATTGCACATAAATGTAGGAAATTGAGGAGGCGTTCAGTGTATTGTAGTGATATCTTCGGAAAGATTCCATGTGATTTTTGAGGGACGTACACGAGGGATGTATTACTCTTGGGCTGAGTATCAGTGAAAAGTTTTTGAATATAAGCATGCCTTATACAAGAAATTTTTAACTAAAGAGGAGGCCATTGCTGTATTTAATAGCTATCTACGAGCTCTGAATAATCTCTCTTTCAAACAATATGATGACAATAAGTTTAAAGAGGACAAAACCATATTGGTAGTCCCATGAATGTGTGTGCACGTGATGATACCCTATTTCTAGTTGTAGATGCCTTTGTTGTAGGCTTTCTTCTTAGGCTTGTGGCTGGATATCTTTAACTTGTGTTGTGTGTTTTGTAATATTGGATGCCCTCTGTGGACTTTTACTCAAAGTACTCCATAGCTTAATGATGTATTTGGATTTAACTTTTTGGCAGCATGATAATGTATTTGGATTTAACTTGTTGGCAGTCTGTTCTGTGCTATGTTTAACTTATTAGCAATTCCTTTTGTGATATGTTTGGATTGTTTTATATTGTATTTGGATTGCTTTCATCCTTAATATGTTTAATGCTGCCTCATTCGGTGGTTGCTACTTTCGATCATGGGGCTTTTTCAAAGCACCAGTTACCTTATACTAATATTGCCTAATGTAAAGATGCCAAGACCGATATTGCATCGTATTGATGTTGCTTTATATATACATGCTACCTATTATAGAGGTGTTTGCAATGATGAAAAGGCAACATATAGCCTGCCAGATGCATTACTTGAAGGCATGCCCATTGTATGTCTCCATAGTCCAATGTAATGCTATAAAATATTTCTAAGCTTACAATCTCTTGGAAGTTCATATTTATATTTATTTTCAATTTTTATTCTTTACTCTTAAGATGCATTTGGTTACACTTTTTGATTTTTAGTTTTTGCTTTCTAAAAAATAATTTTTATTTTTTTTGATTTTTGCTACAGAACAAAAGCAAAAAAGCAAAGAGTATTTTGGTAACTCGTTGCTTTGGCTGATTATCTAACTTTTAAAAAAATTATCTAACTTTAAAAAAAAAGAGTGACTAATTGCTATATATCTCTTTGCTGGATATTGCTTTGGCTGTTACCATACTCTTCATTCCCACCAACTTTCTGAACCACCACTCAGACGTTGTTAGTAGCTGGACCAGACTCTTCCTCTGGTGCCGGTTTCATTCCCAGCTGCCGTCCTCCAATCCCCGCTGACGCATGAGTCGCATCCCGAGAGGGAACCCATACTTGAATCCAAACCTGAGCTCCATCTCATCCGCCTTGGATCCCTCTCTGGTCATCTCCCACGCCGCCACCCACCACCGATGTGAAATTAGGGCTGGGGTGCCCCTCGAGGAGCTCCAATAGATGGATGTTAGGCTCTCATGGATTGTCCCAGAGTGAGAAGATAGTAGGATTCCGGATGATGATCGAACTCTCGAAGACGTTGGGAAGGTCGAGTTCCTTCCACATTCGAAAGATGGCGCAGAGGGGAAGGGATCGGGAGGAGGACATGGAGAGGAGGCGGGAGAGGTGATCCATGGTAGTGGAGGCGGCGGCAGAGGCGGCGGAGGACTCCTAAAGAGCGATCTGGATGGCGGAGGGAGCGAGGCGGACGAGTACCTGGGGAGAGGAGGGGTCGTAGTGGAGGGAGAAGACACGAAATTTTTCACTTATTTTTTTAAAGCAAAGCAAATTTTAAAAGCAAAAAAATTACTTTCCACAAAAATAATTATTTTATTTTTACTTTTACATTTTATGATGTTACTAAACATTATTTTTGATTTTATTTTTAAAATCAAAAGTAAAAAAATATTTTGTTGTGGTTAACCAAATGCATCCTTAATTTACGTACATGCTCTTATTTTCTATAAGTTATCTCGCCTATTTTACACATTCAATTTTGTTTAGCAAATACCAGGAGATTCACCTACTTTCTATACCTTCTTTTTCTCAGACTTGATGCATCAAGAATTGGTAATGGAGACGATCCAATAACTATATACTTCTTACAATACTTAGCTAAAAACCAACTCATTATGCACTAAACTTGGCCAAGGACATTCTTGGGTTTTTTGAAAAATTCATCCTCTATTCTTCATGGAATAGAGGCTTATTCTCATGTCAATCAAACATCAGTTGGAATAACAGTGCATTAATTACATTGGAATAAAGATGGAATACTAGATTTCAGCCAAACAAAAATCTAAAATAGCAAAGGTGAATAGCTATTCTTCGAAAATTCATATTCCTATTTTAGAATAAAATAGAATCAGAATGAGAATAAAATTTTCTTCGACTAAATGGCTGGGAATTGCTTATTTCTATTTCTATTCTAAAATCCAACTCTCTTTGGCCAAACATGCCATCGAATATGCTGCATTGTGTGATGTTGCTGTCAAATAGGCCATGACGGAGGCTTAGGTGTTTAGAGAAACGAAAGTAGGACCAAAAATATAGCGTCGGCCCAATGGACCTAAAGTTAGACATAGCTTGGTGTGATCTCAGGATTATATTTCTGTCCGTATGGTGGGTCCTAGACTATAATTTTTAGGACCTTCTACACGATTGGACTATTAGTTACGATAAAAGAGGCCTAGCAAGCCGAACTTTAGGGTTGGGATCAACTTAGGGCTCAACCTTTAGACCTGGGTCTTATGGATGCGCATTGCACACTGCCAGCCAGGGCCCGCTCGACCCAGCCCATGATATAAGATTTTTGGGCGAATTTTTCTAGGGGGTTGGGCTGAGCTTGGGTTATAAATTTTAAACGGATTAAACTTGGGTCGAGCTTGGACCAACGATTTATAAAGCCAATCATCCAACATAGCCGGGTCCGATACCTACATAGCATGCATATGTATCTGGCACATATATTACATAAATATAATAAAAAATGATATTAAAAATTGTCCACTATATAGGTAAAGATCTTATTGTTTAAGAAAGTATTAATTTAATGTATATAAATTGCTGATGCCGGTTTGGAATTATAAACATGCATATAGAAAGGAATCAGAGTGTTCTTTTCCTTTTTTCTTGTTTTTTCTTGAAATTTGACTTGTTACTAATTTGGGCTAGCCTGATGATTACTGGAGCTCACTTGTAACTTATTATGCTGAGTTTGTGCTCCTTGATATTGAATTGAGCTTAAGCTAATGTCTAATAACCTAGGCTGAGCCCGCGACCACTTATGACCCAGTCCAACTTGCTTCTGATGGTCAATTAAATCACCAAATATGATAGACATCCAATTTGAGGGTTTGTTTGGCAAGAAAAATGTATAAGGGAGGAGAACTCGTAACAAGAAACGGGAGACACTAGAAAGTTAATAATTGGATGCACCGCTTAGGTTAATTATATATCTTAAATAGAATCAATTTGATTGCATCCAACAGTTTAGTCAATGCAATTAATCATACTGCAAGATCAATAGATAAATTATGGAGTCCTTCATTACGATTTTTAGGTGAAGTGGACCAATCAAGCAAACCAGTTTCAATCAGGTGAGGTCGGCCAGCTTGGGCTTTGTCACATCAAACTCTCACCTAAACACTTATATGAGCTAGAATCAGCCGACTAAAGAAAAAAAAATGTATGGATCACGCCGTGTGAAGCCCATTCACGCCATTAATACTTGGTTTACGATTATGAGAAATTCTTTGTGCACCGACGGGCAATGTAGAAAATCTGATGTAGAACATACCATTTCATGTTATTAATCCATGTAGTCATCACTTTTCAATGCGCATTTAATGCATGTAATTCTGCTTTTCATTTGAGAATTTTGAATGATGAAAATACTCCTACTCTTTGAAAAAAATTATGACATCTTATATCCATATTATGACATCCTACGTGCAGAAATCATAATTTGACATAGAATGTCATAATATACCATAGGATATCATAATTTTTTTCAAAAGCAGGAGTATTTCGTCATTCAAATTTTTAACAAAAAAAAAACTGCAAGCATTAAATACGTATTGAAAAGTGACCGAACAAAATATCCTTTCTATATTATGATATCTTGAGCCATATTATGACATCCTGCATGCAAAAAGTCATAATATGATGTAACATATCATAATATGCCATAGGATGTCATAATTTTTTGGACCATATTATATCATCTTGCATGTAGAAAGTCATAATATATCACAGGATGTCATAATTTTTTTCTAAAGAACAGAGATATATTCGTCATACAAATTTTTAATGAAAAATAAAACTGTAGATATTAAATACGTATTGAAAATGATGGCTACGTCGACCAATTATATAAAGCGATCCACTCGACGTCGAATTTTCTACACCGCCAATGATGCATAAAAATTTTCTTATATTTATATACGAAAGTCATGGAACTGAGAATGAAGAAAGACCGCACGAAATCGTAATTGGTGGCCCATCTAGTAATACTCGATTGAAGCTTTATAAGCCAGCATGAGCAATTCTTTGTGCACCATGCACGGTGCAAAAAATCATGCATCGTCTGTGGTGATTCGCTTATGCACGGGCCTAAGGATATTGAGAAAAAAAAAATATTTTGCCGACCCCGCACGGGAGCGAATCATTATGCACGATGTGTGGTGTGTGGTTTCCTGTGCTGCGCACGGTGCACAAAATATTCCGCAAGCCAGCACTCTTGTTTAAGTTTTTTTTTTTTGAAAAATTTTTAACCTAAAAAAAACACATTACCCTGAGGGCTGGGTACCGTGCATATGTTTCTAAAAATAAATTAAAAAAAAAGGTTACAGGGTCGCTAATGGGCCGGGTTACGATTAGAAAGCCCAACCATAATGTTTATGAAGAGAAATTCTTTACACATCGCCTGCGGTACAAAAAATCTGACTGGAGCATACCACTTTATCTAATTGGGCCATGTAATCGTTGCATTTCAACATATATTTAATATTTTTAATTCTATTTTTTATTTAAAATTTTGAATGATAAAATAATTTTTTCTAAAAAATTATGATATCCTGTGCCGATATTATAATATCCTGTATTGAAATTATGACTTTATGTCATAATTTTTTCATAAATATCAAAATTAATAAAATATTTATCATTTAAAATTTATAATTTTTAATGACGAAAATATCTTTCATTTTTATGATATTCTATGAAAAATTATGACATTATGTGCAGAAAATCATAATTTCAATACAAATATCATGATCTTCTCACAGAACGTCATAATTTTTTTCATAAGAAAAATGATATTTTTATAACTCAAAATTTTAATAAAAAATAAACTATAAATATTAATATATATTAAAAATAATTATTTATGACTTAAAATGAACGGTATACTACACATCGGATATTCTACACCGCGAGTGGTGTACAAAAATTTTGCTGTTTACGAAAAGCAACAGAACCCAAAAGCTTTTCTTAACCTAGCTCGCGTAATTTTAAAACATTTGTGTATGCTTAAACGGGGCCCAAATCCTGCCAGACTGGTTGGGCCGGTGCCGTCCCATGCCGACTTGAGCATATCATATTGTCCCGTGGAAGTGAGAGGACAAGTGGTCTTGCACAGGAGAAGTAGAAGATGATTTTGGGTGTGTTTATAATTTATTTGGGCTCTTTATTTATTAGTAAAGGATCTAATATCAAAGCTTGCCATGAGGCTTTAAATCATGGATCCAAACTCTGAAGTAGTGTTGTTGGATGGAGATGTTGATGGCAAGTAATATAAGCAGCCCCATCGTATGTAGAATAAACAAAGCTTCATATAATTTCCTTCTAGTATTACTTATCTAGCATCCCACATTTATCCATGCTACGTAGACAATTCGAATATACTGCATAATATTCACTTATTCACTCCTTATAATAGGTTGTTGGAATTGGAATGCAATTGGCCGATCATTACGTTTTCTTCCCCCCTTGTAACCCAGAAATAAGTCAGTCCGGCAAATATAGTGGTGAGGTCATGCAGCATTTGAACTTAGGTCACTAACATCCAATATCCAGTAGTGATTTTACTAAATATTGAATCAATCGACAATCTTACATTATAATTACTTGGGAACCCTCTATATATTTAGTGTTTTTTTTTTTGCTAGTACTTTATGGTGCCTCCCTCTGCTGGATACAAGATCTATCTGGAACACGAATAACAGTATCAAAATGCTCTTTCATATCATTGATATAAAAATGCTTTTTCAAAAGATGGCGGCCCACATTTTTTGGGCCCCTCTCTTCTTACCAATGACCTGGCCATGTTACCTATAATCAGCATAGTGTGGTGCTTTCTATTGCTTGATTAGTTGAATGCCCTCGAGCGAGTCTTCCCTCGCACATGGTATGAGCTACCTTACAATGGACCTTCCATGTGATCCCCTACCACCAGTCCACCACCCTCGTCAGCTACATCTGAAGAGTTCGCGGTGCCATATTTAGACCCTGGACCATCTCCTTTTAGGTTATAAAATGGATTAAATCCACCTGGGAAGTCACCGAAATATATATATATATTTATTTATTTACTGAGCTGCCACAAGTATGAACTACCTCGAACGCGACAGAGATTAAAAAAGCAAAACGGTCCCTTCACGGAAGAAACAGCATGCCATGATCCATTAATTTGTTAAATGAGGACAAGTCCACCAATTCCGGCATGGTCACTGTCATGTGAAGTGCAACCAACGATAAAATTAGATAACAGCCCATCGCGATCCCTAGTGTTGCTATATGTTATAAATTTGATGGGTGACACTGATGCACATGTATGAGTTGGACAATACCCTTTGAGAGTTTTAGTCAAACTTTGATGATATATCAAGCAATATGTGTGATCATGTTTCTATCTGTCATGCTCGACGTCGAGTCGGCAAGAAAGAGATGGATCCAAGAGAACGAAGATGAAAGAGGACGGCAAGTAATCTATTAGTGTTCGCAAATTGCAGTTGTAGCTCCCATTCAAACAGAGGGTTTAATTTAGTGTGTTTTGTAAGCAATCAGGTGGTTCTACGTTTGGTTGATTGGCTTCCATCAATTAAAGTTGTTTGTCCAAAAATTTTGTATTTTATGGATTTTCATCCCAACCCTTCTCTTTCTCTGTTGTTGTTTCCTGAGTTTTGCTAGGGTGTTCCAAAAGTATTCGAATCTTTTTATTTTTATTTTTATTTATTTTTAGCCACTGAATTAATATGGACAATATAGATTTTAATCAGATAAGGGATTATATGCATGATCAATGCAGTAAATATTTAAAAATTAAATTTTTTTAATATTGTAAAATTTTTTCTTGACTACCACCGTGGAAAGCGGAAAAGTTGGGAGAAGCAGCAACAGAGATGGAGCCGTGTGGGGGGAGGAGCACTGATCGGACGGGAAAAAGGGGCGCGGCACGAGACGCAAGGGCCGGGCCGGGGGCAGGGCGGTGGAGCACGAGCACTAGTGGGCGGGTGGGTGGAGAGAGGGGAGGGAAGACCTCATGGAGGTGGGCTGGCTGTGGTAGAGAAGAAAAAAGAAACGACCTAAGGATGGGGGGCGTTGCAGTGGAGAAGAAGAAAGAAGATGGGGAGGGGTGCCACACAAGCAGAGAAGCGGCAACGATGGGGGTAGGTGGGGTGCTGCAGCACGATCAGGGAAGTGGAAGCGATGGTGCTGCAGCACAACTAAGAAAATGGCACCGATCGGAGGTGGGGGGGCGCGGGCACGGCACGAGTAGGAGAGGTGGGCATGAGCATGGGGAACATCGCCGGAGAGGAAGGGGAGAAGCGGTGCGGGGGTGGATAGATGGAAGAAGAAAAAAATAATAAAATACCTAACTATTCTTTATAATAAAATATTATAAAGGAGTACCCTAGCAAAATCATTATTCTTCAGTCCAGGCTCTTTTAGTTTGTGAGCATTATTAAATTATAGAAAGATTATAAACTAAGATCCCTATTTATGCAGTCTGATTAAAGTTTCCATCCCTTCTCAAATATTTTTTTTGGAGATAGAAAGATAGATAAATGGTTAAATGGAGTGTCCATCACTAGCACGAGATTCGTCTCATTGGATAGTTATCAAGCTCCACAGCAATGTGAATTGCAGTAAAAATTTCACCAAGGCTCTTTCTAATTCATATAGGTGTTTCCCAAGGGTTAGATGACAATTTCAAGTTTTTTTTCCAGAGCCATCAATTAGAGCAAGGGTTTCCAACAGCAGGACAAATTTTGGACCGTCAAATGGACTTGACCACTTATTTTGGACTATTTAAGCTAAGTTCGTGATGCCTCTTTCGCACTAAAGAATCATTGATCTTTCTTCGTGACATTAATTATTGGATCGCATCTTGCACAACTCTCAAAATAATTCAACCTCTTTTTTCTATTCATTTGTATGGATCTTAAAACAGCCATTATATGATCCAATGCCACGGAAGAAAGTGAATCATTCTTTCGTGCAAAAAGATACAATCAGAACCCATTTAAGCCATATCATATCATGGTTGGCTGACCAAGGACCTCCATTTAACTCTACTTACTCCTTATCCTATCTTCGGAAGAGCATGAAGCTCGCAAAACCTGTGAAATCTTTTCTATGTTTTCCGTCTGGCATTATTTTCTCTGGCGTGGAGCACTATAATAACATGTTCCAATCCCCTAACACCCCCCCCCGAACAAAAAAATCATAATAACATCGAGGGCAATAATTGTCGAAACAAGGGGCCAAAGAGTGGGCACATCCGATCGCTAGTGCAGAGAACAAGGGAGAAAAAGCCGAAGCACGGGCCACAAATGCTGCCAATGATGTGGGTGGCGATAAATATTTGTACCCATGTTCTGTTCCCCGTCACACTGTAGCATTATGGTTCTTCAAGTCCCACCCAATTTTGTCCATGGTGGCCGACGTTTGCTTGTGTTACGAGCATCTCAAAGTCTCTGGGTGTTCGCTTATTCGTGCAACATCTTCTTCACCCATCTTAAGGGTTTTTTTCATAATTAAATATTAAGGTGCCTTTACAAAGGATCTAACTATGATCATTGTCAGAAAGTGTGGATTGTTTTTTTTTTTCCTTTGATTGAAAAGGAGGGTTAACCACCCGTTTTATTACTAAGAGGTATTTCCATATCTACATCTATATATATACAATGGATTAAAGACAACAAAACCACTTGATCACTGCCTTTCCTAGAGAGGGAAATACAACCAATCTGAAGGGCTACTGCAGATGCTCAACTAGAAAGAGAGAAGATTAGCTCCATCAGCTGCATAGTATGGATTGTTTGTGAGAATATAGAAGATCTCAAGCCAGTAGGCTGATCGCTTAGTCCAAATTCTTGATAGTTGTTATATGAGATGAATTTGTTCTTCTTTTCTTTCTTTTTTTTTTTGAAGATGGAGAATAGTGGATCGTATACAACTCAAGGCCTCACTTTGTGGGGTTAGGCATTCAGTATGGAGGTGATACATCTTATGGTAATCAATCATAGAAGTTGTTATGTACGTCTTCACCTTTTGCCATTGGAGGTCCATTAATCTTGTGGCTGACAATATTAATATTGCTGTTAAAATTTGGGTACGACATAATAAAAGCTATGGTTATATTCAAGGGGCAAAGATGAACGTAGCCTATGATTTTGGAAGAAAGCGATGATGCTATTGGAGGGGCCAGAATACGACTTGGTAGTAACCTTTAGCAACACTTGGCATACAATATTTAAAGCTTTCCAAAGCACTTCAAATTTTAATATGACTAGAACTCTAGACGTAGTTTTGATAAAGGACAGCTATCGGGATATTGCAAACCTTGGTACCCTTCAATTGTTTCATTTATTAGGAGCGCAAGTGGGCCAAATTGAATGGAATTGTTTCTTCGTTCAACTTAGACCCAATATATAGCCGAAGTCCGGACTTATATCTCAGGCATGGCTTCAAGCGAACAACCAAATTCGACAAAGTTGGGTTTAGATCTTAGAAAAATAAAGTTAGTCAACTTAGACTGGAATGCGCCAACTGAACTTTGCAAATGCTAGTTAAAAAAAAAGGCTAAATCCATTCTTTAAACTTCGAATCAACTTAGAATTTGCAGTGACCCAATCTAACCCAACTCAATCATCCAAACTTACAAGTGATTGGTGAAGTCTAATTCTATGCAAGTCTTGAAGCTAGTTCAAGACATACAGATGCCGCTCAACTTAGACATTGATTCAAACCATCCTCTTATAATTGTGCACACAGAGAATTGTAGCTACCTGATCTTATAGGGATGCATCGAGATGAGCGCTTTATGAATATAGCCTGTGAAACAAGCGGATGCACTAAGTATTGGGAGAAAATATTCGTTGCAACAGTGATACCACGTTCGTTGCAACAAATCAATAAAATAATGGAAATGGATAAAATACACGACGTTAATGTGGGATATTATCCATAAAAATCAATGTAATATATGACAATCGATAAAATATAAAATTTTATTAATTTATTATAATTTGATATGGTATCATCATTGTAATGAATATTTTTCGAACATGGGATACCATTTTTCTCCCATGCATCCTCGTGAGCCCAATGGATGCACATTCCTTGGCCCAATATGAACATTAAAAGCATAATGTCGGTATTTATTATTGCAGAACTATGTTCGAAGGTCCTCGGCACCAGACCGTGTCATCAACTGCTTTCTTCCCCACCACCAAACGTCAAGCTTCACATGCAGCCAAATTGAACTGTGACAGGTCCTTGCATGCAAACCCAAACCGACACTGGGCGAACCGTGATTGGTAGGGGACCCAGATTTCCTGGTGCCATATTTCCCAATAATACCTCTCTAATCAAGCGTCACATGACTTCACGCCCCTTTGACAAATTCGATATTTAGACGTATATTAAATTGTTCACCACAATAAAATTCGTATAGAAGATAGAAAGTACAACATTATTGTTTGAGATTGCCGCATTATAGGCCTCCAGGTTTTCAGGGTTTCCGAAGAGCACCCTACAGACACAAACAAGATAGATCTTTAACCAATTAATCGCAAATAAGACAGAATTATGAACATTCTAATGAAATGTGGATGATATTATGTTTAGTAGTACCTTTTATTTGTTGGCTTCTTAATCAATATTAGAACTTCTTATCAAGAAATTCTTTTTAATTACTCTTTTGTCACTGCTATCCTTATATGTTCATACATTGTGATAAATAAGCGATTATTTTTTGAGTAAAATAAAGGAGTAATTATCCAAATCAGAGAATTTTTTAGTTTTTGCTTCGCAAAGATGATATAGATGTCAACACCTACCAATTTAGATAGTTCAGATGTTAAAGAGTCGAAATGGATGGAACAAAGATGTTAAATACTTGAATTCAAGCAACTTGCTTTAGTAGGGTTCGAAATATATCTTTAAGGATTGATTTTTTTTTGTGGCATCAACTATTGGATTTAAACAGATTTCAAAGCACTCCAACATCTTCCTTCTATTCGTCTTTATAGATAGTGAAGCGGCCATTGCATAATTTAATGGTTGGTATTGCAAAAGGAGATGAATTATTCTTTTGCACGAAGGATACAACCCGAACCTCTTGTATTAAAGAAGTACATTCTCATTTTGCTATGAAATATTAGAGATTTAGTAGGTAAAATAAATTATCCTTTTACCAAATGCATAAAATTAAATTAAGAATCTTAAAAGAAAAAGCCATGGTTGTTAACGATTTAAACATGATAAGAAATGATAAATGGAGTGACATATAATAATTTATATTTTATTATTTTATAATCATATATTATACCCGAAAGAACAATAACACATGAGATTGCCTGAACACAAGTATAAACTAAGTCTATATAGAAAATTTATCCCACGCTTCCAATACGACAATGGAGGTGCAAATAGATCATGTCAGGTTGAAGCATGAGTGGCCCAATTTGACTCAACCTAATTCTTGCTTGGGTTGTAAGTTGGATTCAGGCTCAATCAAGTAGAAGATCATGTTGAGTCGGATTTGGTCCACAACCAAAATCTTTAGATCCAATGAATCATTTAAATTGTGTTAGATTCATTTATAACCCGGTCTCAATTTGAAAACTCCTATCCATTGTGATGTTATGCTACTCAATTTTGTGATTTCTCTTGTTTAGCAGCAACACCCAATTAAAGGAGCTTAACCATAGTTCGGTAAATTGAGAAGGCCAAATGCTAGCTGAATATAACTTAAAATATATAGCAAAACCAAGTGCTGTATCTGAGTAGGTTGTAGTACATATAAAGTTTAACACTTGCAGATTTAGCACCAGCATTAGCCAAACATCCTAAAGCAAAACCCAATGTAAAGATCTTCTACCAGAAAAATTGCAATGGAGAGAAGTATTTCTATAACCGGAAGAGCAAGCTCAGTGTAACATGGATGTTTTTAACCCCCCCCCCCCACCCCCCCAAAAAAAAAAGGAAATGGATGAGTACAATGGATCTTGAATAATGAGCTGTCAGAGACCAAACGAACAAATAAACGTGGGAAAACCAACGCCCACAAAGCTATAGACTTTCTTTAAAAAAAAGAAGAAAATGAATTTCCCATCGATTCATTTGTTGAGATTGGAAATGAATATAAAAGCTATAGAGTTTTTTTTAAAATAAAAAAAAAGAAAATGAATTTCCCCATGGATTTCACTTCTTCAGATTTGAAATGAATATAAAGAATTTCAAATAACCCATCAAGCCAGCAACAAGACAGATAGATACAAACAAATTAAAATCAAAATCAGCCACGGGACCCACAAAATGGTATATTAAAGAGAGTTCTATTTATGACTCCTTGTTTTATTCTCTTTTTTTCTTTTTTTTTTCTTTTTTTTTCTTGCCACAGGACCCAACGTTAGATCTCAGTCAATACGGCCGCTGGCATCCTCTCTCTCTCTCTCTC
>KE505035.1:561148-580784 GCA_000441515.1 Elaeis oleifera | reverse complement strand
TTGTATCGCACGATAACTGCACCTAGGGGTTCACTTTTCTATTTTGCTGGGTTGCCATTACATATTGCTAGATGTCACTGGTGAATCGTGAGAACTCACTAAGATTATTTTCGAATCAACGATCTTTATCGAGGTGAGTTGGAATTGTTTCAACCCATCGAAAGAGTTTCGATGATACTGTAATGAAGATCATAGTATGTCTCACTACTAGACAGAATAGAACCTGAGGGGTCACACACAAAAGGAGTATGACTTGATCAACGGCTTGGATCATATTTGAATTATCAATTAGATTGATAGTTTGAATTTTAGAAACTGCTAAGTTGTAAACGTTACAGTTTTGGTAGCTGCTAATTGTTAGCGTAGGGATTTAATTATAAATGCGGTAATTTTTTTGAGACTGATTAAATTATAAATTAAATTTTAATTAATTTAAATTAAATTTAATTTAATTAAATTTAATTTAATTTAATGTTAATTGAGTTCAATTATCTAAATCAGATTTGAATTTCAGGTCTGATTGGATCAGACTTGACGGCTTTTTCAAATTCGACTTATTTCGGACTCGATTTGAATCCGATTGAAGTCCTATTTGAACTAGATGAACCCTGACTTAGAGAGCCCAAGTTTTTTGAGACTCTCTCTCCAAAAATCACATCAAAAAGAGAAGTGGGTATTATTTTTCACATCCTTTTCTTCTCATGCGCGTGAAAGGAGGGGGCGCCCCACCTTATCTGGAACTCTTTTTCATTCAAATTTTTTTCTATTTAAATTGATTCAAAATAGGATAGAAATCTCTCTGATTGGGATATGAAAGATTAATTTTGTGTGATAAAAAAATTGAAAAAAGATGGACGTACGCTAATTGTGATTGCTGATTTCTTCTTGCAATGCAACCTTATCTCCACCTTTTCAATTTTTGTTTTGATTTCTACGTCTTAAATTAAATCAGATGAGATCTTTTAGGCATTAATGGAGAGGGTGTGTATGAGATAAGGGTGTGGTTGTGTGACAAAATATTGTGGTGGGGCATGAATATTTTTAGCGTGACAATAAGAGACATCCCATATGGTTTTGCACCAATTCTTTCTTTCTTACACATCTCAACGCCCTCCTTTCTCCATCCTCCACACCAAGATCTGATGGTGATCAGATCTAAGAAGAGAAAAGAGAGAAAAAAGAGAAGAAAAAAGTTTTTCTCTTCATACTGATATAATTCCGATCCCGACGGATCTGCGCGAAAGAGTTCGCACAGCGATCTTCTTCTTCAAGATTTGAAAGAAGAGATCAAGATCTAATGATGAGGAGCGAGATCTGCAAGGTGCTAGCATACCGGTGATTTTGATACTCCGATCAAACGGCTCCATGTGGATACCAGCAGAAGTCGGGCGCATGCGTGGCTACGATCAGAATCCAGGACATCCGCAGGATCTGAGGTATAGAGATCTGATCTCCATTTATTTTCTAACGTTTGTTTTTATGTTTCAGATTTCAGATCATGGGTACATATTCGTATCAAGATCCATGCTACGATTTTCAGATCGGATCTGATTCGTATAATTAAATTATTTAATTTATTTATGCTGTATAGATATTTAAGAAAATTTTTTGAACTACACTATGAAACTGTAGCATTTTCTAACACCTACATCCCCTAAATTAATTTTTTTTTGTAGAGCCACCACCCTTCTATTTCTTAAGTTAATTTTGATGGCAGTGTACATAATCAAGACAGCATTGATGGTTCTGGTTTCGATATTCGCAATGCAATTAAAATTTTATTGCAGTCGGAGGGGTTCAAATTTTTGATACTATAGTGCTATGGCAGAATTGCGTGTTGTATGGAAAGATTTGTCATTTGCTGTTTACAACTTATACGCTTCATAAACTTAGACGGAGGGTGATTCTATGACAGTTGTTAAATAGCTTTCTGACCTATAATTTGAAGATAATAAGAGGCATCCATTATTATAGGATTGTTGGAGGATGTTGGCCTGGGCTCTATGTCTACTATTGAAGTTTGCATGTATATCAGAAAGCTAATAATACTACTGATTAAATGGCCTCCTTCGTTGCTGAGCATTCTGAATCAATATTATAAAAGTCTACGATTGATTTTTTTTTTTCAATTTTAAATATTTATTTTTTAATTTTGAAGATGTATTTACTCATGTTTTATCTAATATAATACATCTATTTTATCAAAAAATAATAAATAAATTAAGCACGAAGTGGCACTACAGAGTGCTATACAATTGTAGATTATCACGAAGAGATGGATGATCATCGAATAAGACAGTCTACGGGTGTATGCTATAGTATACAAGTCATGCATTGTTTGGCAGTCATCAACGAATTCGCAGCATTTTATGGTACCGATTGCACTGCAGCGGATTCTGGTTGAGATGAATTTTGGTAAAGAGGAGACTTGAATCCGAATCATTGACGTCGGTTCTCCATACTAAACATTTGCAGATCAGGATTCTACCATAAAGTACTTCATTAAAAATATAGATAATCTATGAGGAAATATATGAATGTTTATATCGAAATAGTGCCATCAAATCCTCCTCCTACATGGTTCTCAACAATGCCAGCCCCATAACTCCATGATACAACATACTTAAAGCCAGCATCCCCTATCTAAAACCATCATCTCATGTCATACCCCAACCAATGACCATCAAAGGGTGCATGTGATTCTTGTCTAGCTATTGCTTCACAAGCCAAGGTCTAAGTGGGATACTCAACCGTAACACGTGGATCAACATGCGTTAGTCTAGTCAAAGACCTTCTCATGTCTTGCTGGATCCGACTAATAAACAAATCCAGATTGAAGTCCTCACTTGTGAATAAGCTCCCAATCAAATGTCAGTCTGGCAATGAACCAGTCAAAGGCAAAATCTTACATCCTCAATAGTGGCACAAAACAATTCATATCAAAAAAAAAAAAGTGGCACAAAACAATTTGGTCAAATATTTCTACTGGTCCCCGTTAGTCCACGTAGGAACCCA
The DNA here is from genome assembly GCA_000441515.1 of Elaeis oleifera. Taxonomy (NCBI): domain Eukaryota; kingdom Viridiplantae; phylum Streptophyta; class Magnoliopsida; order Arecales; family Arecaceae; genus Elaeis; species Elaeis oleifera. Next base: position 577,769 of record KE505035.1, on the reverse strand, counting down.
AGCAGTCAACATCGCGTAAGACTTTATTGCTACGTTTACTGATTGATACACGCGTGCGATGCTGGTGCTATGGCGGGGTCCAAATCCAACAAATATCCCCGTCGGCCCACCCAAAAATATCTTATGGAGCAATGCTTTCCTTTTCACCACTTCTTTTATATTAACGTGCATCTTGATGTGAAAACCTAAGGATATTACTGGGGAGAAAGTTCTCTTGATAATGATGTCTGTATGTTTATAATTTTAAAATAGAAATTAAGAAAATTGCATTGCGTGTACGAAGAGTTGAAGCCGCCCATCTACCTGCACCTTTTTCTCAAGTCTTTCTTTATTTATCTATGAGGTTTTCCTCCTTCATTTGTTCATTGGATTTTAATTCAAATGGAATGACTGGATTATTTCTAAAACTGCAAAAGTTTTATGTTTGTCTAAATAGACTGATATATAATTTAAAATTATAATATTCATTGACATACAGTATATGATCAAATAATATATACCGTACACATTAATTATCCAATAATTCAATACATATATTTAGATAAATTAATACATAATTTTTAAAATATTATATTTACTGATACACGATATAGGACTATGTGATACATATTTGTAAGTTTTTAAATTTTAATATATAATATAAATTTTTTGATCTATATCCAACAATGACTTAATATATATTTTAAGATAAATTAATATATAATTTCTGAAATATGAACTAAATGATATACATCTAACTAATCAGTTATATGGTAACCCAATACATATCTCAAGAGGAGGAAAGTTTTAAAAATTGATAAAGAGAAATCTTACGAAAAAGAAGATACATGTGAATTTTTTATTTTATTTTATTTTTTTCAAATTACCAGACGGTCATTGATAATAAGAGTTTTGTTTTAATATTTTTTTTGGATTTCTATAATAACATGCACGTTATAGTGGATATGATAAAAAATAAGTCGGTGATTTTCTTTAGTACGTCCATCACATTTTGATTTGAAGTTTGAGAAAGAAAAAAAAAATAATAATAATAATGAGAGAAAAAAAATATTTTTTTTTTCTTGATTGGAAGCTTAATGAAAAGAAAGAAAGTTATTCCTCCGCTATTTGATTGAAAGTGAAGAAAGAAAAAAAAATATTATAATCTTCTTTTATTATTATATCATTAGAATAAACTTAATAAATTTAAAAAATAATCAAAAAATATCATTTTTTTATTTTTTATTTTTTTTATCGATTTTTTTCCATCAAGAGGAGTTCAATCGTAGGGAGATTTGAAATAAATTTTATGATTGAAATTTAATATTAATTTAATCTTCGTTATTAAAATTTACTGACTTTCAATTTTTTGTCTTCAATTTCATTCGAATTTAAAAAAATAAAAATTTATATTAAAAAAAATTATATTTTTATATTTTTATTTTAAAAAATTAATATTTTTTTCCCATTTTCCTTTGCTTCCCCCCTTTTTTCCTTCCAACCAAGGCGTCAGGCTTTGTTGTCCAAACTGATCCAATGCAGAGAAAAGGAGGGATACGGGATAGGGTTCTTGAACAAACCGTTGATTTCGGTCAAAGCGTGAGAACGTTAGAGAGAGAAGGATTCTCACAACTTTATTCCCAATCTCCCCTCCTTCTCTTCCTTAAATACTCCTCCCATCCCTGCTTTCTTGGGGCGTGGTGGTGGAGCCCAGAGCTGCCCCTCTGCCTCGCTGGCCTTGGCCTCTCCATTGTTGGTTTTTATGGGCTTTGTCTCCCAACGCGCAGAGTGAGGCAGACAGAGAGATAGAGAGAGAGAAGCGTCGTCGCGTCGCCCAAATCGGGTGAGGGAAACCTAGACGGAACCCCAAACCCTTTCCCGTCTGTTGCGTCGTCGCCAGATCTGAGGCCGCTCTTCTACCGGAGCGATCGATTGGGGGGGTTATTGGAGCCGATATCGGGCCAAAGGTAGGTTTTTCCTGCTCTTTGTGTCTAATTTGTCGGATTTGGGTTTTATGGTGGATTTCTTCATCGCTTCTTGCAATCATGGAGAGGAGGGTTTTGTTTGAGTTTTATTCCAAAGCTGAGAGCTTGGGATTGTTTGAATTGTCGGACAGATGCGTTCATTAGGTGAAGATTCGGGAGATCGCATGGCTTTTGGGCGGTTTCCGATCGGCGGTTTTTTTGGGGTTTTCGCATCGGTGGATGAGAAGGAAGTGCGTTTGTGATGTTGTGTCTCGGTTCCATCTGATTTGAAGCTGCGGAGTGGAAAGGCCTTTTACGGAGAAGAGGGAGAGATGGCCCTTGGTTTCCCCCTCAGGACTTGGATTCGCATTCGAGGTAAACGAGAGAAGTATAAATATTGAGTCTCGTGTCGTGGATTTTTGTGATCTATTATATGTCCGGTTGCATGGGATTCATCCCTTGTGGACCAGTGAATGAAACAGGACAAAGAGTGCGATTTTACCCAGTCTCCATTAAGGGAAAAAAAATTGAACTTCAAATCAATGATCGCAAGTTGGAATTGTTTTGTTGTTTCTCTCTGGAAGCTGTCTTCAACAGTATTTTAAGCTGCTTCAGTTGTTTTTGTTGTTGTTGCTCATAATTATATCGTATGTAATTGATGATGTGATTTGTTTACTATATTTCGACACAGATTAGGAAAAAAGGAGCTTGGGGTCTTTGTATTTCGGATATCATCATTGGTTTTGAGAGAGATGTCGAGAACTCAGAGGCAGGCCTGGGTGAGATGAGGGATGATAGCGGAGTTGGTGAACTTTCTGAAGGCCTGCTGGCGGCCGTCGGCAGATCGGCATGTCCATACGGGCTCTGACACAGTTGGCCGGCAGGATGGGCTTCTCTGGTACAAGGATAGTGGGCAACACATGAATGGAGAATTCTCCATGGCCGTGGTCCAAGCAAACAGCTTGCTTGAGGACCAGAGCCAGATCGAGTCCGGCCCATTGAGCTCACTTGAGTCCGGTCCATACGGGACCTTTGTTGGGATCTATGATGGTCATGGTGGTCCAGAACATCCCGTTATATCAATGATCATCTTTTCACCATCTTAAGAGTAAGTACTGAACCAGAATTCCATGCTTAGCCCTTGTAAGCTTCGCTTTTGAAACTTGATCGGTCTTTTTCTGTGTTTATCATGAAATAGCTACTGAATTCGTTGTATTGCATATTTGGATGACCCTTGTGTTGTAAAAGGAAGACTCAATTATTTTGCTAGTATTTAATACTGCTGGTTAATTCTCTTGTTGTATGATACAAGTCCAAAGACCTTTATATATGCTTATGGTGCAAAGCTTATTTCATCAATTGAATGAGTTTTATTTCTTTATTTTGCATACCATCTTTGTCCTATAACCATGGAGTTTTAGTTTGTAATGGTGTTACTTTTCCATTGGCTTATTACCTCTCTTGAACTTAATTATATCTCCTATCTTGACCAAATATGTAGACTATGATCATTAGGAGGTGCCAGTTGCAGAGTTGATGAAGTCGTTGGGGTTGGTACGAGCAGCCTGGGTTCGAGTCTTGCCTTTGCCCTAATAAAATGCGGGGCTCTATGTCTGCCTCTCCTCAAGTTCAAAGAGGAAAAAAAACAAAAAGAAACATTATGATCATCAATTTTATTCGAGTGGATTTTTGTATTGTACTTGATCCTTCTGGTTTTTGAAACTTATCTGAGCAGCAGCAAATCTTCTTCTCACACCATTTCACATCTTCGGTAATATCTGGATATATGTTATAACATGGAGTTGACTAATTCCTCATCATATCTCAATTTTCTTCATGCTTGCATTAGGTCAAAATTTGTGGTACACTGCTCGAAGTGAATTCCAAATTGCACATGCATTCCTGTTGCTTGATCACCAACTATTAATGCTAAATATGTCTTTTCAATTATAGTAAGAGTTGTTTTGATTTATACCTTATGTGACAATAGAGTCTTTGCCTGGCAGGGTTTACATCTGAGCAGCAGTCAATATCAGCTGATGTAATAAAGAAGGCATATCAGGCAACAGAAGAGGGTTTTATCTCTCTAGTCACCAAGCAATGGCCTATGAAACCTCAAATTGCTGCTGTTGGCTCATGCTGTCTGGTTGGTGTTATATGTGGTGGCATGCTATATATAGCCAACCTTGGAGATTCTCGTGTGGTTTTAGGGAGACTTGTCAAAGCAACTGGAGAGGTTTTGGCTGTCCAGTTGTCAACAGAGCACAATGCAGGTATTGAATCTGTGAGACAAGAGTTGCAGTCATTGCACCCAGACGACTCACAAATAGTTGTTTTGAAGCATAACGTTTGGCGTGTGAAGGGCCTCATCCAGGTGCATATCATGTGAATGCCTCTCGTACATTATATGTAATATACAATACCTAAACAAATAATCTTATTGTAAAAATGCTTTGGCCAGTTATTTTTATCTGGTTTCTTTTATATGCAGGCTTATCAGAATCTTTATAATTACACATGCAATTTCTCTTGAGATAGTTTTTCAAAACCTCTGACCTGCTTTAAAATTCATGTAACCACAGCATCGCAGCACAAATGCCCTTTTAAAGGATTTGCTACTTGCCATGTACAAAGCATCATGTAGGTTAATAATGATTGACATTTATTGCTACTTTTGGGCTTCAACTTATTTCACTTCTTTTAGAGTTTTCCCAAATGAGTAGTTTTTAATTTAATAACACTAAAGAAGACTGACAATTTTTATATTATGGAAGATTAAAGAAATTCAACATGTTGTGCTGCCAAATTAAGGTTAAGAATATGTATAGTCCCACACTCATTCAGCAGTCTATAAAGTCTAAACCAACCATTGCTTGTCAATCACTCAATATTAATTGGAACATATAGTGCCATGCCCACACGGCAACTGTATTTTTTTAATCTTTTCTAGCTACATGCTAATCCAGTTTCTTCATATCATTCTTGTTGTAAAAATTGTTTGTCTATACATGTATGCATATGTGTGTGTGTGTGCATATGATGTGACTTTATTGGTGCAACTATTTTTCAGTGTTTATCAATATCTGATGATACATTTATTTCACCTATTGATACTGGGTGGTTTATAACTTGTTTACTGCCTTTATGAGCATTTTGCTTAGACCTGCTTCACCTAGACTACCTTGTAGTTTTGTTTGAGTTGAGGGTGTCATCTAGGACGTCTAAGGATGGCAGCGCAGTAACAGTTGTATTAACTTGCGTGTCATATATATTTTAGCAGATTCTGAGCAACATTTATGCTCCTGGATAGATTTTTCTTTCTTAATGTCTGTTTGGAGAGGATGATTTTACACTTGAAAGCAGGTTGTGATGGTTAAAGTTTCATTATCTTCAAAGGTAATTTGATTGCTTCCTGTCCATTAGCTTACACTATGTTTCCATAATCACTGATAGGAGTTCAAATTTTCCAGCTGTAGATCCTTTCCAAAGTATTCAAATATTAAACAGTTTATCGTCTCATAAAAATGAGAGAAGCTAGGCATAATTGTTCATTCCCCCTTAAAACATTTGAAATGGTCAAGATTAATAGTGCGTGGTATTAAATCCTTTGGATGATGTGCTCAAGATTTACATTAAGCTAAAGAATTCTTGATATTGGCGATATTTTTAGATTGCCCTGAATTGGTTTTGGTTGCGGCTTCTTTTTGAAGGATCATAGAGTGGTTTGTGGCATCACATCTGTTTGGAGGAAATAAAGGAAAATTAAAACTGTGATACCTTTTTTCGCTTATTCTTGACGCAGATTTCCCACCCTTCCACCCACTCCTCCCCCTCCAATTACTAATAAACAGGATCCGGATTTCCCAGACTGATTTTTTTTCCTAATAAGTTACTAGACATGTCATTTCTCCAACTGTTTAGTTGCCTTTTTCTCATTAGGTTTTGCAAGTATTGTGGTTCATCCATAATACACTGATATTTAATAAAAATTGTTTCATACGATGTGCTCTAGTCCTACACCATCTGAAGAGTCTTTTTTCCCTTCTGGATTCTATCATGATGCATGATTATGTGTATTTTCATTGGAACTACATCTTCTACTAGTTTCAGTACTTCCTACTAGTTTCAGTTTAGTGTTTTCAAGTCTGCACCTGTTGAAGATGAATTCATTTTGAAGCAAAACATCTAGCTCATGCCAAATAAGCTAATATTTTTTTTTAATGTTGTGACTAAGTTTTCGCTACTGAACAGAAATGCACAATGGAATTTCTGCTTCCTGCAGTAGGCTAATTTTGAGTTATAACTTCATGCAATGACTTCATGTACTGCCTCCAATAAAACATATCTTCTAAAAGTGCCAACAATTAGTGTGGGGCATCCAATTTTGTTCTTTTTTTTCCCTCTGAACTCAGGGCTGCAATATCCTTATGATCCATCGTGTCCATCTTATTCTTCTATTTATGGCCATCATCTGTTATTCCTAACTTTTTCTCATCCTACCTCATTGGTCTGCAGTCAAGGATTATTGAAGATATCTAAAGGACATGAACATTTACGTGCCTTTCCTTATATAGATGACTTAATTTGAGTTATATCATAGTAACTAACTTATTTAGGCTCTTGTAATCTGTCTTGCTTGATGTATCTATTAAAAAGTGAGGTAAATTTGTATGGAAGAGTTCAGATAAATTAGTAAAGGACCTAAACTAACCTACATGAAAGTTAAATTAAAGAATTTGAAAGCTATTTTTTCTCTAAATATGCCCTTAATTGTTTAAATGGAAAGGGGGATTCTTAAATTTCTCCCCAGATAATTGGGATAAAACTTGCCATATATAACTTGATTCTTAAAGGGCCTTTTTTTAAAAAAAAAATAATTAGATACCTATATGTTCTTTGCATCTTTGATTATAATGGTCAATTATCATATAAGTCTATATTGATCATATCTAGGGTTTGTTGTGAATCCCTATGATCGATATTTCTATCAACATCTACCACAACTATTACAGGTTTGTTATGAATCTCTCTCATCACATTAAACTATCAGGATTTATAGCCTCTGATATGCCAGCCTTTCCAAATGTTCTCACAACTTATTTATGTTTTCTGAGGTCATAACCTCTTGTCTACTCTGTCACCCAAATCTTAATTGATGTCTTTGTTAGCCCTTAAAATCTTCATTCCTCATGTGTGGGGTCCTAGAACCTGAATTAAAATTTGTATAATTTGTAGTCTTTTGATAATTATAATTTTGGGCAGTCTAGTGTTGTGGGTTCTGATTCATATGTTGTGACATCTTTCCTTATATGGTGCGCAAGACAAAGATTGGTCATTATTGTTGGATAAACCAATTTCAAGCATACATTTGCATAAAGAAGTACTTTGTCCACTTATGGTTTTTTGATACTTTGCCAGGTATGTTGAAGAAAATCAATTTGTTTTTAACTCTCTTGGTTGTATTCATACTAGACTTGTATGAGTGCTCTGGCTTATCAAAAGAAAAAAAATCAGAAGGATGATTACTGTTGGAGATAATATAAGAAAGCATTCTGATGCATGAACAAAAACTTTAGCCAAACATAGGATGGGCTGAATACTTTGAAGCACAAAGGTTTGAAAGTATCTTTTGATTTATTGCTATGTAATTACTGGCTCAAGGGTACCAAAATGGTAGCGCAAATGGACAAATTCAATAAGACTGCAACCCATAATCGAAGCACATGATGTTGATCTTACCTCTAACTAGGTTCTTGGAGCATGTTTTGGCCTGTTGCAGCCTGATAGATACAAATTCAAAATTTTTCCACACGAAGTTGATAAACTGTAAACTTGTAGTAGGGTTGTGCTTTTGGGCAGCAATCCAGTCGCCAGTGATAGAGAGCAATCATGGACTTAGCAAGAAATAAGGAGCATTTGCTTTCCAAATGCCACGTTTAATTCTCAAGTTTTGAAGAATAGGGCTCATTAAGGTTTGCCAAACTGGTACCGAAGGGCATACCAATCAGTGACCGATTCAGCAGGGGATGAGTCCATTTCTGGGGCATACTAAAAATAGGGAGGGGAAGAAAGAGAGAGGGAGAGGGAGGGCCTACGGTTAAATCTCAACCCTAACCCTAGTGGAGCAAGAGAGAGGGAGGGAGGAAGGAACGTGGAGGGTTGAAGGAACCAAGAATAGGGGAATGATTATCGGCGACACTGGGGGCGGGGGGTTGTTAACCGAACCAGTTCTTAATTGAATGAGAGGGGGGTTTAATCAAACGATCGGCCTCTATACTAAGCCAATAGGGCAAACCATCCTAGCTCTCTATTGGTTCAGTTAGTTACACCCCGAATCCGGCAGTGCCCGGTTTGGATGTTTCAACCAACCTACCTTTGGGCTCATTCTGTGTATAATATTCACATGAATGAATGCAGCTACCAATTGTGTGCTGACATTTCAATTTTGGAAAGCACAGTGTCCTTGTCATTATTATGGGGTGGGGGCTTTTTATTGAGCTAGAGGGTGGTTTTTAAAACTGAACTGGGCCTTAGTTGAACAAGGGGAGAGTTTAATTGAACGGTTGGCCTTTGTTCCGAGTTGACAAGGCAGACCATCAGAATTCCCCATCGATTTGGTTGGATACATTCCGAACTGGCTGTTCGGGATGGTACGGCACGGCCAACCGCAGGGGTCACTCTTGGCTCAATATTCACATGAATGAATGGAACTTTCACTTTTATGCTATCATTTCAATTTTTGAAAGTGTGATGATGGTTCCCTATCATTATGGTGGCTGAGAATTTTGTAATGGAAGAAAAAGCAGATCTTCACCATTTCCATTTCTTCTTGTCTTCTTTGTTAGGAGAGACTAAGAAGCCTGAAAAGCCAAGCAAGTGGGGCCAGTCTCTTTATCACTGCTATACTTATTTTTAATATCCCCAAACATATCTAGTATTTTTCATGTACCTGTAGTTTGATACCTTTGTTACTTGTCATGTAGAGCTCAGAGAAAACTTAACCTGGGGCCAAGCATCAATGTCCAATGAAAAGGTAACCTTACCACCGTCTCCCACCTCAAATTCACCCCAATATTGTAAACTCTGATTCATCTCCTGTTTCCAAGAAAATGAAAGTGAGTTGATTGTCACCCATCACTATGCAATACTTTGCTCTTGTTCGCTATTTCTTCAAACTTTTTTTCATCAGCCATTTACCACAGCTATTCCTCATTGGAAGGATCCTTTCTCAAACTGTTTGAATTCCCATCCAATCCTTTCTTCAGTTTTTAAGGCTCCTCCTCGGTGATAAGTTGCATAGTTTTTCCTTGTTCATCCATGATAACTTACAAACCATCCCACCTTGCGACTACCATGGGAGCATGTAAATAGGGAAGAAAATGCAGTTGTAGGTTTCTGAAAAGCTCAAGAGACCTTATTCCACCATCTAGAGGAAAATGATTGCCCTTGCAACTAACTAATACATTTCACTGTAATATGCAAGCTTCTTATTCCTGAAAAGGATGGTAGGCTGTTCCATAAAGCACTGAGATGACAGGTATTGTAGATTTGTATATAAACCAAAGTTGCAAACGCAAATAATATAACAGATACAGGGAAAATGTTATGCGTCATTTTATGCCTACTATGGGGAAAAAAAGAGAAATTCCCATAATGTATTATAATTTATGAAAAATGAAGTGTTAGATAGTTCCATGCTTAATACATCATACACAAACTGTGTATTGGATGTCTATACCAATTTCTTGTGTTGTTAGACATCCATCGTACCATTTATGTGTACCTTTTTGATACAACATGTACAAGCAAACATGTGCAGCGGATGTGTATACCAATTTCCTTTGGTGTCCAGACATCTGTCATACCATTTATGCTGGCTATAATTTGGCATGTACCATGCATGTGTCTATGATAGGAAAGAGGTAGGTATCTGTATGATTTCAGTCTGAATCTATTGCTTTCCCAACTAGCTGCGCCTATTTGTTGTTGAAATGTCCCTGCTATTCTTATTCTTTATTTTTCAATTCAAATAAAGGATGCATGGGGAGTGATTCCTGAGGAAAACATATGAGAAGCAAACCCTGCTTTATTCCCGTTAAAATACATGTGTCTACTTACATATGAGAAATAGGTGAGACGAGAGATGCTTGTGCTTGGGATATGTATAAAAGGTCAGGACAATGTCCAATTCCAGGCATGGTTGCATCCAAACCTTTTTCAGTATATTGATATGCAAATATGTATATATTAGTTACTGATAACGTTTCTTGTTTTGTAAGTTTCTGTTAATATAGTTCTGGTTTGAGTTTGGGCTCTTACAACAGCTTGTAGTCAGGGGTTTTGCCACTGTTTGCTATTGGAACCAAATCCAACATACCTTTCAGAACCCATTAATAATACAATACAAATGCCACTGTCTTTAATGCTCTGGTTATCCCCACTTGGTGAACGATCCATCTGAATTTTGTGCTGCAGTGTCATTCATTTGGGTATTTTGAGAACTCATTTGAAATTATTAAGCAGACAAGCAATGCCAACTGCTTTCTCACTAAATACCTTCTCTCTTCCCGGATATATTCTTTTTATTTTCCCCATCACATATATACGTCCTTGGAAGTAAATATTTGATGTATCTTTGTTGAGAAGAATGTTATATGATACCACACCAGCCATCCATGAAAACTGTAGCTTGATGTTCATTATGATGGAACTATGGTTGGCAGGTGGCTTGATTTAAGTTCCATTTTCTCTTTCCATCCTGCAATAAATTTATTAAATTATTGCTAAAGAGTTTACAACCGTGTTGCAGGTTACCAGGTCAATTGGTGATGTATACCTAAAAAGGCGGAGTTTAACCGAGAACCTTTGTATGCAAAATTTCGCCTCCGTGAACCTTTCAAAAGACCAATACTTGGTTCAGAACCATCAATTTCTGTGCAGCCATTGCAACCTCAAGACCAGTTTCTCATATTTGCATCTGATGGACTCTGGGAGCACCTTAGCAACCAAGAGGCAGTTGACATTGTTCATAACAATCCCCACAGTGTAAGTTTTCTTTGTAGATTTTGGGTTTTCAACGAGAAAAATATTAATCTGTAGGTATAGATGAAGTTGGCTCAAACTATGTGCTGCTGTATTTTGTGGACTTGATTTCAGTGAGGCCCTAGTGGAACTATATTAATCTACTGAATAATAATATGATTAATGTCTTTGATTTCTTGTGCAGTGTATCATTGTTCCTTTTCCGGAAAGACATAGTCCAACATACAGGCATCCTTTTCATAGTAAAAAAATAGTATTACTTGAACTGTCTTTTCAGTAAACCATAGGATTTAAGTCGGGGGTATTATTTGATTATTGCAAGGAGGGCTGAATGAAATTTGTTAGTTTGGATAAGACCCACCATGCTGTATGGCTAGGATTATTGTTCGATCGCCGGCACATATTCATGTAAAATTAGAATTGCAGAGATGGAAATTCTGCTCGAGTGTGTCTCGCAACTTGGAAGGAAGGTATCAGCCGATCACCAAATGAAGCTTGGGATTTTACACTAGAGAAAGATAACTGCTTGGGCTGGCATGAACATGTTAAGAAGAAAACAAAAACATGGAGATTGGAAATGTCTCAGGGAAAGATTGTGTCCACTGTGGATTTAATTCAAAACAGGGATTACAAAACAAGACCAAATATGTGGGACGAGGACTGTCAGTTATGGGTTTACCATATTGGGTATTCTGTCCATGGACTTTGATTCTAGAGATAGGATGAAGGATTCATTGGTGGTGAGGGGATGGTTTTTGAGTGTGTGCAAGGACTTATTTTAAGATCTTGAATGATATGATACCAGAACGGAAACCTTTCATCCTTGAACACAATTTTAAGGACAGGACATGAAAATATGTTTGTAATGGGATACTTACTGCATTTTTGGCTAATCATGAATCCATGGGCCCCTGCAACAACAATGATGGAAAGAATTTTAGCATATGACTGCTTGATTAAGAGAGTTGGATGTGAATTAAAGTCGAGTACTATGCCCTAGACATTTCTTTTCTCATACCTTCTAGTTTTGCATTAAGTTGTCATTGCTGCATCAAAAATTCTCGTGCCCTTCTTCTGTCTGAAAGCATCAATATGTGTTCTTTGGGGTGGAAATGAGTGACGAGTGATTGCATTATCCAAGACCCGGATTGTAAGCTGTAGAGACAACTTGAAATACAGAGGATGAATTTTGTCCAGTGATTTCGTTTATATAGGTTGAGATGCTGTAATGCTTTTCTTCTCAAGCTACAATGGTTGCTAGTGGAATGGTTGTTTTTAAGACAATTCTACTGACTGCGCTCTGTAAACATATGAATCACTTGTCTCCTATGAATTCCTGCAGGGAAGTGCTCGGAGGCTCGTGAAAGCTGCACTTCAAGAAGCAGCCAAGAAAAGAGAGATGAGGTACTCCGATCTCAAGAAGATTGATCGTGGGGTCCGTCGGCATTTCCATGATGATATAACTGTCGTTGTTGTGTTCCTTGATTCAAATCTTGTAAGCAGAGCCAGCTCACACAGGGGACCGACACTTTCTGTAAGAGGAGGGGGATCAATCTGCCAGCAAATTCTCTTGCACCTTGTGCAACACCCACGGAGCTTGGTGTTCCCTGATTAAGCCACAGCTCAGCTCATCTTTCTCAGTTCTGTACTAAATTAACACCCATAATGACTCCCATGATCATGTCCTCATTGTTGTAAAAATAGGGAGATAGAGCATCTTTGTATCTGTAATCTGTTATACTGTAACATTTATATGCAGAGAATAGTTCCTTATGCGTATGCTTCATATGAACTCGGTTAGTTTCTTTCTTTTAGTCTGAGAAGCAGGGAAAGGAGATTCAAGGCCGAGGATTTGCTAGGATTCTTCGTTTAAAATCCCTTTTATTTTCTTCTTTCCTCACATTTGGTATGTAAATTCCAAGGAACACCAACTGTTGCAATTTTATTTCTTTGTTTATGGTTACCTGTTTCGTTTATTAGTAATTTTGTGAATTTCTTGCTGCTTAGCTGTGAATATTAATTGGTGGTAGGCGAAATGCAGTATTCTGTGGAGGTCTGGGATGAGGCCTCCAGATCCAAGATTTCTGAGGAACGCTTGACCGGTGACTGACAGGGGTGGTAAGTGTTTAAAGTAATGGATAGGGGGGGAAGTAAGGCTGAGCATGTCGTCAGGAGGATTTAGCAAGAGCAGCCATTTCAGATTTTTTTTCCGTCCTTCTGTAAATTCTTGTTTTTAGGTTTTTGGCAGAAATGGTCTAATTTTAAAATTTTTCGAGGCCCGGATGGGAATGCATATGCTCCAAGCATTTGTTTAATTATAGTTGAATAACTACTTTTTTTTTTCAGAAAAATGCGCGTATGTTGGTGATGACTGCATGTTTGTTGAGTGCTGAATGCATATCATGTACCTGTATGAAGGTATCAAAACTTGGCTGTTTCTCTTAGAAAAAAAAAAAAAAAATCCAAATATGCAACAAGTGGTGATTAGGTGATCATTTCTGAAAAATTTCCCATTAATAGTGTCCATTCATTATCAACTGTATTTAGCATGCCAGTGGTAACCTAACATAATTCTTTTCATCTGCAAAATATGATCGAAATGGATCTTTTCCAAAATAAATTCTAGCAAGTAGGCTGGAGATATATAATATTCCTATTCTTTATTATCGGGGAATTCTAAATCTAAAGAACCCATCATCTTGACCATCAAAACTGTAGAAAAACTAATCACTATTCATTATCACACTACACTGAATTATGAGGATTGTTGTATAACAATGTCATAAACCTGCAACTCATGTTACAAGAGGTGTTGACTACTGGTAAATGAGTTGAATATTTGATTTATTTCTTTTTCTAAGGAATCGTAAAACGTTTATGACTATGAAGAAGAGAATGATATAAAATCCGGAGATGGATGCATAGCTATGTCTGCACTAGACTGCACTTGATGGCTAGAGAGCGAAGCTTTGTCTCACCTTTCCAAGGGCACGAGCCGCAGAACACGTTCACACAACCCCATGTCTTCCGGAGATAAAGAAGATGATGTCTCGATTCTCCCAGAAAACCATTTCCTCCTGTTTTCCCCTTGACCACCAGCTGCTGCGCAAATTTCCATGCATAAAATTAAGCGAGGGAGAGATACCGGTGGTACTCTAGCGGACAGAGAGAAAGCTGGTGTTTCCATCCATTCCGCACGGACCCCACCAGCTCAGCTGCTGCCGCTACCGACTGCACGCTTAAATTGCATGCGGCATCACTTTAATTTTATTTTTTTATAAAAACAAATTTATTTTTAAAAAAAATAAATTTAAAGTTTGTTTAATAGTTATTTAAATTCTGATTATTGAAATTAGAATCTAATATCTTGTTTGGAGCAGAATCAAAATTAGAATGAAATATGAATACAAAAAAAATTTATATCAGAATTTGAAGGATTAAGATATTTTTATATTTTTTAAAATTAATATAAAACAAATTTTCATACTAAATAATTAAATAAAAATTATTATTTTATTTCACAACTTAAGCCCTTCGAACGAAACATATCTTTGATTTAGGCCTCAACTTTACCCCAAATCCATATGTGGATTAATTCTCTTTTTCTCTGCATCATCCTTCTAACAAAATATATTTTAAAATAATAAAAAATTAATTACAGCAACCACATGCATTGCATGTCTCATGATATATCTAATGCAGTGGCAATAGATGCAACCATGATGATGATAGATTGATAGTCCCTGGAGACAATCAAACATTGTGCTTTCCTTATCATCAAAATGATAGATTTCTAGAGAGAGATCACCGTTCCGGACACATGAAAGAGATTGGTCACAAGGGCACCACTTGGGCCTGTTAAAAACCGAGGGCACATGGACCGATGGTCGCCAACTTTCCCTGTGCGTGCGACAAATGGCCGAGTGATCTCCATCAACGGTCCATAGGCTGTGCACCAGATTCCTCGTGGAGCCACCACGCAAAAGGGTGGTGTCCTCGGCCTAATTGGCTAATGAGGACAATGGGCGATCATGCCCTGCCCATATCTGCAGACCATCATGGTTCCCTAATTCCCCCAGACAAAATCTATCTATTATTTATATTATTCTTAGGAGATGATTACCCATGAGCACCATATTCAAGGAAAATGATATATTACCTCTATTTTGCATGATTGCAACTTGCATGTAGGATTTAATATAGCCTCCTTTTTTTAAAAAAAAACTTGTTTGGTAACCAGTTCATAATAATAAAAAGGAAAATATGCTAACCTGATGATAATATTTGATTGGACCATTAAGAATAGGGTTCAGCCATACCAAATTTTGTGCAACTTATCTATTGCTTCTTTTTTTTTAATAAAAAAGTCAATATGGATTAAGATAAGTCATAGATGAAAGGTTGATATATAGTTAGAAAATGAAAAAAATTTAGAAAACAGAAGAATTTATTGAGACACTAAGAAAACTTGTCAAGAAATTAGTCTAGAATTTTTCTACTTGTTTATTGTTTATGTTTTCTCATTTCATCTAGTTTTTTTTTAATTTTAGTTCAATTAATTTTCAAATATTTTTTTAATAAATCATAAAATTATATAAAAAAATAGTTGCTTTTCACTTGTCGTGACCATGTGATACTAAAGACATCTTTAATACACTTCATTCATATTCACAAGCAATCAGAAAACCACTTCATTATATTTCGTTAGTATAAGATACTAATTATTATATGTTTGATTAGTTAGTTTCCATCTATATATATAAGCAAATATAATTTACAAAAAAATAATATGCTATTTCTTTATAAATAAAGTAAATAATGCTGCTAGCATTATATAACAAATCTATTACCATAAGATATTGAATTACTATCCCTGTAATATTATCCTTTTATTCTACCAATATTATTTAACTGCTTATTCATTATTGTACAATTGTGTCGTATTAACAATCAAGGTGTATCTCAAAATTAATTAAATTGTTCAGTCATTGAAAACTAGAATCATGATCATTATCTTCTTCTTCTCTTGTACAGCTAATACAAAATTTAATTAAAATTTATCAAAAATTTATATAGTAATTCTAAATATATATGTAGTGACGTTAGAAAGATGATGTATGCACTGATTTATGTTCGAAAATCATACTTTATTTGATCAAAATATGGTATCATGTATGGGATTTTTTTTTTTTTTTTTGGGGTGAAAGTATCTTGTAGGGGAGTTGCTGGTACTTACAAGCTGGCCTTGCGCCTTCCTCGTGCTACAACCATACGTGTCATGGGCCGGTCACATGGTTGATAACATAAAGTATGAATGACATCACGAGTCACGCACATAGAAGAGAGTTGGTAACCGTATCTTTAGTAGCTCTCGCTGCACCATTGTTTCTGGCGAGGTCCGTCCTTGATTAAAAGCTAAACTTTATTGTAAGTAGTACACTAATTGGAACGTAGGTTCCCACTTCTTTACAATTTCCACTTTACAAACTCCTCTGCATCGAACCAAACAGGAAATTTAACTCCACAACCAACCAAACCCGCCACGTAAAGTAACTGACAAAAAGACATTCTCTCTCTCCTTTCAGGTTTGACTTTGACCCATGTTCTCTCTCTACCTCTCTCTCTCTCTCTCTCTC
>KE505035.1:521881-559221 GCA_000441515.1 Elaeis oleifera | reverse complement strand
AACCCACCACCACCCCCCCACCAAAAAAAAAAAAATGTCAACCACAAAAATGTTGGGTATCAATAATTCATTAAACCGGACAGTGTTGGACCTCTATGTTGTCATTTGTCTTTGAGTTGGTACATGAAACACACATTTTGCAGGTCACATAGCTGCTGATTTTAACTCTTCAGTTGTGGTGCTGAATTAGTTATATATGTAAATCATAAGCTGGTTGTTTGTGATATGGGGTATGCATTTAGGTCATGTTATAACCCAAATTGCATCTGTTTCAAATGCAGAAAATTCATCAAAGATAATCCAAGCTATCACATGGCATCGGACTCCATCTCTGTCCTCCTCTTACAAAAGCCATCTTGCATCAAGCTCCAATAGCACATCCTGGACAGAAAGTAAGAGTGATCTTTTGATGATTATAGTGGGATGGAATCGGGAAGTCATTCACAGACTCTAGGAAGGTTATATGCTTGGGAGAAGAAGCTATATGAAGAAGTAAAGGTACCTTTTAGTACACTCAGGATCTTCATGAGGTGCATGCTTGCCGAGTTCGTAAGGCAGTTGTTGGGACCACTAGGAAGATTCTACCACTAAATTAACTTAACTGCATGTCAAATACATGTGCACTGAAGTAATAAATGGTCAGTAAGAAAGCACAATTATGTATCTTTTAAGTGAATGCAATTTAGCATTTCATATGATGCATGAGAAACTGTGGAGCTTCTGTTGTGGCATTCCTCAGCTTATCATGAGTAAAGACGTCTGTCCTTTAGCGCAGTTGATTAGGACTTTGACAACTATTAGGTCCTAGAAACATGCAAGTGACCCAACTTATTAATAAGGACTAGAAAAACATTCTGACAGTGTAATTTACTGTTAAGAGTATAAGATCCATAACCAGACTCCCACAAAGAAGAGATAAGTTGAAATAACTCTTATAACACAAATATTTTTGTCTCATTTATTCACTGATCATTGACATGTTCACTTTGTAGCCAGTAAGCCATGAAATATGGATTTGGATACAAGATGTGGATATGATGCAACATGGATACACCAACATGGGAAATCTTGAAAAAGTAGGGGATGATACAGGTCGGATATGGCATAATATTTTATAATTATGTGAAAAAGCATTTATAAAGCAATGGAGTATCAAACTAAGATAGTCCATACTTTATAAATAACATTGACATCTATAATCTCCATCATTTAGTCATCATTCAAATCAATAGACCATAATCCGTACTCCATACAATAATATCAACATCACAAAGATGCAAAATTAAGCATTCATCATTAAACGCCAATATTCATCAAAAATATAAGAAAACAAAGCGTTCCCATCATCCATAGAGGTGTTGAATAACAATTTCGGGCATATTTGGGTTCAAAGATTTTGTTAAAAAAAATGAAAAAAGATACTTAGGTATTTACCATGCTTCTCAAGAGTACCTGACTAGTATCGGTATCTGAAGTATGCCTGATATAGACATGATATGTCATTTGAAGTATCCATGCTTCATAGTTACCAGGACATGGTCTTGTTGTTGCCACCTCTCTCCAAGTGCATGCTCTAAGGAAAGTTGCTGGGTTTGCACCTGAATAATGGCACTTCCACTGTATTTCTCAAGAGAAAGATATTTTCACTTTGTAAAGATCAACTATCTAAAAAATAATATGATTTAATATATTTACCTGTTTACTATTCTATCATTGCTTATCTACTGTGCTCATGTAAAAAGAGAGAATATAAGAACTTGATATATCTTCTATTCTTCCTTAACAGTTAAAATTGTCTCATCTGATTCTTTAGACACTCGTATTGTATCTGTTATCAGTCAATATTAAAACCAACAAGCTCATGGTCTATGTTCTGATTGATTCTGCAGGTACGCTGTGGTGTGCACCTCTAATGCAATTTATTCTCAAGTCTATATGCATTTTCCTCTTTCTATTTCGTGATTACATGTGTAATTTTTTGTTCCTACTATCAATATTCTTATATATATGTATGCATAATGTAACCCATGATTTTTTGAAATTAACAGTACCATAATGTAATGTCAGATACCATTAAATCATCATTTGAACACTATTATAAGATTCCATTTGTTTGTCCTTTGTGCTTCTATCACATCATCATCCATCTTAGGAATTAATATATATTGAATAAGTGCAGCTTACATAATGACAAGATTTCCTATGTCTATTGTGTTGCATAGCCACAGCTGAACAAAATCTAACAACTAAAAAATCCAAACTTGACATGTCTAACCTCCTTTTTGTTACTCTCTGAGCAAGGCCTTTGCATTAATTACTAGATCTGGTCTAATACACTCTAAATTCTGTTTTAGTCTGGAGACCACACTCGACAACTTTATGAGAAGAAATGCGTACAACTAAGAAATCTAGATGCCAAGGGTGCTGATTCACGTGCAGTGGACAAAACTAGGGCTGTGGTAAGAGACTTGCATACAAGAATCTGGGTGGCATTACGAGCAGCGGAAACAATATCAGAAAGAATTCAGCAATTGAGAGATGAAGAATTGCATCCTCAGCTTATTGAGCTGCTGCAAGGGTAAGCAGAGAAACCTGATGCATATGGGAGAACATTACCACTTTTTATTCTATCAGTAATTAAGGGTTCCTCTTTGGTTTATGTATATGTTTTTCCCCTTCTTGCCCCATCTTTTCTTCTTTTGAGTGCAGCCTATCAAGAACTTGGAAGATAATGCTAGAATCTCATGAACCAAAACAGATCATGTTCGAAGTGAATTCCTTTACGTGTCCTGCTTATGGAAAATTCTGCAATGATGCACAGCACCATGCAACTCTTAAGCTGGAGGCTGAGCTTCGGAACTGGAGGACATGCTTTGTAGGCTATATTGTAGCACAGAAAGCATATGTTGAAGCTTTAGATGGTTGGCTATCCAAGTTCATTATACCTGATATGGAATTCTATTCTCAAGCTAGATCCTCACTTCCACCATATAGACCTGGAGCTCCTCCATTAATTACGATCTGTCACAATTGGTTAACCAGTCTGGGGAAGTTGCCTGACAATGAAGTATCTTGTGCAATGAGAAGATTCATCAAGAGTGTAAGAGTTTTGTGGGCTAAGCAAGGGGAGGAGCAACAACAGAAGAGGAAAGTGGATACCCTTGCAAAAGAGCTTGACCGTAGGATTCTAGCATTCCAGAGAGCGGAGAATAAGGTTCTAGAGTCAAAGCTTCTCGAGCATAAGCCTGAGCTGGATGTTAGGCAGCGGGTTGAGTATCTGTCAGAGAGGAAAGAACTGTTAGTAACATTCAGGAAGAAATTGGAATCAGAGAAAGCAAAGCATCATGATTGCATGCAGGATACACATGAGATCACCCTAAATGGATTTAAGATAGGCTTCGCCAGTATCTTCGAATTGCTAACAGAGTTCTCAAAGGATTCTCTAAAACTTTATAATGAACTTCTGATGCACAATGAAAAAGCAAAGGTGGCATTTGAGATGACCGAGAAGCCATCATGTATAGAGGGCTCACATTCACACATGGAATTAGATAGCAGATGATGATGATCCACTCGCCTGCAACCATGTTATTGTATATTAAGCTGAAGGTCTGGTTGCCTAGCAAAAGATCTGCAGCTTTGTGGGAACTACAGTTGCTGATTATTTATTGTTGGCAGGTATGTTGCTCCCAGTTTTCTTGACCCCTTTTGAGACCTAGTTTGATTTCTAATTCAAGTTCTTGTGTAAGTATTAGCTATGTTTATCGGGTCAAGGGTCTCACTTTGGTGGATAACCATTGTTGTAAGTATTGTTTCAGTTTCTGAATAGAAAAGAGTTTGCTGAAAGTTTTATGGACAGCAAAGATGTTTAGTTTTTGCTTGCTTCTGCTAGGGGGAGTAGGCACTGTAAGAGAAACCATCCATTATCTTGACTAATTTTTGCTCCATTTTCTTTTGGACAAAGCTACTGGGTTGAACCTTGCGCTCTTAGCGCTTTCTATTGATTGTATGCTAAGGCAGACCGTTGATAACCTGGAATCTTGTCTCCCTATTACTAGTATGAAGTCCACCCTTTTTCTAGCAGCTCCATTTAAAAGCATTATTACTGCCCATACCTATCCGTTGCTAGATATGTTTTGACTGTGGTCGGACTCATGGGTGCTGCACAAAAGATTAGGTGAAAAAATATATGATATGTTATATTTTATTGTTTACTTTGGATGAGGGAAACAACAGTGAGCATTCCTCTGCCAGTTCACGGAAAAGTGAAGATAGTATGTCGAGCAAAATGGATTTTGTAACAATGTGGCAGGGCATCAGTCAAACGGTGGCATGGAATCCCACAAAAAAAAAAAGATTACTTCTGTCTTACTATGTTTGGTTTTCCCACACAAAGATTAGAAATGTCGTTATGGTGTCGCACCATATAAAATCCAGCTGTGTTCAGCATTTGTTCCTAATGTTTATTGTCCCAAAGCTGGAAAAGATGGAAATAATTTGTTTTGGCTAGATATGCCACCAATTGCTTACCAACTGATAATAAGAGCCCCGGAATCTTCGATTTTCAAGTCTCTCAGCAAGCAGCTTCGACTTCGAGACTCGACGATTGCTGGTTATAAGTATTTGTGATGCTGGTTTGGATTTCCTCCCCCTGCTCAGAGTTTGTTTCAAATGATGAGAAATTTTTTGTACATCACCTATGGGGTAAAAAATCTGGTGTGGAGTGTACCATTTCATTTTATTAGATCATATGATTATCGTTTGTCAACACGTATTTAATGTCTGTAATTTTATTTTTTATTAAATTTGAATAATAAAATATTTTTTTTTCAAAAAAATTATAAAATTCTGTGTCGATATTATAGCATCATGCGTTGAAATTATAATTTACTGCACAAGATGTCATAATTTTTTCACGGGATATCATAAAGAAGATAGGATATTTTCGTTATTAAAATTTTAAATTCAAATGAAAAAATAAAACTGTATGTATTAAATAATATTAAATATGTATTGAAAAATAATAATTATATGATCTAATCGGATGAGATGGCATTTCACGTTGGATTTTCTACACCGTGGGTGGTATACAAAGAATTCCCTTCAAATGATTTCCATTTACCACATACTCAACTCCACTCTCCCTCACTGGCCTATCAAACCGCCAGTCACCGCCCTACAAATAAATTCGGCATTAAATTGCAAGAAGACTGTACTCCTATGCAAGATATCATTAACTAGTAGATTTTTTTTTTTTTTGTTTTTGGAGCAAAATCATGATGCGATAATAGAGTTCAATACTGGTGGTGCTAAGTTCTTTGTATGAGATCTTTGTGTTGTGATAGTACTGCTAAAAATATGTGTATAAAAAAATCTTGCTGCTACTTCCCATGGGAGAGGAGGTTCTCCCTGACCAAACCATATGGTCACCGTTTGCTCTCATGGTGATTGGCCCCCGAGGACATGGCCTACAGTTATATAAAAAGCTGTAATGTCTTAACCACATAATATTCGCTTTTCACACACGGAAGATAGTTATTAATTTCTAGTCATTATTTCCATGTTAAAAATACAAAACTCTAGCATTATAATTTAAATTAGAGTCCAAGCTTTAAAATTTGCTAGAATATTTTTTTATAGAATTAAGATGAGAGGAAATCGATTGAGAACACAATTAAAATTCAAGTCATCTATGTCAAGACTTGATGGCCTTATCGATCGAGCCAACTGGTGCTCTCTTACTTTTGTAAGGATCAAGGTGGGACCCAGATCCTTTGTTTGGATTTCCAAACATATATATTTTTTGATTAGAATATATCAAGTAATTTTATTAATACTTATAAATAAACTTAAATAACAGCCATCAATATGCGCATCCAATAGACAAAGCCATTTCCAACCAACGGTCGAATTTTCCTCCGGACGGAAGGAAATGGCGGCAAGGCTTCATTTCGAGACTCCACCCCCTCTCCCTCCCTCCCCCAAGCCTCCTACAAGCCCACGACGGAACCAACGGTCGAATTCCCAAACTCCAGGTGTTGATGCCCTTCTCCGTTACCTTCGCTCCGTGACCCAAGGCTCTGTTCCCAATAAACCACCTTCATCTCGGCCATGAGAGCTTGCTCCCTCCTCCCCTCCATCCCAGAAGGCGTAGCCATCCATTCTCACATCCTCAAAGCTGGGCTCGGAGCTGATAGATTCATTGCAAGTTCCGTCATTAGCTTCTACTCTTCGTGCGGGCAGCTGTGTTCTGCCCGTCAGGTGTTTGATGGAGTTTGTGTGAAGGATGCAGCGCTTCAAACCACCATGCTCAAGGGTTACGTTGAGTATGGCGACATTGCTAAAGCTAGGGCCTTGTTGATGAGATGAGAACAAGAGATGTGATCGCCTGGAATGCGATGATAAGTGGGTATGCTCAAAGCGGGCTTCCAGAGGATGCCCTTCAATTGTTTCACGAGATGCAGATTTCTAACTTTCAGCCTAATGAGGTGACACTTATTGGTGCCCTTTCGGCTTGTTCACAATGGGCTGTCTTGCCTTAGGTGAATGGATACATGGTTACATTGATAGGCATTTGGATGTTTTCCAGAGCCCAACTTTGGGAAATGCTCTTGTGCATATGTATGCAAAGTGTGGTAGATTGGATGCAGCTTTTGAGCTGTTCCTTGGGCAAAAACTTAGGAACCTGGAGTCATGGAATGCCATGTTGACCGGTTTCGCAATTCATGGACATGGGACTTGTGCTCTTTCTCTCTTCTCCCAGATGATTAAGTTAGGGGTGTGGCCAGATAGGATTAGTTTCTTGCAGTTTTGATGGCTTGCAGTCATGGGGGCATGGTCGATCATGCTCAAAGATGCTTTAATTGCATGACTAGAATTTACGGCATCGAACCAGAGGCCAAGCACTATGGTTGTATGGTGGATATCCTTTCTCGTGGAGGGCATCTTGATGAGGCCAGGTCACTCCTCAGTAGCATGCCTTTTGAGCCTGATGCTTGTTCATGGGGTGCCTTATTGCATGGTTGCTTCACTTACGGCAATTATGGTCTTGGTCTAGAAGCTGCAGGGCATCTTATTGAGCTTGAACCATGGGAAGAGGGTCGATATGTAGCACTATTGAATCTTTATTCCTTGACTGGTGGAGTAGAAGATGCCATAAGGGTACGGAAGGTGATCCATGAGATGGGTAACAAGCAACCTTCGGGAAGAAGTATGATCGAGGTTGATGGTGTCGCTCATGAATTTCTAGCAGGAGATAGATCACATTGCCAATCTAGTGATATATATATTCTATGATTGAGAAGATTGCTTCAAACTTAGAGCTTCTTGATCAACTTTATTGAAGCAATATCATGAGGAAAGGATCTTAGAAGAAGTCAGTCAACCAAAAGAACTTAGCATGTTAGTTCTTTTGTAGCTGTACAGGTATGGATACAACACATAGAATTTTTTTAAAAAATAATTTTATCTTATTATAAATCAAGAAAATTCTGATGATGCATTGTTTAGATATCTCATGCTACTTGACATTAAGACAGAGTCATATTCGATACAGCGTCGTGGTAACCTGTATTGACAGCTGAAAATCTTATTGAAATCAAGCAGAGGATGTTTACCCCCCAAGGAAAAAAAAAAGCAGATGGTTGGTTTAAAATAAAGCATTGCAGCAGGGAATGCATTTTTAGGGATATGTATCAATAACTATGTTAACAGTTGTTGGCTAACTTATTGACATTGTCAGTGAAGGGCCAGGAGGGGCAGCTTTTAGGAGTGAGGTGCCGACCAACTGTGTTTGCAGTTGTTGTCTAACTTTTGACACTGTCCGTGAAGTAAAAAAAGAAGACATTACATTTGAGACGGATTCTCATATTCAGTACAAAGCCATGCTAGCTGGTATCGATAAGTGAGAAAAGGGTCAGTTTAATCATGTAGCAATTGTTTGTCGGGTTCACTTTTGTGAGATTCATTCCTGGTTTGATTGGAGGTCAGTCTTAATTTGGGACCAGTAGCCAGTTCATAGATCTTAACCTTTGGTAAGGATTACGTCTTAGCCGGGTTTGGGAATGGTTAGATTGTACGCTAGTCTAACACTCATAGTGAAATTCATTATGTAGTCAAAATCTGAAGAAGCAAGAGTTCAGAATGTAAACATGGAAAATATAAAGAGCACAGATCCTTTTGCACTGCAGGGTCCGGTGTAGTGCTCAATGGCTACCATTTGGAGACAGACAGCCATCAAACAAACTCCCTTACATGTTATATATGATGCTCTTTGTTTGATGGTCGCCATCAAGCGCTGCATTGTTGATCCTAGGTCAAATAAAGACTGTTAAGAATGTCTAATTATTACTTGGATCAGGTCCAATGGACCGAATCAAATCCCACAGTGGATAACACAACACATTGCCCCTTGTAATTGCGCATTATCCACCGTGCATATGCTCCAAGATTTGTCCTGGTCCGGACAATAATTTCTCATTAAGAACAGGAAAAAATCTGGTTGCCAGACTCATGCTGATATAAAAGCACATGCATCCGGAGAACAGGTGGTAATACAGGGATGCGAGAGGCAATTAGAAGTAGACAGAAGTTTTCAGATTGATGTTCGAGTCCATCTCCAACATGTTTTAGTAACCATGTAACAGTCATCCAGTTGGAGTCGGAATAGGACTAGGAACCCCATGTAGAGGACCATATCCTGATTCCTGTTCTACCCAACCCCTTCTCCAGAGCTCCCTCCCTACTAAAACCGCTATTTGCTAGTGATTCCAACAGGCGTTTGACTCCATCTTGAACTTGGGTCTTCAACTTCTTAAATTTGTTGAGGAGGGAGTGGGTGAGGGTGCAAGCCTCGGACTTTGTCTCGGCATCGGGAGGGCGAGTGCTAATTGCGGATGGCAAAACTTGCAGTGTTTTGGACAACAGGGCTGCATGGGGAGGCAGAGGGAACCGCATATATTTCACCATTGATGTTTGTGAGTGCAGCTTGCAAGAGGAAGCTGTTGACCGATGCCCATGGTCGTGCGTTCGAGCATCCAGTCTGTGTTCGGGTGCCAGGACCCTCCATAGAGAACCATAAGGCACTGGTCAGGTTATCCATGGAGGATTTGAAGTTGGAGATCCTCTGGGAATATTTGCAGCCAGAATCAGAATACTTGCATGCCGATTGCAGCGAAAGACTAGGCTGGATTTGCACATGTAAGTGCTGAATTCGACTGCTTGTTGTTTCAGAAAGCATCAGGTCTGCGAAGATTTTCTTCTGCTGAGAACTGGCTGGATGAACTTTTGGCATCGATGTATTTGTAACGTTCTCTAATTGTTCTCCCAGCAAAAGGCAATGTCTGATATGACACGAGCTATAAACTTGCAATCCCTTCTCTCAATGTATGTGGTGAAGTTCGGCATATGCTTAGATCTTATGCGTCCCCAAATGCCTGCTGTGAAGATCACATAATACAGTGTTGATTTTGATTTAAAAAGAACAAAGGTTCAGAATTTAAAACAGGGAACTTGACCGTTGATTGCTCATAAAAACTCAGATTATCAGAAATTGTTCACAGACTCACCATCTAACTGGATGGATAAAATATTACAGATTCACACTCAAAGATCCAACTACTTATTTGCTAGACTTCCTTACTGCAGGCAATCATACAATTTATGTTTCATACTACCAACCAGAACCCTCCAGAATGAAATACTGATATTAAGAGGACCTGACCGGCCTCCAATTATTCACCCACTCTGTTAATGTGGCCACATTCCTACTGATGTCTTCAACACTGTTGCTCTGCAATGCCATCACAATATCCTCTGCATAGCTTGCCTTTGCCTCCTCCAGCAGCACTTGGAAGATCTCACACTCAATATTATTAGTAAGTTTGGGACCCATGTAACCCCTGCACATGTTGATTGCATTTGTTAAGAATGAGTAATTTATGCTAAGTAAGAATTGAGGCTATATTGCTAATGAAACATCCACCCATAGTACAAAGATATGCAAAGTGGTGTTTGTTTTCATTCCTGGACTAAAACATGTAGGAAATATTTTTCAGAGTTCACTAGTCTGAACATGTTGGAGGAATGCTTTACTGAAAACAAATCAAGAAGCTATCAAATAGCAACATTTCTTCAATGAGTTGTAACATATAGTTATCTCATCACCTGCTCGTCAAGCGATCATGCAAAACAGAATTGTCGGTCTGAAGGACGACAACGCTGTCGAACCAACGTTCAGGGAAGAAGTCACAACCATGATAATCCACAATATTCCCACCCTCTTCCATCATGTCTTCGAGCTCATCACACACCTGCAAATGTAAACAAAGATGATAAGTGTCTGCACATTTATCATCAAGTTCAGATTCAGGACTAGAGGGACAGCCAAAGACCCAATTTACTACCAACTGCATGCAGCCACTTCGGTAAAAGTTAAAATAAAGATATCTAGGTAATACAACAAACACCATAGCTTCTAAATGAGCTCTAACCCAAACAAACTTGGTTACACTCCTAAGTCTCAGTCCCACATCCATCTCATCCGACCTCATGACTATTAAGGCAAACAGAGAAAGAAAACACCACCGTTTCATAATACATAATAAAGATAAGAAGCTTTTTTTTTTTTTGATAGAACAACAAAGGTAAGAAGCTTAACCAGAACAAGGTTTCTAACCAGTAACCAAGCACATCATCACCAAAATTATATATTTAAAAAAAAAAAAAACACTTCTTTCTACCCCAGAATTAAAAAATTACCCCTATTGACTTGTCTCCTCCACAAAATTCCCTCACTCTCCTAAACTAATTCACGCGCCAACAAAAAGAAAAAAAATGAAAATTCCCATTTTTCCATATCACCTGAACAAGAAAATTAAAAAGCATAAATTTCTCTATGAAAATTAGTCACAAAATTCAGTAGTCATTAATTTTACACATCGACTAGATCAGACCTTCCAATTAATCATTATTGTTCAAATAGAGTAAAGGGATCCGATGAAACCTAGGGTTTTAAGAATCTAGGGTTAGGGTCATGAGAGGACCAACCAAGTCTTCGTTGATGATGTGGCAGTCGAACTCGTCGTCCCAGCCGTCGTGGAGGCCCTTCTCCCGGACGAGATCGCCGACGTTGATATGGCGGAAACGGGTAGCTTCGGCGAGGAGGGAGCACGTCGTCGACTTCCCCGTCCCCGGCGTCCCTGTCACCAGGATGTTTGGCCTCGTCCTTCCCCACTGCCGCCACTGTCGCCGGCCATCGGAGATCGATCCAGTCGCAAAAGAATATAAAAACGGAAAAAAAAAAATCTCCACTTTATCGAATGGCAGCGACCGCGTCGGGAGGGACAGAATAAAGGGGTGGGGCACGTGACTGTCTTTATTCTATCACCCAAAGAACATGAACCGGTTTGACTCGCGAACCTGTGAGGGCAAAATAGGAATTTTCTCTTCGAGCCGAGCCTTAATCAGGTTTATAAGCCGGTACTCCGAGTCTTGAGTCGAACCAAGCGAGATGAACCGAAGGCTCCTATTCTATCGCCATGAGAGGATGGTATCGCTTCCTTCCAGCTGCTGGCTCTTCTTCGCAGTTCTCCTTCTCTCTCGACCTTCTCCGTCGAGACCCTCGGGATCGGGTTTCGAAGGCCCTCTGCTCCTCTACGACTACTTCTTCACGCGATTCAAATCCAGAGCCATTTCAGCGGCAGCAGCGAGTCATCACAGGTAATCATGCGGGACTGCGGCTGGAGGAGAGGGTGGAGATTGGAGCGGAGAAGACCAGGCTCGACTCCTGGATCTCCTCTCGGATCGAAAGCGTCAGCCGAGCTCGGATTCAGTCCAGCATCCGCTCCGGCCTCGTCACCGTCAATGGCCGGACGGTGGACAAGGTAAGAGACTCGGTCAGGTTCCATTTAACCTGGGGAGTGCAGAAAGTTTGGTTTTTTAGTGAATAGTGAGTATTACTTCTTAAACATGCTAAATTTAGCAGCCCTGTCAAACTATTAGCGGCAAAAACTACTGATAAAGAGGGACTTTGTATGCTTATTTGATTTGATGATGAAAAAATTTCGGTTGATTCTTTGTTAATAGATAAGTTCTGTTCTGGCTTTGAATTTTCTGCTGATTAGAATGTTATTCTTAATAAATGGGGATCTAGAGCATTGTAATTCAGTCTTTGGACTTTCTATGCCCAGCGTATGTCTCTCTCTTTTTTTTTTTTGCCTTTTTCAGATGCCATTGATAATTCCTAAGTCAAGATTATGATCTTTGGTTTTCCTCTTGGTTGTTTTTCAGTGTAAATTGCTAGTCTGACTATATTGAAGCAGGTTTCACACATTATCAAAGGAGGGGACATGGTTAGCTGCACAGTTTCTGAGTTGCAGCCCTTGAGAGCTGAAGCAGAAGATATTCCTCTGGATATAGTGTATGAAGATGCTCATGTTCTTGTAGTAAACAAACCTGCGCACATGGTAGATCATTGTTCCTACATTCCTTCAAATCTTTATAATTTTTAACATGAAGTATGGTATTGAATACTTTCACTGGATTGTATAAGTTGCTTTACAGTAATGGATTTCTCTTGCTCCTTGGTTGATTGAAGAGAATTATAGGAAGTTGGAAGCTTGTTTCTCTGATGATCAAGATAAGATAGCTTGTTTATGTGGTCATATTCATTAGAAGCCAATACGTTTACAGAGTATGGTGCTAGATAAAGTTTTAGGAAGGGAAGATATTGAATGGAATTTATCAGCATTCTGCACAATTTGATACTTTCCTTGTTAAAGGTTTTTCCCTGTCCTCATGACACACATCTAAGTTCTCAGTAATTATACAAATTCAACTTTTCATATACAAAAGAAAGAGGGTTTAATTTGAAAGGAAAAGGGCAAACTGAAAAAGGCTTTCAAATGGGTTAGATAAAGGAGTTAGAAACTTGGGTATGGAGTATGGACTATAAGTAAATCAGTATAGTGAAAAGAAACTCAAGGAGCTTGACAATCCTGTGTACCAAGAGTTGGAGTAAAACTGAAAAAAGAAAGGGAACTAAACAGTATCTATTAGAGAAGGAAATGTGCATCACACTTTATAATATACACTGATTATAAAATATACAAGTTCTGAGTGTTGTCTGATTTCATCTGTATCTTTAAAGTGCATATATTAATCTTAAAAATGATAATAACATAATTTTAAAACTTCAATATTAGCCTCATTACATATAGAATCATTTATAAGCAGTCATGGTTATAACTTATAACAACATCATGGACTAATTGTGGCATCCTTGTTGATGATTCCAGCTTCTGTGATCTAATTGTATGTATTGATACATGTGACGAGAGAAATTTTGGTCAATTATTGTGCCCATGGAATGGCAGATGGCTGTTGTTTATTTATTTATATGTAGGAAAGTGGTTTGATCAATGAGTATGATCTTATAGAGTGAGAAAAAAGATTGCAGCTGAGAAATACTAGGACCAAACAGAGCAAAATGATTATAAGATGCTGGAATAGCATGATGATGTGGTCAAAAAATTATTTTCATTTACATAATTTAAGTATCTTGTTTTCTTCATGCCACATGCATCACATGAGGAACTCTTGGGCAGTCTAGCTAAGCTTCTTGTAAGATAGATTGTGTTATATATTGTAAAGGTTTTCAGACATCAAGAGTTCCAGTGTCTCGAAAACATATTTGAAGACATGGACATGTATGGGTAAGATTTGTTGTTTGAGCATGCATAATAGGTTGGTGATTGGTAATACCAAAAAATCTGGAATAGGAAGCGTCAAGTCAATGAGTTAACTGATAGTTTAAAATATTATCTTTTGCATTTTCATTCCATTTTATGTTATTTGCTTAAAGGCTTACGCATGTGCATGAGTGAGAGGAATGGCATTTCTGTACACAATTGTCTCGCAGATAACTGCCTATGCAAAATTTGTCTGAGGATGTATTATGTGAATGGGACTTCTCAAATACCATGCTAATTCTGTATACAATGTTCAATGGTAGTTCTTGATTGTTTTACTGCATCATCTATCAATTGATCTTCACTTTGCCTTGACCACTTATTTGCTGGTGATCTCCAGGTTGTTCACCCAGCACCTGGCAATGCAAATGGCACACTGGTGAATGCTATTCTTCATCATTGTAGGCTTCCAACAATTGCATGTGTAACAAAAGCAAAATTTCTGAATCTGAGGATTGCTCAGAATCTTCGGACAGTGAGATGGACAACTATTATTTTGATCAATCCTCTGTGGAAGGAATTAGTTCAGAAAATTCTGAAGCTCTTGTTCGCCCTGGTATTGTGCACAGACTGGACAAAGGGACAAGTGGATTGCTTGTTGTAGCCAAGGTAGTTATAATTTCTGCATAATTGCTCATACATGCCTTTTTGTTCTTTTAACAATCAATATTTCATGTCATGCTATGAAGAAAACTGAACATGGAGCACCTATGTTAAAACCATTAAGAACAATCATGTGAAGCACAGGTTTGTACCACTCTGTTATAATTTATTAACTAAACTTCTTTATCAGCAAGGGATATAAAGTGGTGTTGAAATTTTCAGTAGATTAAATCTCCATGTGTTCAGTAGAATGCTGGACTGCATTATAAGCAATACCTGCAATACATATCTGTTAAAACACAATAAACTTTCTTTTGTGCCAACTATACTTGCATGAAATGCATGTACCTAACTCTGTTGCTTATAATACTTGTGAAATGTGTGTATTTGAACTTCATGTTTTTCTCTTCAATGACAGGATGAGCATTCTCATGCCCATTTAGCTGAACAGTTCAAGCTACACACTATCCATAGAGTATACATCAGTCTTACTTGTGGAGTCCCTAACCCAAGTTCTGGAAGGATTGAAATACCAATAGCTCGTGATTCGAATAATAGAATTCGCATGGCTGCCGTTTTGGGGACAAGTAACAGTAGACATGCTCATTATGCTGCTAGTAGGTGATTCATTTTTTTCTCCAAATGCTTTATCAGTTTTCCTCGCAATAAGCTGTGCATGCAAAAAGAGATTGTTACCAGTGGTTCAGTTGCAGTTTAACCACAGGATATGGAATATTAGTTCTAGGATTGCCTTGCTATATAAGCAAGAGGATTTACCAAGTTGGAGTATTTGTTTTTCTCTACATTTTCCTTTTCTTTTCCCTTATTTTTTAATCTCTACCACATAGGCTTAAAGTTCTGGAAGGCTCTAACAGCTGACTGTGAAGCCTATGTAAAACACATTCCATTCTATGCGTACACCGCTGTCACCTCTCTCCAGGTAACACCTAGAGAGAGATAAGAACAGAAATTTGCACCTACCAAATAACAGGTGTGCTTTTGTGTGTTAATCGAAAAAGTCTATGCTGAAGATGCCCATTTCTCAGGTGCTTTTTCTTGAATTCCTAATGTGCAGTGCACCTGTGATGCACTATTGTTCCAGTGCAGGTTATGATTCATAGGAAGTTTAGCTAAATTCTTAGGCGTGCCTGCCCGATATTGGCCCAAATTACCTCTATTCTTATGTTTATTGAAGAAGTGCTGGCATACAGTAAAAAAAATGCATATTAACATAGCAAGGTGCCTTGCTAATATCAATTTTGCAGAAAATTCTATTTCCAATTTTGGATTTTAGCATTGCAAACTCTTTAGTATATGCAATCAAACTTGAGCATTCCTGTGGTCATGGTATCAGTTATTTGCTTCAGTAATCCCATTAGCTTTTCATTTGCATTCCGTAATTCTGGGAGATTTGTTTGGAAATTATTTTCTGCTAATATTTCTTACAGTGTACACACACACACAACATATGATCAACGATCAATCTTGCAGACTAAGCTAAGCACTGGATGACCCACAGAAATCCTAAGGGAGGCTGCTTGTCTCCCTTAATCTGACCCTTAACTACACCTCGGCAGCCTGTCTCTGTGTGACATCATTTTGAGTCCTGCAATCAGTGCACATGTTAGAGAGCAGTTTCTTTGCAGGAGCCTGCGTGTTGTCCCCTCTGTGACATGCATGTCGTTGGTCCTCATGCTGGAGCCACCACTGCAGCAGCGGTGGTGCTGCATGCATGACCCTGCCTGCAGTGTGTGGCTCCCAGTGTCTGGCACAGAGGGGGCTGCGCTCATGGCCACATGGAAACCACAGTCCACATGTGATGTACAATAAAGAGAGTTGGTTTCGCAGGGATAACATAGGCACTGCATTGTAATATCGGTACAGATCATTTAGATCTGAGCTCTGTCCGATGGTTCAGGATTTTTTCTTCCCCACCAAAGTACCTTCACATGCTGACTTGCTAATAATGTTAGGTATAAAGTTATTGAGCTTCTTGGCCGTGGTGGATCAGCATTAGTGGAGTGGAGATTGGAAACGGGCCGCACTCACCAGGTACCAATGTGTTACTACAGAATTTTATTAAGTAAAACTGGAAGAGGAACACTGACATCAAGAAATGTTTGTCATTGCATCGTATAACATTTCATCTAGATTTTTGTCTGGGTTAAAGTTCTGACAAACACATATTGAAATATTTCTATACACAAACTTTTCTGGTGCTTTTTAAACCTTAGAAAATCAAAACTATCCTTTCCAAAGCCATGTTCATTCAAGAGCAGTTAGTAATCATGTGGCTTTAGTTCTTAGTCTGAAAAGCAGTATTTTTATTTGAACATTTAGATATGCATCACTTTTCTCTGAGGCACTTTGTTCTTTTTCTTTACCCTAAATCGTCTGTGCTGCCATTGTGAAGTAGATCCGTGCACATGCAAAATATATGGGAATTCCTCTATTAGGTGATGAGGTGTATGGCGGTACTAAAAGCATGGCACTGTCGCTGTTGAGGCCAAGAACTTCTTCAAGTCATCACGGCCATCTCTCTCAAATTTTATCAAAACTACAGAGGCCTTGCCTTCATGCTTCATCACTAGGTAGCAATCATATCCACACTCTATTTTCCTTTTCTTTTTTCCTTTTGTTTCTTTGCTCTGATATTTTGAGGTCAAATTTTTTGATGGTTGGTACAAAATTACTGATCTGACTTTGGGCAACTTCACATGTGCCATTCTTTTGCAGATTTAAGCATCCTCATACAGGTGAGTATCTACGGTTCTCATGCCCACCACCAGATGATTTTGCTGAGGTATTGGATCAACTTCAGAGCATATGTCCTTGCTGAACTTTGGCTGCATCTCCACCGTGGACGTCTGCCCATGACCTCTGTGATGGTGCACCGTCCCAGCCCCAGCTCAAAGCCTGGCGGCAGCTGTAGAATTACCCTTCGCCTGAATAGCTGGCTCACTGGAGGCTGCCCGGCCATTGGCCTCCATCCATCCCTTGCTCTCTCGCCCATCTTTTCACTAGAGCAACTTTTCCATGTCCTACAAGAAGTATCTCATATTTTTAGATTGGATTGAGGGAGTAAAATATGTGAGCATAACAGCATATAAGCTTTTGCATTTTCGTTTATACTAGAGTTTTGAATTTGAGTTCTTTTTTTCATTCCATTTCCGCTTTTATTCTAAAATGTACTTTATGTAACTACAAAATAACATAAGCATGTGGCCTCCCCTCTTAAGGTTACATGGGCAAGAATTTTCATTAATTTTCTGTGAAATAATTGTCAGAGGTTTTTTTTATTGTACAAAAGAATTGTCAGCTATTACTTTTCTTTTCCTCTCCAATGAAATTGAAAATTAAGAGAATCACAATCAAAAGAGGATTCGGCAAAGGCCAAGTTTGTTTAGGATTAAAGATCTTCAATGTTTGGTTGTTTCGCAGATAATTTCTCTAATAGCACTATTCTAAAATTTGAATTAGAATTTTTAGCACAAGATCAGTTGTTAGTTTTACCAAATTGGTCTCTTATTTAATTTGTTTCTCTATATCTGTTTTTTTATCATGCATTGCATGTCTCTTTTTCTAGTTTATAATGAGCATTGCATGTCTCTTTTTCTAGTTTATGATGATTTGCTACGTGAATTGTTTCTCGTGGTGCATGAAGGACAAAAAGCAATAATTATTCTTAAATATATACTATCAACTCCTCTGTCTCCATGCACGAGGCACGTCTGATCATCCAGCACTCAATAATCTAGCGTTTTCCACCCACCATGTATCCAATCTGACATTTTAGCTAGGTGGATTGGTTATAGTGACTGTTAACAATAAAATCAAGGATTTAAGTCCTTTCTATAATATTTAGCAATTATTTTCACCACAGGCAATGACTTGATGGCGGGGCAGCATCGTGTTGTTACATCCATCCCCTTTGAATCTATCGGCATTTAGCAGCTGTTGTGTTGGTCTTGTTCCCTTGGCTCTGGCTCTTCTTAAACAATCTCCAGTCATTGGTTCTGTGGTTCTAAGCTTGTCGGTTGTCAAACAGATGCCTCTTCCAATAAACACATTTGATATATAAGCTGTGTTGCAGGCGTACCATCTAAATTAAGGATAAAGCCAGAAAGTCGGACCATCACTGAAACTGTCATATCTCGATGGTCACGGTAAACACATCACCCTATTATTCTTTATAAGCCGCAGAATACGGCTGACAGAGCCTTCAAGCATGTAGTCTTAGACACCTTGTTTTATGTTCTGGCTGTGGAATCATCTCTGAAATACTGGTTATACGGCGGTGTTCCTCAGAAGACATAACTTTAGAAAAATACTAACTGGAGAGATCCTAGTATACCAGTGGCTTGGCTTTAATTACATACTTTCTAAAAGGAACAATTTCCCTGTTCAAACCTGTACACACTATGTCAACCGAAGTTAAGTACACCAAGGCGTGATCTCGGCCTCCTAGACAAGGTCCTGGCAATGAGCTGGTAATTAAGTGCACCTTAGCCTTGTCATGGATAAAAGTTCTAACAATGTGTTCAACAGAAGCTGAAAGAGTGGATCACACTGCAAAGTATGTGGAAGAGCAACAGTATAATGACATTCAAAAATATTTCTTTCACTGTTAAAATATTTGACAGATTAGGAGGCCTACAAAATAAAGAGGTCAGATGGGTATCGCATGTCAAAATCGCCGGATATGAAAAATACTCCATAGCATTTTACATCGGGGAAAAATGGTTTGATGAGATATCCTCTTGCTGGGAAAGACAGCAATTAGCAAACTCATCTGAAATCTGCTGATAGCAAGTGGAAAGATATCATTGAATGGTAACAGACAAAGACATTCTTCAAGATGGATAACTTTTTTTGGATCACAGGGTTGACGAATTGTGGAGAAAGAATTATATGCTCAGCCTGCTGGGAACTTCTTGTAACAGGTGGAGTTTGACAGAGCTGAGGTTCCCAGGATATGGTGACCAAAGTCCTAATCCTCCTCTAGTCTCTTTCAGCCCACTCGTATTCCCTTTGAATTCATCCAGGGACTTAACCCACTCTATTACCGATGAATGCTCCCTGGTGTGTTTATGTAGTATGAACAATGAATTGTATTCACAGTTGGGAAACATGAGAAACTTAAATGCATCCCCTAGCCTGTACACCACATAGCCAAAACTAAGCTGATCCCTTGGCGTGAAGAGGTTGACCTCATTGAACCACAGGCAGCTGAACAAGTCGGTCATTGTTGTGTGCTCCCGTATTATGACTGCTCCCTCTGGTACATCTGCATTTCACCATGTATGTGATTAGCATATCAATAGAATACAAAGGGTTGCCATGTCAAATTCTGCTCTTTTTTGAATAGCACTTTGTCAATTCAACTTTTTGATGACAAGATTTTGCCCTAAGTGGTCTGTCATCTAAATTGGACCTCTTAATGCTCTAACCAGGTCACAAACGGCCTCCTTTCAATTAAAACTGATCTTTACATTAATTAGATGTGTTTACACATATATGAACAATCATTTTACCTGCACATATTTTGTTCATGGAACATACGAGAACTCAATATCAACTGAACAATTTAGAGCAAGAAAAGAAAATATAATCAGGTGCTCGATCAGTTTTCTTCCAAATTGATGGATAGTTTGCTCAGTCAATGGATTACAAATCCAAAAGTTAATAGTGCCAAGCTAAGTGGTGCTGTCTGACCCCTCAATGGGAACAATAATTTAAAAAAAAAGAACCTAAATGTTGAAACATCTAGAATATTCAACTGCAAGAACTTATAATTTAGCATCCAATCATTTAAATGTGATAGTCAAAAGGCATATTTTAAGACTCAATTGAAAAAAAATACTTGAAGTTCCCAATGGAGCTCTCAAACCAAAAGGGGGAAAAGGAAAAGAAAGAAAGATACGCTCCCAACAGAGATGGCAAGGATCACTCACTGTCCAGTAGAAAACAAGCCATAGCAAAGATGAAGTTAGATATGAAGCAGAATATAAATTAGGAAGAATCAATAAAACAACTTGGCAGATTTCAAGAGCAGCAGATAACCTAAAACTAACCCTGCCTACAGGTATTGGCAATAGATTATTAAGTTAAAATAGTTTGTCTTATAACATCATGATACTTATCATATCTTTATTTGCTCCCATTTAAAAGATCTTTAATTATAACAGGTAACCTAAAATGTTATCTCAGATACTTGGAGTTGACTTTTTTAATGCTTCTTCACCAGTCATTCTTCTCTGCAGCAACATCCTTCATCACATGTATGTCCTTAACACTTGAGGAGAAACGCACGCCCGCATGCATACTACCATGAATATAAGCCTTTAAGTATTTGGGCCCAAATGCTTCCTGATGAAACAAATGACAATGCATTCATATATATTCACAAAATGAAAAATTATCCTCTTGCCTTAATCAATATAATATGAGGCCAGTTATTTGAGTAAAGTTAGCTCCACCATTACCACCGTGCGGGCTCAATCAAATGATAATAACTTAAGTTGACATGTGCAGTCATACGCATGCATCTACAGGTTCATGGATAAATGTTTATAAAGGCTTTGCAGAAAGATCCAGTTTGCCTTACTACTAGTAGGAGATCAATGTAAACATGTAACAAATTAAGAGTTTTCTTACCACTGATTGTCTGTTCTTTGGACTCCAAGGTTCCATTCCCTCATAACGGTAAATCTTCATGTGCAAATCAATTAGTGGCCGAGCATAACGCTTCCTTCGCTTGCATGCATCAGCCTCCTCATAGATGCTTCTATGATGTTTATGACGAGCAATTGCAAATGTGTGCTTTCCTCGCCAAAGATATCTGCAAAAGAGACAGATCGGTGCACATTTAATAAAATTTGAGTCACAAATAAAAATCAACTTGGTTGCTCAGTCAAGACATGGAATCAACTCACCTTTCAAGAATGAGCAATGGATCCACAATAAGCTCCATTTTCCCATCAATCCAAATGCTATATTGAGCTTGAGGAAATAGCCTATGAGTTAATATCTTGGGAACCTTTCCATTCCTTCTAGGCTCATCATATGGTGGATGATGTAGTGTCACAAGGCGCCAGATACCAACCCATTTCCCTCCATTACTGTCCACTTGGACACTAACATTTTGCTTGATGAAATCAAGGGACACCTCATCCACCACCATCAGAAAGCAGAAGAGCTTCTGGGAACGAAGACTTATGTTTGATGGTTGATGGGGAGTATCATACCCATCAAAAATGCCAGAAGCAACCACAAACTTACATTTCCGGGCATACTTTATATCTACATCATCCATTTCTGCACCTCCATTCTTCATAAATCCACAATGCACCTAGAGAACAAATTAAAAGCAAATAGAAAACCTAGTTTCAGGACTCAGTAATATTTTCTAACTTGCATGAAGGGATAAATCAGTAGAATCAGTAGGATTAGATATGAGATTCTTCATAACTCTAGTTGTCTTGAGAAGAAAGTATTACATTTATATAATATTATCAGCTAACAGTCAATGAAAATTTTTAAGAGCTGCATTTTAAATGTCTGATATGTGCTGATGCAAACATGAAAATCTTGCAAATTGTTGATTTTCCCACCTGTTGTCCACGAGCAATATAAGAAGAGTCAAGCAAGATCAGAGGTGCAGAGATATGTTTTCTGATCATGTGAAAAATAACATGAGGTTTCTGACAAGTGTCCTGCAACATATGTTGATCCAAAAATCATGATTGACTGTTTGAAATATTATTAAGCAGAATTTTTTAATGGTCCATGAGGATAACTGTAAATGCGAGCAGTTTAAGCTTTCTGTGATTTGACCTCAGATGAGAAAAATAGTTGTTACATGTTCGATAATAGATGTTATTATCACAAATTGCATAATGCAATTTGTTGTACTTCACAAATAATTATGACATTTTTATTAGAAAGATTAGAAACAAATGTTCCAACTTTGAAAACATGTCAGAGGTTAATGGGTGAAAAAGCCATTTCAGTACATGCCATTGCAAGCCAAGGAGCTCTCAAACAGATGCTCCTGCATAGGCATTTAAACAGAGACTGGACGCTCCAAAAGGAAAGTAAAAGGTTAGTTAGAAATGAAGAGAAGAAATCCAGCATGCGACCAATTAAAATGTTCTTTGTTCTTGAGGATTATTATATATCATGAAGCTGGCATATTCTGATATAACCAAAAAAAGCCAAGAAACACCATAGTGAAGAGGGAAAATGGTGCTTTAAACTACTCTGAAAAAGGCAAGAGGCTTGTACTATTGAGCATCAGACAACTGCATTACAGAAGGGGAATTTCTATGTTTTGGGTGGACAATTAAAAACTTATGCTGTGAAAGTCCACATATTTGGAGACAAAGGTTTTCCACACTAGCAATGTATTGCATTTTATAAGTGTACTCAAAATCAAAGCAAGTATTATGTCATTGTATGGCTTACCTTCATAGTTTTATTCAGTTTGAAGCTTTTCTCTCTCTGTTCCCAGCTCTGATGTCCTCCAAACAAAGGTGGAGACTTAGAGTCTTCATTTGCTTGTTCATCGACCATTATATATGACAAACTTTTGGAATTGTGTTAGGGTTCTTTTGGAATGACTACAGCATCAGGATCATCTGCAAGAGGAATTGGGCAACCTAATTGCATAACAGTAAAAAGTTAGGCAACTGGCAGTACCAAATCTGTATAGGAATGAACTTGAGCAGTCATAATCTTACGATGCTGTGGTTTTGGTGTGAGACCCATCGAGTCTAATATGACAAGAACCTTGCTATCCTTTCTACAAAGAGCTGTAAAAAAATGAAAGCAATTGTGAACAATTTCAGATCAGACAGTGGAAATCATTGCTTAACTGATTAATCAGGAAGGTGATGGTAAATTAAAAGCCCTAAACTAAAAGACAAAAAATATACAGAAGATGTTAGATAATGATAGTTGGTGCTTATATTGGGTATATCACATTCTAAGTTTTATTCTGTCATGACGGTGAAAAGAAGAGAACTTGCCCACATTAAAACAGTGATCGCTTGATACCAAGGGAAAAAATCAAATATAAACAAATAATAATGTCAAACTTAGAATAGGCAACAAAAAGTCTTAATATGTTTAGTGTATGGTAGCTTTCTCCTTCTGGGAACCTTAGTCAAGAAATGAATAGTAAATTATTTTACATTGAACATCAGAACAAATTTATTATTTCAATCTGCATTCCACTGTCAAAAAATTAGTCCATGCACTCCAGAATCATTCAAATGAATGAAAAATGAGCTGCAGCTTAATTGTCGCAGTAACTGGACATGGTTACCGGGAAAGACAAAATACTCAGCAAATGTTGAGGTGATTGCGGCTTTAATAAGTCATTGCAAATATTAGACTCTTTCCCTAGAGAGTATTGTTATATACTTGGTTTACCCACACAAATGTAGATTGCTAATCAAAATTGAGCCTAACTCTGTTCAGAAGATATATCTCTTCAAGCAATTAATGACTGCTATTTAAATTGTTCACATGGAATTGGCAAACTTAAATTTAACATCAATGTCCCGATCAAGAGCATGTGAAACTGATTTATATTTAAATACCAAAACTTAATTTAACTTGCAATTCATACTATCAAGCTGTGGAACCATTATCCAGACAAGGAGCAAGATAAGATGAAACAAAATGATTTCTAAAGATAGTATATTTAGTTACACTTCATCAATACAAGGCATTTTCTTAATTAGGCCATAAGATAGTATATTTCAGACGAGGAGAAACGGCAAGGGATTTAGTTGAAAGATTTGGTTCTGAATGAGACAGTCCGACTTTAATGGGTTTGGGTTGGACCAACCTTAAAGTGGCGCCAGTGCATGCGGAGAGTTCCAACAAAACGTTAAACCATGTAAAAAACTAAACAACTCCTTCTCCTCCTACACCATGAAAGGGTTTGATATAACCTAGTGAATGCAAAATATAGTCTTCGATATTGATTTGCCCCAACCTAGAAACCTAATAAGAAACAGAATATTAAACTACTAAAAGGACATAAAGGGCAAAAAGATTTAAGGAAAGGTGGAAAGGGGAAGAAAGTTGAATTCTTGAATTACAAGAATCACACTATAAGCTCTCAAAACTGTCAAACATATGAACAAACCCTACATGCCGTAAATGAGTAAAGAAACATCCAAATAATTACTGTAAATTAATTATATGAGAAAACGCCTGATCCAGAGAAAAGAAACCTTCCATCAAAATTACAGTACCTGATAGGAAACTGATAGAAGAATGGCACGACCAGAGGTGGAACAGCAATGCCACAAGAATAAGCATCATCCATACGATAGCCGACACGAGAACCAACCGAATGAAACCCCTCCTCCAAATCATCTTCAAAGGATCTTGTCCGGCCCTCCCCGGAGAATCGTCGCCACCTTCATCAACCGAACCAAGAAAAAGCTCATCAAATCTATCGCTCCAAGAACTGATTTCAAAAAAAAAAAAAAAAAAAGACTCCACTTTCTTCTCACCTTTGGAGAGGGAATACTGGTTGCTCCGATCCGCTCTACGGACCACCCTAAAG
This sequence comes from Elaeis oleifera, assembly GCA_000441515.1. NCBI lineage: Eukaryota > Viridiplantae > Streptophyta > Magnoliopsida > Arecales > Arecaceae > Elaeis > Elaeis oleifera. The sequence continues at coordinate 534,285 of KE505035.1, read as the reverse complement.
AGAGCGATCGCGGGGCCTCGGACTCCATTGCTATCTTCCGGCTCCCATCTTTGAACCCAAAAAGGGAATATTAGGATCAAACAAGAGGAAATTGAGAGATTTTGGATCAGAGAATCACAGAACCTACTTCCAAGATCAAGAGTGGTAAAACAAAATCTTTCAAACCCAAAAATGGAAAAAGATGGAAACAAAGTTCGGGTTTTCGAGAAAGAAAACTATTTTGCTTGACTCAAGCAAAAAATAATGGATCTAAGAACGAAGAGGGATAGAGAGCGTCGGAGAGGGGCGCGACAGAGAGCACCAGATCTGGGAGGAGGAGAGGGACGAAAGCAATCGGGAGCCTGGGGTCGACATCGGTGATCGGATCTTGATCACTGGCTCCGCGGAGCTCCGATCCGATATGGGGTGCGCGACTAGTTAAATGCGTAGACGGATCGGACCAATATCCACATCCGAATAGAAACAGGGCAATTACCCGATACCACTTCTGGGGGAGTGGGTCGGGTTCGTGCTGCGAGAACCCAGATCTCGATTTCTGTCAGCGTCGGGCTCTCAAGTCCCAACCACACGTCATAGAAAATTCGGCTTCCAAGCTAACCCAATTCTTTCTTAAATCTTTTAATCTCAAACTATATAAAGGTACCTTGATTTCTCTATTTTTAATTCCAAAAATAACACTAATCAAATTATATTTTAGATATCGAAATATTTCTATAATAACTGTAATTAAATCTCCCCCAAAAAGCTTTAAAAAGCCTGCTATATGAGAAGAAATCCTATTCGACAAGAAAGAAAGAGCTCAAAAAGTGTTAGTAAATATCTTATTTCTATAAGATATGATGCATTGAAAATTACTATTTATAGAATAATTAATTCTTTATATAATTAAGACCCAGTAAATATGTTTGCAATTTAAAATCTTTATCACTCGGATAAATCTACGCGCGCATTATAGCTAGTGTCCTATAATGTTAACAAATGAAAATGATATCAACATATCGGCTGGTATGTTCTCGATCAATATTTTAATTCTATGAAATTAAATTAACATCTTGATTAAGGTCTAAAAATAGTTGCAATCTTTTAAAATAATAGTTGAGGTCACACAAGATTTTGCATGTTTCCAGATTCTCTAACATTCCATGTTAGCCATGATAAACTAAGATTTCATATCATTTTGGTCTTTGTCATTGTATATCAGTTTTAAAACTTTTGAGTAGAGGGTAGTTCAAAAGGTGGGGATTGGCCGGAGATAATGAATTATAAAAAATATTTATTTCGTTGTAGCTCTATCGCTATGATGCTAAATATGATTTAGGGGGTTTGGATCCAGAAAACAACTTCCTAGCTGAAAATTCACTTTAAGTCGATCAATAGGCTAGACTATAACTCCATAAATATTAACTTACGAGGTTCTTGCTCGAATGGTAAGAAACAAGAGAACAGAGACTTGATTCCAAGGGTCGTCAATCTTTACTTTAACCCTCATTCTGCAAGCTCAAGTTTAACATGTTTGGAAGCATAGGCTCCAACCTAGGTGGGGTGGGGTGGGTTGGGGGAGATGATGATTTTGGAATCCTTCATTGCAAAATAAAATTAAAATAAGACATTAGTGACAGGCAACATCTAAGCATTGCTATTATTGGTAAGGATAGAATGATCTTGTTACCTCAAAAACCAAGAACATGATAGATTAAATTTAGATCTTGTATTACTTTGAATCTGGAATTGGATGTGGTCTGAAAGACTACAAGGATGAAAGGGATTTGGATATTCTCGTTATTTAGATAGAATTGGATAAGTTGGATCTTCTGATTCTTCTGACCATTAAGAAACTAACAGAATGCTCCTAGAATGAGTCAGGAATGAAAATCTGATCCTGATGGAGACAGGCATGGATCAAAGTTTGTCTCCAAGGCCTTGTTTGACCCATATCCATTCACTTCATGTAACATATGTTTAAAAACTATTGCGGAATTCAGACATACAAATTTGCGGTCAACCTCTAAATTTAATAATATTCAAGTATAACAATATTTTGCATAAGAAGTGTCGCAATGGAATTTGGTATTCGAATATGCTAATGTGTGCTTGCAAAATAAGAATATATTAGCTTGTGTTCCTGCCAATCAGCTTCTGTGCCTCTATATATCCTTCCATTTCCTTCTCTTCTTCCTTTATATCTTCCTTATACCAGTTTGTTTTCTCTTCTCATATCAAGAACCCTCTTGTTTTCTTATATTTTTGTTTAACTAGCTCTCGAAGTCCTAGGTTAAAAACTTTCATGTAATCTTCTTCTTGGTTAAACATCCTTCAATTTCTATTTATCATTTAGGCTGCAAACTTTCATTTATTTAAACTGAACATCACGTTTGGCAGCATTACTAGCCATTGATTCTGATGGATGTGGCTGCTGATTTTTCATGAATCTACTATTTTAACAATAGATGGTTGGAACTTATCATACAAATAATTTTGTTGAAAGAAAGGGGTGATGATTACCCAGTGGGTTATGGTAAAGTGAGTCGGAATTGATTAACTTATGCCAATGATGCTATATACAAAGAACATACTCACAAAGTGTACTGATAGATTGGATGAAACCTTCTCGATACACATTAATCCCCTCTTGAACATGCTACAAGTTTTAGCTGGATTAAGAGAGAGGGATGTGTTTGGGAGAATGCAAATTGCAAATAAATAAAGGAACAATGAACATTGGATGCCTTAAGATTGCTTTAAAAAACAGAGGTGAAAAGGAAAATGATAGATGTTTTTCATCAAAGAGAGAAAAAGAAAATTTTAGACATAAAAAGAACTTAGAAGGCATGAAAAAAGGCTATGTTTCAAAAAGTGGCTAGAAGGAAAAGGATCCTAATCTCCCTCATGTTCTACCACTCTTAAGCATTTTAAGAAGAGACTGATTGGAAACATCGCCATCATCTTTTTGATCGAGAGAGAAACTAAATGAAGTAAATTCAGAAAAGATACTCTTGATTGAACAAACATATTGATCTAACTTGTCATTATTTTAAATCAAAAAATTATCATTATTTTGGTAGCTTCAGATGATTGAATTAGTCAAGATAGCTGTTCAGTACAAGAAAACAAAATGAAAGAGTTGCCAAGCAGACTTAGCTCAGCCGGCCCTCATAAATAGATAGATCATGACATGTCGCTTGGCGCGATGCATGCAGTATCAATGTCAATCCTAAAACATTCATGCAAGACTTTGGAAATAGTGTAGGATAATATAAGAGCCTTAGCAACTCACAGAAACAAGTATTCATATTTCTCAAGACACACCAAAGAAGTTCATGGATCTTGTCAACAGGGGGGCCGCTCGAGCAGCACATGGTGCTACAAGCAACCCAAAAGACAAGTTTATTGAATTCCCAACAGATAATTGTATAAAGATAAAGGGCAAGTAAAGAAGGCAAGGCATCCTCTTTAATTAATTTAAAATATCTTGCAAGAATTGAAGACAAGCATGGTTTCTATAGACTAAGTCTTAAGTGAATTCCAAGAAAAGAACAAAGTAGAATCCAATGAAGCTACCAAAGAACAAAGTAGAACCCAGTGAATCTACCTGGTGAAATGCCTTCAGTTGATTCTTTTTCTAAGTGAAACAGAAATATCGTGTACAAATGTTCACTTAAAGAGTTTAGATTCTCCATAACCAAAATTCCTTGAAGAGTGGAATGCAGGAGCTATGACTCTTCTAGCTCTCGATGCAAGTAAGAACTTGTGTGAGGGTTGCTTCTGTTATTGGGAGACACGTACAATTTGAAGGTTGGAGCAATTGTTATTAGCTGCAGCCCTTTCCAGCCTGTCCCACCTCACCTTCCTCTCGATCTCTTCCTGCTCAGCCACTGATTCTCGATGGGCCAGCTCCTGGAGACACTTGGAGTATAGCTCAGGCTCCATTTCTTCCAGCATAGTCTTGACACTCATTGTCAGCTCCTGGACTGACTTGCTCCAGTGCCAGCTGAGGTTCTTCTCAATGCCTTGGACAATAGCAGGAAGAATTTTTTCCATACACCTTGACGCCATTCTCACAAACTGTTCATTATTCCATACATAGAGAGCTCTTTCGGCTACCTAAACAGATGAAAATCCACAATAAAGGTCAGCAATGAAACAATAAAATTGCTGTCAATTATGTAAGTTGTTAAGATAATACCAGATCTTAAAACTTGATTGGAACACTGATAATCTAATGTATATTTAAGATATAAGATGACAATTATTCATAAAGATAACAATGTAACAAAATCTATTTAACTATAAAATTGAAGATTTTCATGTCTATGACTTTGTTAAAGACTACTAATCATGCATGCAGTTTTTCATCCATCTAGGAGTCAAAAGAAAGACAGGAAACAAGAAAGAAGTAAAAGAATTTTGCCCCCTTCTCTACACTCCCCTTGGAAATGAATACAATTTCGCATCTCAGTGGCAGGCCCTTGATAATTAACCTGGCATACTGGGAAAACAACGGGCAAGCACAGTATAACATATAATTAACTATTTCCAGAAATATTAAAAGGGTGAAAGAAATTGGTTTAAGTCTTAAGAGTTTCAATCCGTTTACTGTTGACTGTTTCCTGCTCGACAAAGCAAAAGAGATCAAAGAAATGCCATGACCTTCTTTTCCCACATTATCATGTCCATATATTTAAAATAAGGTACAGGTAAGGGAATCAGCAGTCATGTTATCCATACAGGTAAGCACAACAGCAAAAGAGCTTCTCGATTATAATGACAAAAAAGACACAACAAGAAGTAGTTGCATGAAGAAGTTTTTTTCTAGCACTACTCCTATTTTAATCACAAAGAACTGGTTGGAGCTGGCATAATTCATTGCCCATAAAGAGCTTGGCAAGGATACCTACAAACAGAGCTCCTTGCAGAATGTATTTTCACCATAGTAGTTACTACACTTAAACAAGCTAGTATTATACAACGCACAGTGGATGAAAATTTCAGATGGACCAACCATCCGACTTCTTCATAATGTTTAAATGAAAGCAAATGGATTTGAGGCTCCTACCAATTTCTCCGGGATGTCCAAGTTTATGATCGTAGAAGGGGAAAAATTCAAAAAAAGCAACAAAATGAACCTTTAGTTCCACTGACCTGAGAGTTACAACTGCTCAAGCACTTGGCAATCTGAGAGAAGAGAGGCACAGCTAGCTTCTCAAACTCGCTGGGGCATAAGCTGTCCACCAAGTCCTCCAGCTCCCCAATTATCAGCACCTCCTTCTGGCAGTTGGTCACAGGCCAATACCTCAGTATCCCCCTCAGCACCACCCACCCAGCTCAGGCTCCTTCTGCACAAACTGGGAAACGCAGTAGAACAGCTGTTGGTAATAGGCCGGCATCCACTTCGACTTGTGCAGTGGTACCAACACCCGTGCCAAGAATACCCTATGCTCCTCCTTGAGGGCACCGCGAACCCATTGATGATGCTTCCCCATATCTCCAGCAACTCCCCGATGCCAGAGTGCCGCTCTGCATCAGAGGCAAAGCGTAGGAACACGTTGCTCATCGACCTCCTCATGAACGACCGCTCGTCGGTCAGCTTTGAGTACAACTGGTGGTACACATTCTTGAGGCGGTCACGCTCCCGTGGGTCCTCCGATTGGAAGAGGCCTAAAAGGTTCAGGAGGAAGGCATGGTCAATGTGACCACGAAGGGACTTAGGATTAGCGTGTGTGACAAGAGCTCCAAGTATATCATAGACAATGTGCAGGTGAGGCCATGAAGGGCAAGCACCATTGCAAGGCAGTCATTGTCAAGGAAATCGGATGGGAGGGATGGGAGGGATGGCAGGGGAAGTTGGCGAAAGAGGTTGGCAGAGAGCATGGAGATGAGGGAGGCCAGGACCCGATCGTCGAGCAGTTTTTTGGTAGAGCGAATGGCAGAGAGGATCCAAGCGAGTCTGCATCTCTTGAGGTCTTGCTGTGATGGGGACTCCGCAGGGTCAGTGAAGGTGAAGACACGGGTGCAGGAGGAGATCTTGGAGATGAGTTCATCCTTTTCGAACTCAGAAGAAGTTGGCGATAACAAGGTGGCGCCGGAGATGTTGTTGGCCTTGGAATCAAGGTCAAAGAGGGATTCGAGGGTGGTCGATTCCTCCGCCTTGGGAGCGGCCTTTGGTGAAGTCTTGGGTGCACCCATCTTCTCTGCTCTCTTTTCCTTGCCTTGGGTTCGTTTTCTCTCTGGTTTTCAGGTGAAGAGAAAGAGGACGGGAAGCCAAAGAAGGTTGGAGGGCTGTCATTTTGCATTCCTACTCCTTGGCGGGTTTTGAAGAGAAGTCCAAATGGGGCGATACTTGCTTTGGGAAGAGAATTGAAATTCCGACCGTTGAGAGGATCTAGCTTTTATTAAAGGCAAAGGCACATGCGACCCTTTGGGCTCTCTCCTTTGTTAGGGCTCAAAACAAGAAGGTTTTGGTAGGCAAAACAAAATTGGTTGGATTAGAGAGTTTGGACATAGAAGAATTTTAAATCAAGCTCGCCGGAAGTGGTCATTCGGGTTGGTCAGATCTTCTACAACATCGGATATTACAATCTATAATATTATCACCTCCATCCGATGGAATGAGCTTGTGAAACTGCGATCAACCTATAAACCGGAAAACTCAAACATTAGAATGGGATCAAGCGAGACTACTCCATTGAAAATATAGACTCCAAGCTAAGATTAAAATCAGCTGGGTATAAGAACTCGCAAAACAGGTTGGTGTAAGGGCATGGCCTGGAAGATTGCCAACTTAAGCAAAAATAAGCTACAAGGTAAAATGAAATAATATCAGTCAGCATATTAATTAGACTTAACACAATTTATATGTGAAAGGGTAAATCCAAGAGACACCAGAGAGATCATAACCATATACTAGTGACGTAACCAAACTCAGTATTCTTGCAATCTGAGCCAACTGGGCAAGTTTGTACGAGTGGAAGGAGACATCCCTATAACTCAGGGGAACCTTCCTACATGCAAGGCATACCACTGGCCATTCAGTTGATTATATTGGTACTTCGCTCGTGTTTGATTGATTGGAACTTGCGCAGTTTCTAAGCCACTTCCAACTAATACAATATGCCATGTATCTGTTCATAGCCATCAAATTATCACATGCTTGTGATTTTCCCTGCCAATTCATAACACTTGGGTCCACCTGAACATGTTGTCCCCTGGCCATCCTCTTGTACATATTATGCAGTAATTATCATAGTACTGACCAAAATATATAATATAAACCAGCAAAATAATTAGATGGCCGACAAGATCAAACCACTTCTACTAAAGAATAACAACCTAAGACATGATGGATTTTCCTTCTCCAGAATATTTATGAGCAGAAGTATATAGAGTGCATAAAAATAGGGCATTACATCCACAGTCGCCATAATCTAGTTAGAGGAAAAAGACAGTGCTTCGGTTCACAAATGAAAAGGGAGAAATCCAAGGGAGTTTTCCTGTCAGTTACACATAATATCTAATCATTTGTCCGCAATGTGATAGTTAAGTATGTGTTTATAATAATTATACAGGTATTATTTCTCTGTCTCTAGCATCTTGTGGCAGTATGAAACAATTGAACTGATTAAGAGTTGTAGTTGATTCAAAGGAAACAGAAAGGGAGATTAGAGATTCCCTATTTTCCCGAACTCAAGGCAGTAAAAGCAAGCCGCTTGAACAATGAGAGTACTGAAAATTCATCAAGAAATCATCTTCATGGAGGTAATTGACAGATCAGACCTAAGTACCAAGTATGGAAGGTTCATTTGTAGTATGAGATGTATGGAAGTTAAAAGGACTTACGGAGGGCGTGAATGAAAGAGTTGATTGATCGAAAACAAAAAAGAGGAGTTCTACACAGAGTTGGGACATTTCACTACTGGCATCTAGAAATGCACAAGACATGCAGCGCATTGCAGCAATTGCCTAGGGATCTAAACAACATGACTGTCCCAATTCTAGCAACAAGCAAACTTTGAGTTATACGGATCAAGGATGACACAAAGGACAATACACTTTCAGCTGTAAAGGCAAAGCTAAATGCATGACCAAGTCAAAATATCCATCCCAAAAAAATTAAGGATGTTATAAATATTTCATAAAATCCAGAAAGGAACTAGAATTGGCGGGGGAGGGGGGTGTTGTGCAGGGGTTGCAATACCTGATTAAGATAGCAGGTTATTTTTAGAACCCTTGCCATGGTGTATTTACTGCTAAAAAGGTTGAAAATCAACATTCACAACTGAACCTGATATTCCTTTGTATAGTTCCTTAGCATAAAGTAAACCAAGTAGAGAGTTCCCAAAGCACAATTATCAGTTCTTTGAAGAAGGTCAAGATCCCCACAACATATATTATCTTACCTGCTTCTAAGAGAAGGAGAAAATCTGAAACAAAAATTTTACTCAAGGCACTTGAATCCCGCAAACCATGATCTTTGCCCACTTCAAACTTCAGTTTAGATGAATAAAAATTATGCTAAGATATGAATGAAATGCTTATATTAGTAAAGCTCATCTAAATATTTTAGCTTTCTTAATTGAATAGAGATTGTGCTTTCCAAGTGTCCTTTTCTTTTCTTTTTTTTTTGTTCATATTATAACATTTGCCACATATCTTTCTGCAAGTCTATCTGTAGGCTTTCGAGTTAATCACTACTTCATGCCCAAGGAACATTATTACTTCGTTAAATGCAACAATTATGGAATTTCTGACCAACTCTTGAGATCTAAAATATACATGTAATTTCTGACCAACTCTTGAGACCTAAACATCTTAGCTGACAAATCCCTTTATTAAATCATCACTCATAGACATCAAAACAGATCATACTAGAAAGTAATTAGATCATGTAACATCAACACAAAGTTTTGATAATGCCTTGTGAATGTTAAAGGTGAATTCCGAACTAAAGTTTCTTCTTTTGGTTCGTCAATCTAATGAACTCTGAGTCCATCATGCATTGATGGATGTTGCAGTGCCTTTACTCATATATGCGTGTATGCTGGTGGTGATAGTCATCTTAGTGAACCATTGACTCCAGAGTATTTGGAATCTGCAGAGGTCAACCATAATTCAAGCCTTGATTTGGGTTTGCATTATGTACAAAAGCTTAAGGGATGAATGTGGTATAGAATCAAATGTTACTTTTGTTAAAAGGCATGAATCAGCTTAGTATCTTCCATGTTTCTATATTAGGTACTGCAATATGGTTACTGAGTCATATACAACGTTAAATAGATATGATTTCCTTCTTTAAAAAATCAGCGACATGACCTTTACCGGACATGATTGTCTTAAACTGCCAAACATATTATATCAGCATATTCTCACATTCAGCTAAAGATCGTTAGCAAGCGATCACTGGAAAAATGCTTATAAGAAGATATTTTGCAGCAAGTGGGCATAATTGTGCATAAAATTCTACATTGCATAGGTGGTAGCAGTTAAAAAGTGAAGCTGCATCCATCATCTAAATAGTACGAAAAAGAATAATTAAGCAGAGGCAGAATATTCAAGAGAATACACTAATGAAATGGGTTTCCAGCTAGATGTGGACATATCACACAAGGCAGTGCATCATTTATTCAGGTAGCAGCCACAAAACAATGTCTTAGATCAGCAAAAATTACCTTTCCTTCCATATAGATAGAGGTTATGCTATAACATTAGCAAATCCAATCTTTCTTCCTTTCCTTCGTATAATTGTAACTTCAGCTGGGAGAATATGGGATTATGGTACCTTAATTGGGATATAGATACATTAAAACCCAAAGACCAATGCTGCTCATTAAATTCACAAAGAATGATTCTTTCTATAAGTTTAACTTTGTAACTAAGGGATGCAACACATACATTAAACTGGGGAGAAAACAGAAGCAACAGTCAGTACCAAATTAGACCCTACAAAGGCCTGGAGATGAAACCTCTCTCTGCCATCTTCTCCATGAGCTCCTCATGCCTCCTCAGCTGACCTGCCCTTCTTAGCAGCGCCAGCAACGCCTCATATACAGGCTCTGTAGGCTTGAGGCACTTCTCCTCCACCATCTCCCTCATCATCTTGTACGCCTGCTTCCAGTGCCCTCTCCCACAGAATTCCGAAATAAGCACCCCATACGTGTTCACATTCGGCTCGATCCCCTCCTCCTCCATCTCCTGCTTCATCCTCAGCATCATATCCATCGACTTCTCCTTGCTAACAGCTGCATTAGCAGATTATATGTGACAGTGTTCGGCCGACAACCGAGCTCCCTCATTCTGTTATAGAGTTTGTGTGCGGTGTTTAAATTCCCAAGACTAAGAACACAGCGGAAATGGCATTGAAAGTGTGGCAGTTTGGGGTGCACCCCTTGGCAGCCATCTGGTTGAGGACTTTAAGTGCAGCATGGAGGTTCTTCTGGCCCTTGCGGCAGTGGGCCTCGATGAGGAGGTTGTAGGTGATGACATCCGGCTCGCAAGCTAGCTGCTTCATCTGGTTATGCACCTGCAATGCCTGCTCCATTCGCCCGGCCTTGACGTGGGCCTGCATCAGGCTGTTGAACGTGGCAGCATTGGGCGAGCACCCGGCGTCAATCATCTGGCAGAAGAGCTCGTGGGCGCGAGGTAACTGGCCGGCTCGGCACATGGCGTCAATCACGGCAGTGTACGTGTACACATTGGGGGTGATGCCGTTGCTCCGCATCTCGGCGAAGACGCGCTCGGCCTCGTCGAGCCGGCCGGCGCGGCACCAGGCGTGGACAAGAGCGGTATAGAGGACGACGTCTGGGGGAAAGCGGTGCCTGAAGGAGTCGAAGAGGGACTGGGCCTCAGCTGCAAGTCGCTTCTTGGCAAGGACAGCAAGGAGGGAGGCGAAAGTTTGGGGTCGGGTCGACGCCATAGTCGGGCATGCGGCCGAAGGCGCGGGCGGCGTCCTCGGGGAGGCCGGCGCGGACGTAGCGGCGGATGAGGCTCATGAAAATCTGTTTTTGGATGGGGATTTCGAGGGAGCGCATTCTGTCGAGCTGGTGCCAGGCAATGTCGAAGTGGTGAAGCTTGCCCGCGAGGTCGATGAGCTCGGCGAAGGCGGGGCAGAGGGAGGGGAGGGGGAATGGAGGAAAGCCACCAGTTGAAGAAGGCGAGTGCTTGGCGGAAGGGAACGCCGTGGCGGAGGGAGGAAAGGCGGTCGAGAAGGGCGCAGGCGAGGGCGGGGAGGGGGACAGAAGGGTGAGAGTAGGGAGAAGGAGGAGGAGAGGGAGGGGATCGTGAGCTCCGAGGGAGGGCCAAAGGTGGGATCGGGGATGGGGTTGACCAGGTAGTGGTCTTTGATAAGGGCATGGAGCTTCTCGAGGAGGTTGGCCTCCGCGGCGGAGAGGGGGGCGGCGGCGGCGGCTGTGGTGGCGGGACTTGGGATTTGGTCGAAGTCGGGAGAGAAAAGCAGGTGGAGAGAGGTGTGATGAGGCGCAGGAAAATAGAGGAAGAGGAAGGCGGCTTGCGTTTGAGGAAAGCCATGGCCGGCGCTGCCGGGGGTCGAAGAGGAGTAGGGGTTTTGTCTTGGAGGGTTTTAGTAGAAGTCCACAGGTGATGGATGATGGTTGGCTCGACCCATGCTCAGGTTTGGGCTTTGGGTTAAGGCCTAATATGGTCTATTTTGATCAAATAAGATTTCAATCCTGTAAGTGGTCTGATTTGTTATGCCCACCTTAGGATTGGTGCAATCTCCTAAGTTGGGATGATGCTGAAAGTCCAAACACACCTTGATTATGATTTGAGTGGGATTCCTTGAGTCAATAGTGCCTCTTGGCTACGCTATATAAAGGCATTGCCAAATTTCGAATCTTGTATCGTGGCTAGTTATTAGTTAATGAGTTTCTTGGTTGGTATTTCTCTCCATTTTCTTTGTTCTTAATTGGTCAAGATCAGGATACGATACTATCAATGTCAAAATGATGAAGAAAATTTCATTACACTGATGCGTATTGAAGCTCTAGACCAATGAAGGCAATGCTCTCCATTTTGTTCTTAATTGGTCTACATCATGATACGAGACTAACAATGTCAAAAGGATGAAGAAAATTTCATTGCACCAAGGTATATGGATCCTCTATACCAATGAAGGCAATGGATTTTTGTCTTTTTTTTAATCATCATCATCTTCCCATTATCAATCTAGTTTCATTCCTTCAACATGCAAGGTTGTGTTTCTTTCTTTTCTTATTCTATATGTATTTATATGCACACTACTTCTTGCAATCTACTAAGAAAAATACATGTTTATACACGTGATATATTAGGATTTGACGTCTCGAGATTCGATCTACATTGAGCCCACAGTGAGATCCGCGACGAAAACGGAGTCCAATAAGATCAAGATCACCTCAAACAAAACTCGAACGGAA